>NNCF01130432.1:41030-125013 GCA_002313205.1 Laupala kohalensis
TGAAGTGCTACCCTCGCTTCATACAAAAGAGTCTTGTTCACGAACACAATACTCGCATTAGGAATAATATTCGTCGTCCTAGATTGTCAACTGCTCTTCGCCAAAAAGGACCATATCATTCGGGAATCGTTCTATATAATTCTCACCCCAAAAATATAAAGGATATTATGAAATTGAATCTCTTCAAATCCGCAGTTAAAAGCTACCTCATGCATCAGTGCATCTACAATGTAAAAGAATTTATTGATATTAATTAAAGCTAAATCTGTCTTTCTTTAACACGCTATTGTTGTAGTACTTTTAACAATTTCAAAAACCATTTTCTTGCATGATTGTGTTGTGTCTTATGACTCATATTAATTAAGTTCATGTGTACATTAATTTCCGTAGCCCTATACTGGCCCGGGTTTTTCTCCGGTTTTCCTTCGGGTAGAGGCGGATTTCTTATACAGTTTCTCTAGGCTATTGTCTAGGGGCGCGTTTATTGAAACAATAAATCGTGGATTTAGTGTTATTTCAATTCTTAGGATTTATAAACACTATACTCAGTGCAATCTATAATTCGATAATAATTTGTACGTGTAAAATAAATTTTTTGTGTTAAATTACAAACATATTGACATTCTTTTAGTATTATATCTCGTAGTTAACTTTTTATGTTATTTATACATTTTTGCAGAAATTTTTGAATCCTCCTCGGCCTTAGGGTCCTTGATCGGAATTGATGGGATGATCCCTTGCTTGCTTCCGGAGAGTAAATAAGTTTATTGTCCTGCACGTGGTCATACTCAGTTACTACTGCTTTTTTGACAATACGTTTATTTTTATAACATGTCTGTTTGATAAAACCAATGTTTTAATGTGGATGACGGCTACATAAGAGGAAAATACACTCGATGAGGAAATACACTCGAAGTAATATTTTGAAAAATTGATAACATTATATGTTTATGAGAATACGTTTAGTACCATTATTTTAGATGTCATGAGTGGTATTCAACTTTCGTCACTTCTTCATTTTTAAAGAATTCCGATGTTAAGTCAAACCTAGACTAGCCAAGTCAGTGTCAAGACAACGCCAAGCAATATCGAGACAATGTTCAGCTGAGCCACCAAAAAACCAATGCGATGTCAAGGTGAGCCAATGTGCAGTTTATTACGTGAAGTCAATGCCCAACTAAGAAAGAATCAAACCAATATGACTACCCAGCCTATGGCAAGACATACCACGTCAAACAAATGCCAACGTCAAGCGAAGCTACGGCAAAGCCTCTGCCAATCTAATACCAAGCTTCGCCAGTGTCATGCGAAGACAGTCAGGCCAATGCGAAACCAATCCCATGTCAAATTAGAGTCTTTCGGTCATCTGTGCCAGAGTGGAACTGAGGCCCATTCGTGACGTGAATGTTCTGTGAAAGCGCTTATTTCTCTTAGTCTTAATGAACGGAGAAAGACAATTGATTACAGCGACCACCAAGAGAATGATAGATGCGTGTAAATATTTGAACATTGACTTGGAGCAATCAGCACAATTAACATGAAGGTGGTTGACAAAAGTGCCATGGTTTCGTCAACCAGATGGTGTGGGTGGGATTTTCTTTCCACTCTCGACGAATTTTTTTAAAATTTCACAGTACACATAGTTGAATAAAGAAGTATTAGTTGACTTGTAATGGGAGATAAAATTATTTTAATATTAATTATTGTATCTAACTACATTTTATTGTATGAAAATATTACAGACCAACTGCAAGAAAATTACTTTTTTTCATAAAGAAAACCCTACACCTCGTAAATTAAATATTCTAAATGCACTTGGGAATTCTAAAAAAAACCGACTTTTAAAAAGTTTAAGAACCTAAAATGTGCCATCAACTCGAACAAATTGATGTTGTATATGGGGTAGAAAAAGTCCTGATTTTCGTTGAGGTAATTCAATTGAGATGTTCAATGTTTTAGTATTCGATTTTAAAATTCGATTTGAATGACTTAGGATCAATAATTAGTTATGAAATCAATGACTCCCTATCGTAGTCCTATAGTATGAACTCTACAATAGACCTGAATTGGTTTATCTTCCTTTCATATTACCATGATCTAGAATAAGCCGGAGAACACATGTATGCTTGTGTACATTCGCATCATAAATGGATGAATTCATAGACTGCTTAGTAGGGGTTTTAAGCCCACACGCCCATTTAGTCGTGAATGCAGGGTTTGGCAAACATGCCGAAGCCTCTCTAATCCGATGCATGTAATCTGCATCAAAATCTGAGAGAAAATCTCCCTCATCACTTTCTCGAATGTACTAAAACTTCCGAGTATTGGTGACCAGCAAAAGAGGCCGCAAAATTAGTCTGCTTTTCGAAGGTTTCCTCTGATGAGAACGGATGCCACAAACGGGGGAATTGTATGGAAGATTATTGCATGTTGTCAATATAAACCCTTAATTTATTAGTATATTCTGGGTGAAAGTTGAGATATGCATTTTATTTTTCTAGTAGTGTCCTAGTCAATATCAATATTAATTTTCTTTATTGGTAGTATGTTATTGTACAACTTTGACGTATGTTGTTTAGAACATTCAGAAATCACCATTAGTGTTTTGAAGGCATTGGATTGAAGTGCGAATTTTTTCTGTTGTTATTTCATATAGTGGAAAATGCCGTTAAATACCAAAATCAAATGACCCTATTTTTATGAACATACGTATATTCGCACTAAAAACTTATATAAATAAAATAACATACACGACGTTTCAATCCTTTTTGTGGATCATCTTCAGGTAATGGGTTCACGTCAGTTGGCTACGACAACGTAGTTTGCTGACAGAAAGTATTTTTAAAGGCTAGATAATGACGGACTCTCTGTAAGCGAAAAATTCTCATTTCAATCAGGAACCGGGAAAATGAATCCCAGCAAGAGTACTTGGCAGGCATCGATGAAACCTAGTTGCGCCCTGTTTTCAAGATAACAAATCTAAGTATGGTATATTAGAGCACTATACGTGTTACTCATTATTCATTATATCAATAAGAAACCTTATGGGACCAGTCCGTTTGTTCTGTATGTAATGGCGTTTCTTACTCAAAAGGGTTTTCACTGCACGCATAATGATTGGTTGCGCGTACGATTGGAGTATATTGGTCGTAAAACCCTATCATCTACTAAATAAACAGAAAAACTGACCTCGGTTTTTCGCGTAGTTAAATTTATAATATACTGAAAATAACAAAATTGGCAATATGTCTTAAAAGTTTTAGCTATTCTGAAGTATAAAAACGAATATTTCATAGAGAAGAGATGCGATGAAGTCAGCGTGGCTCAGTGTGTAGAGGGCTGAGTTGCTGGCTGGATGAGTGGGGTTCGATCGTCGTTGGGGATTTTTCATCGCTCTACAACATTCAAACTGAGTCCCAGGTCTACTTAGCGTACTGATGTAAAATGAGTACCTGATCTATCCTGGGATCAAACCGACCAGAGCGAGATGCTGGCTACACCTCCTCCCAGTGCCGAGGCCAAGAAATTGCGTAGCTCTACCCTCCGCGTACCCCTTGTGCACCTGTTGTGGGAAAATTTGACTTCAGACCTATTAAGCGAGACAGTATTGTCTGTTAGAATAACATTTTACTACTCATTGTTCGTGGCAGTAAGCTTTGAATAAAGTGGGAAAGTAAATCATTTCCATTTTTTCCTTGGGTCTTCAATATTACTGAGAAAACAGCTTCAAAACATTTAGAGATGAAAAAAGGAATTTTAATGTGATTTTAAAAAAAATTATAATAGGCAGAAAGCTTCAATATTGAATACATGTTTTGTGGCGTTATCCGAGTATCATGTTTCATAAATAGTTGAAGAACTTTCTAGAAGGGTGAAACTAATTAACGATAGGATTTACAAAGCTACATGGAGGACAACTCATTAACAGTTGCCTACCGCACTTTTAATTTTCATTTGTGTATTGTCAGTTATCTAATTCGGAGACTTAATTAAATATCTATTTGAAAAATAATTCTATTATGGCTTTCCATTAGCATGACTTCTCGTAGCGTTTTAGCGTCAGCAGTTTTCGCAAAAGAATTTAATTAAAGCGAATTCCATTTTAATTACGGAAAGCTATTTAAGATTCATCCCTTACCGCAGGAAAACTGCAACGTTGTCGGGAAATAAGAGGCATGTTTTCCCGTTATTTATAGTGGTGGGTTTGTTAATTTAGAAAATGAATTAAAATATTTTTTATTCTACAAATCATTGTAATTGTTGAATCAAGAATGTAGTTCATAACACTAAAATTTCGATTGTATGTACTAGAGGGAAAACAAAATATTTTAGCAAACATTTCAGCCATGTGAGGAGTTTACCTCTCAAATCTTGTAGATGAGAGACTTTCCAGTGTGGCTTCCTCCAGTGGCTTAAATACGTATTTCGCTTATCTGTTTTTCTGCAAAAATTGAATCACGAAAAATTGGCCCTATATATGATATATATCCCTCTTACTTTCGACGAACTTTGAAAAATATTGTGCCTGATGTTTGCTTTCTAGGAAATGATGAACTATTCATATTTTTTCATAAAATGTTACGGTACTGCATGTAACAATGTCATATTGAAACATTTGTTATTAAAATGTTGTATAACACTTTCTTTCTCCCTCACATTTTAGTATCTTTAATCTCGTAAATCTAAGATAATTTAGTGCTAAAATAGTATTTTTCGTATATAAAAGATCACGATGTTATTAAAATGTCCTTTTCTCTTTTTTACTTCATACGTTTCAATAATCTCTTGTATCCTGTACTTCATACTAAACGCCGTATCAAATATTTATTTTCAGATTAATAATGAGGGATAATTTGTAGGGTGTAGAATATTGTAGGGTGTAGATAATTTGTATTAGTTATGTGCTATGATTCTTCTCTTTTAACGTTGTAAATAAAAATAATTAAAATGTCTTTAACAATTCTTTAGTAATATGATTTTTCTACGGTTAGAATTCCTTACTGTCAATACAATTTTACACACACACATATATACATATATACATATATATATATATATATATATATATANCTGAATTGTGATATTCTTTCAGGTCATTGTAATCCACAGGGAAATATGCAACCACCAAACAATATAATGAGTAAAATTAAATAAACAATAGCGAATTCCTCATACTTACAAATGGCATTTTTCCATCTATATTGTTGTTTGATTTTAATTATACTATTTACATCCATATCTTATATCTATTATTATTAACTTTCACAATAAATATCGTATGGAGACCATTTATGGTACTATGCTGTATTTAATAATTGTTGATTCGATTAAAAGAAATGTTTTAAAATTAAAATTTGCGAGACGCTCATATACTTCACCTTCCAATGTATGGTCCGTTTGATGATATGAATCTAATGATAATATTATTTTACATGTTCATGCTCATTCTATTGCCTATCACTCATCAGAATGAAGTTACGAATGTAATTGTAGAATTAATGAGATATAGGAAGGACGATACTCGCACACTTCAAAGCCTTACTGAATATTCCCATCGAACATTTCTGTCTTAGGAACTGACACCCTGCCCTGTTATATCCTATTAATAGCGTCGCATGATCAAATAATTTTCTGAATAAACAATATTGTGTTCAGTAATTATAACAGTGTAATTCTCGATTTTCTTTAATAAACTTTATTGAAATTGGTTATTGTAATGGAGATAATAATTTCATTACATATTTACATTACAGATAGTGGAAACATTAACCCGTTTTTCTATCTACGAGTAATGTTTTGTGTTCACAAACCATGCATACAGTTGTGAATCCATACAATTGTAAGTCTAATTACTTTAAACATTGAATAAGTATATGATTTTCTTGAGTTTAGGTCATAAATTCATCATCCATCAAATCGCCAACTTTTCCACTTTTATGAAGTATTCGTTAGGGTTTTCTGGTACCATACGTAAACTTCATCCATCATAAAACATGTCACTTGAACCACTTAAGTAGTATATAACAAAACATTATACTGTATTGTTATATCAGCACTCACAAATACACTGCATGATGGTTTTTTCACATGAGTTTATTTCGTTACAATTACATATGCAATCCGTCATTTTGCAACACACATTAAACGCTAATCAGAAACTAGACAGAATTGAAAGATGAATATTTTACCCTCAACTCTTTAAATGTATTTGCCCACGAAATTGTTTGTTTTTTAAACAACTCTTTGGAGTTAGTGGTTTTATATTGTTTTACAATCCTCTAGGCTCAAAGCTTTGTTCTTCAGAAATGTTTTTCTTTCATGATATATAACTCAATATTACGGTCCCTTGAAAATAAATTTTTTAGGGGAATTCTGATATCGATATTCAATCTCTTCAATAATATCGTTTCTTGCTCGTTTTCCGAAAGTTTCCTAGAAGATTCTCTTGCTTTCCAAAGATAGCCCTCGTGGAGTGCGAGAGCCATTGCACTCTTGGCTCGTTTTTCCCACGTCCCATGCATCTCATTCGCAGCGTATACCCATGACCCCTTTCCAAGAGATTTCCGGTGCCGCCCCCCCCTCTCCTTTCCATGTTCGAACTCCGGGGGTGGCTAACCTCCCCACACGCGAATCTTCTGAAACCAGATATCAAGAAGAAGGTCGTTCCATTTTCTCCCGCGTGTAAAGAGATGCCGGGGGTGAATTCACATTTCGTTTCACTGCCCTCAATTCCTTCCGTTCTTATACCCGTCCCCCCTCTCCAATGCAAATAAGATTGGCAAAGACAGATGGACTTGTGTTTCGTGAGATATTCTGATCCAAGGAACGATATTCCTCGCATAGGAATTGAATCGGTGGTTCTCCTCGGGGGGAGGTAAAAACAGTTTAATGAGTTCAAGATGATTTCCAAAATATGTGAATAATCGATATTGAGTTGATGAAATAAAATTCAAGGTTCATGCAATAAATGGCATAAATATTTTAAAATTAATTTCATTACCTTTTACAAGATTTCTTTTCACATTTCCTAATATCTTTGGCCCTATCCACTTTCAAATAAGTAGATTAGATCTTCCCACTCCCAGATTACGAAACATATGTAGCCTCTTCGTCCCTGAAGTGATAACTAATTCTCCAGTTTAAAAACTTATTTTTCACATGACTGCGTTAAAAACATTCAGTGTATGTGTACGTAGAATAAGAAATTCATGGTGTTAATGACTTTTAAATTGCCTCTGATTGAAGATATTTTGAACAAGTTGAATGTGTTTCCGAAAAAACTTACTGTGTGTTTTTCGCATGAAAGTCAAGGAAAGAGTGTCTTATAAACTTACATCCAAGAATGCCATGAACCATGTTCGTACGTTTTGTGTCGTATTGGGATATAACGTCCTGAAGTGAATTTGGAAGAAGTGTTTAATTAAATCCCATGGTACACGGGGTTAGTGAATGCAGTTTTTCAACAACTCTTCCTGTCTCCGCACAGTGCAGTATATAGAGGCCAAACCTGGCCAGAAGTATTTTATCCATTAAATTTGGTGAATTATGGTGAAAAATCATTTTTAAGTATATATACAAATGTTATGTCCATTATTCATGTTAAAACAATTTATATAGAGCTTGTTTTTAATGTTTATGTAGATTTGATACGTAACCTCTCGAATCGGAAATACATTTAACTTAACATGACATTTGTTTATATACATATTAACGATAATTTTCCATATTCCATTAGATTCCCCATCCTGGCCCGGGTTTTTTCTCCGGTTTTCCTTCGGGTAGAGGCGGATTTCTTATACAGGTACTTTGTCTAGGGGAATGTTTATTGTAATAATAAATCGTGAATTTAGTGTTATTTCAATTCTTTTGATTTTTAAACACTACACTCAGAATAATCTATAGTTCGACAATAATTTGTACATGTAAATTTTTTGCGTTAAATTACAAACATATTGACATTTTATTAGTATTATAACTCGCAGCTATTTTTTTTATCTTATCTAGGGATTTTTGCTGAAATTTTTGAATCCGCCTCTGTCTTAGGGCTCTTGACCGGAATTGATGGGATGGTCCCTTGTTTACTTCCGGTGAGTAAAATTAGTTTGTAGTCCTCCACGTGGTCGTACGCAGTTTGTACTGTTTTTTGACAATAAATTTATTATTCACGGGATAAAATTTATTTGGACAGGTTTCGCCTCTATTTACCCCACTATGCGACGTCACGAAGCGGTGTTCACTAGCCACTAGTGCAACCCCCTATAGTCAGGGCTGAGGTTTGCAAAACTATCCCGCATTACAAATGCTGGTTCTTTCCACACCGCGGTTAATTTGGAGCCGGGAATCGTAGGAGTTAATCACGGAAAATTTAACTATGATATTAATATGGCTACCCTTTTATGAATACTCAAAGTAGTTCACTATCTAGGTTTACTTTTCCTGTTGACTCCGACGGTTGAAATCACAAACATTAATGGAAGTTGCTAATAATTATAACAACATAATATGGGTTGAATGAGGTTGTTTGAAAATAAGTCACCTTGTGAAACAGAGAGTAGATTTACAATCAATATATTCCCTATCTCCCAAGAATCACTTCACTCTATCCTCGCCATGTGGTGTAAATATATTTATTTCTAAAACATAATATTCATGTTTGTCGGCAAATAACTTATAAAAATAATATGAAGCAGTTCCTAGTAAGCATAATTGTTCCACATAGCTTGTATTATGATGCTCTGCTCAGAATTCAATAATCTTAGTCCAGCTTTGACAAAAACACCTCCTTGTGAGGTGTAAAATCTCCACGATGCTCATTTCCTCTGATGAAGTTTTACGATCACTGAAAGAACCCAAGTCGGTAAATATTTGAACTGAAAGAACAATAAATATAGCGGATTTCAGTTCTAGCGGAAAATTATGACGTAATTCGTAGAATAAATCACGTTTATATTATGCAGCGGAATGATTATACCCTAGAGACTTGTCTATTTGCACGAATATAGGGCGATTCAAAGTATAACTCAGGCTTTATAGACAGGAAATATACACGTAATCGATCGAAGGTAGAATCGTAACGAAGTTTAAAGAGCTTTATTGACAAAAAAGTGTTATCTACGTTCATTTTAAAATGTTACAGAGTAAGGAAGTGAACTCGAAATAGAACCATAATCTAACCAAGCTAGCGACGTACCTGACATTACTACCTTGAGAGATCATTTTGCAAATGAATGTGACATTTCACTTTAGTCCCTTTGAGTCCACGTTTTCGTCGCACATGCAATCCTCTTAAGTAATTGATGTATCCATATAAATGGCTGCGACGGAAACTGGTTTCTGAAGCTCACCCAGATGTTTCATGAATTTCAAAATATAATTATTCTCAAAAGAACTTAATGCCATCAAGATAGTCAGGGGGTATATCTAGAACTTGACTGTTACATCCGACAGCTGTTTGACCCTTTGCGCAAAATAAGGTTTTGTCAGTACAACAACATTTAGTCAAGTCATAAAAGATATTCAACCTCGGGAAAATTCTGATCTGATCTGTGAATTTGTAAACACCTTGAATGATAATTTCAAATGAAATATCAAAAGTGCCTATCGATCCGACTGGGGTTATAAATTTCAACTCGAAATTTTTCCAATATTGAATTTCTAATTTGGCTGTCTGTTTGTTATCGTACAGATGAATCAGAATAGTGTGAAATAAGTCTATGATGCCTGTCAGCAAAATGGAATCGACAAGTTGGAAGTGGCGAGATCTGTTGCCGTACGATGGTTTTCAGTCGAGAAACCCGCGTTAAATCTGAGCCTTCCATGATTCTCTACTTTGTTTGTTTGCTAATTTTTATTGTTTTTTTGTGGGGTTTTAGGGCTCGCCAACATCGAGGTCATTAGAGCCCTTAAAACTTGTACAGGTAGGGAAAGTGCAGTTACGCACTAGGGAGAGCCAACATGACTCTCCCCGCGTGTGGGACTCTCCGAATGATTCAGCCACACCCACTAAAAACCCTCCTGAATTACAACTCAAAACTCAAATCCCAACATATCTCAAGACTTTACTTAAAACATTAAAAAGAAGAAGAAGAAAGAGGAAAATGAAAGATACCCTAGCCCTAATAGCGTCGGGATCAATTTTTATTGTAACGGTTGCAGATTTACTTATAATTTTATTTTCTATTTATGACAGTGTACTAGCATATCTACCCGGCGTTGCGAAATTTAAACCAATCATTACTGTACATTCAAATTTTAAAACTATCCACAAATAAATCATAAAAATAAAAACACATTTATATGCATTGTTAATCAAACATACAAAAATGACACCAACATTAAAAGAAAAATTGGTGGTGTGAATTGATACAGTTTACCCTACAGAGCGTACTAAAACACACATCACAAGTCAGGATTGTTTTAGCTGATTTTGCGTGGCGTTGCCCGGGGTTCTTGAATAATGTTCTAAATTAATTTGTTAGTTTCCATATTTCTCTACTTTCGTGTTATTAAATTAAATACCACTAATGAAACGTACAAAAATGCACACAGTTTTCAGTAGTAAATGTTATTATGTTCGTAATTAAAATTATTCTAATTAAAATTATATTAACATCCAGGCAAAAGGAAAATAACACTTTACAGATAAAATTTAATAAACAAAGCGCACAATGAAGACCTCTGAACTCTTTGGTTTTCATTTTACTTTTAGGTTATGTTCTTTAAAACAACGGTCTTCCCAGCCGTTTGTAATTTTGCACCTACGATTCGGTCACGTAGATAATATGCTCAGGGGATTCCCCTCACGCAACGCAATTGAACTCTTGCGGACACATTTGTAAGCTTCACAGTCGATAGTCATGCGAGTGAAGATTCATATCTACTGATTAGCAATCAATTTTAATTGTTTTTCTGCTTTTGTTATTTATCACTTTCAACCATACTTTGCATTCTAATTGCAATAACATCCAAAAAGAGTCCTTTGAAGTTTCACAGAATTTTATCAATTTTTTTCGATTTCCATTTCACGGGCATTCCAAATAATTCAGTTTAATTTGTATAGACTCGGTGTTGGCCGGGATTTTTCTTCTTTGTTTTACCAATCTTATTTTACTCAGGAAAAATAAAATACGTCTGTTATGTAAGATCAAAATAATTTTACTTACTGGTTTTTTTAAATCTAATGTAAATTTTCCTAATTTTACAAATTTAATACAAAACTTGATTGTATACACCATTTTCAATTTCACCTCCCGCAGCAAGAATAAATAAACTCTTGGATGAAACCACCTTTGAGCAAACAACTTTAAGTTGTCCGAGAGAGAAACAAACCACTCAAAATGTCACCAATTAACCATGCACACAACTTCACCCTTCTGAAGGTTAGGCGTATTTAACGCCCACAGATCATACTCACAGATTTAGTCTGTGATCAAACCATACTATTAATTTATAAATATCCACCGCGAAACTCTTTTTAAAGGAAAATAAGGGACGTATTCTCAGTAAATTTTTACGAATAAAATAATGCCCCGCATGCCATAGAAAATACTGCTACAAGATTCTTCAATTTTTTTCGATGCCACCTAGAAAATCAATTTCGAATTCGTTATTATATTTCTCCGTAAAGGACCACCTATCGTAAATATGTTTTAAGTAGAGGTGACATATTATTTTTTAAGAGTAATCTGACTTCAGTAGAATACGAAGATACTGCGAAATATATTTTATTCCTTATTTTTCGAAAACTAAATGTTTTTGAAATATCAAAGTGGGGTAAGATGATGTAGAACCAATTATATTAACTAATAAATGTGGTTTCAAAATTAATTTTCGTATACAATTAATCATAAATCCAATTCTTTCTAAATCTCTCTTTTCTGCCATTTCCTTGACATTTTGTGTAAAAAATTGTTTTTAAGACTTATAAAATTTCAAAATCGGGAATGTGCATTTTTTTCGCTAGAAACATTATACTTTGTTTGGTTTTTGATAATGAAGTCAAAATTCCGGGACGCGACGAAAATTCGTTCCCCAATTGTTTTCAACACGATTTTAAAGAGCTCTCAATTCACTTCCTGTGATGCCGGCAAGTGCTTCATAATTTTTTTCAGTCGGTGACACGCTCAGCGTTATGTATATTAGATTATTAAAAGAAAGAAACAGATCCTCGATTATCAGAATGAATGTGTTAACGTCATATATCTGAAAAATCGGAGTACATGGACATTTACAGTTTTATAATTGATTACTTTTAACATAATTATGGGTCTGATGATAAAGGTTGTAACGAATGTGGCTGATGTATTGATATTAATGTATCTGCAATGAAAAATTATGTACTTTTGGCAAATAAATAATGTAGTATCACTTAAACACTAAAACAATACCTTTAACATGAGTTATACTTCAGAACGTACTTATTTATTTATGTATTTATTTATTTATGTATTTATTTATTTATTTAATGGTTGCCCTGTTACAAATAAGAAAAATACATATTGGTTACAAGCAATAATATAACAATATTAACATTGTAAATTAAAAAAGAACATAAATTTAAGTCTATGTATACATAAGTAAAAAGAAAACAACAACAAAATATTATAAAAATACAAAGCAATCAGAAATAATACACCAGATATACGATATAAATACTAGTAATGTGAATTGAAGTCAGCAGTCTTAATTTTATTTTTAATTTCGGTAAAACTACTAAAAAATATATTCAGATTTGAGGAAAGAGAGTTCAAGTACTTAGTTGTGCGAGGTAAAAAACTATATTTGAGGTAATTGGTATTATGGTGCTCAGTGGCAAAAGTGGGTTTATTACGTGATGAAACCTGTGGTACATGAAATTTTATATGGTTTAATAGAGACGGACAGTGTAAAATATTGCGGAGTAATTTAATTAAAATTATTATTGCGTTTCAGATATTAGACGTTTTTAAAATGAAAATTGAAACGAATTATTGAAGTTGTAAACTGTCGAATTAGTTTTACCGATTCGTAAACCGACTCAGATCTCCTCTGATGTACATCTTTTAAATTACTCGACCACGATTCCATTGAGTGTATTATTGAGGCTCGGATTTTAAAAACGGAAATTTTTAAACATGCGTTCTGAGAGAATGTCAACCGAATGAATAGGAGGATTCGTTAACAGTTTTTTTCAATTTCGCCGGACATTTCATTCACCATCGTTCTCTGACTCGATGGAAAGTTTTTGTGTGTTCCTGGTTGAACTGTGCTTCTCAGTACCCCAAATACAGTTGTATAACGGGGTCAATAATAAAGATTAAATGTAATTATTCTTTTTATTTTAATAACTTTTAGAACTATGTTAATTGCGAATGTTTTTGTTAGTGTAGTTATATAAACATCGGTATTTGCTATTAGAAAGGAAATATATCTAGAAGATCCGTAAAGGACAATTGTTGGATCGCGAGGTAAGGTTTGTTAATTGAACGAGCATGTTCTTAAACTGCATTGACGTGCAATGCTGCGATCTTTTAGGTTAGGTTAGGTCAGGTCAGGTCAGGTCATGGTAGTCTTTTATATCGTATTAAAAATTACTTTAAGCTTTCAATGCAAGTTGGATTCTTTATACTGTTCTTTTTTCAAATTGGGGCATGTTCCCTGAAATAACTGTACGTAACGAAATAAAGTAGATTAAGTACCCCGAAAAAGTATGTGTGGGATCAAGATCCCACTGATTTCTGCAGTATTTGTGACTCAAGTATCATTAAACATTTCTTCTACTCAAAGGTACTTCAGGGTTCGGTACTAATTGTGTTATGTGTGGTCTATAATTGAAAGAGGTCGATCGCACCATTACATTACAGAAGAAGTAGGATTTAGTTAAAACAGTAGTCTTGTTTTTAGTTGTGACTGCTCCGTTACTTCTCTCTTGAAAATCACCCGATCTTGTCGTGACACCCTACATCCCGGAAGCCAAATATTTGGTATCCAAAGCGCATTGTGGATAGATCAGTAGAGAGGGATGCGCTACCCTTAGAGATACAAGACTTCGAAGCGTCCAGTTGTGAGAGGCTATGCGCTGCGTGTACAGCCTGGCACGCATGTGGTAGACTACACGCTTGTTTGGAGCGAAGAGGGGTGGTACACGTCTAATTGATTGATTACGGTATTCAATTAACGGTGTCTCGCATGCGGCATGGGACTCCAGGGGATGAGGGATTGGGCAGAAGCGCTTGAGGGGTTGGACAGACAGAAGAGCGAGCGAGCCGTACGCCGGGGGAGATGGCGAGCTTTGCAACTAAAGTTTGAAAAGTTTTCTTTTCGATTTATTTTTCTGTTAGAAATATATTTAGATTCTGAAATGTGCTTTTTATTTGTTTCTTAATGACTGGGATTTTCCCCTTTAAAATCTTTATCTTACACGGGATTCATCATTCATTCGGTTACTTTCAAGATCGTAATAGTGAACTGACATATTTTTGATCCTCAATATCCTTGCCATTTATAACTACTTTAGATATTTGAGAAAGAATTTTTTTGTATTTCCATGTTTTTCTAAAAGACGACTCGATCAATCAGAAAAAAAATTGAAACGTTGAAGTGTAAGAAAAAATGGAAACATCTTGCTCATAAAAGAGCATAATAAAAAGAAGTCCAAAAACGTCTAATGAACGTTCCAGGTGCTATTGAATTGCATAAACACATTCGGAAGAGCATTGGAACTTCGCTTTTTGGGTATATTTTGTATTGAAGGGAGATGATTCGTAGTTTCTGCAATGACTCCTGGAAGAAATGTTCACCTTCCACTAAAACAAATAAATACTGTAAGTTAAATTCTGCTGTTTTGCCACAAGTAACCTAGTTATGTAAATTTTACAAAAAAGCCATGTAAGATATATTTGATAATTTTATCAGACCGCTTTTTTAATGCGCAGTCCTGCTAAAAATATGCGAAATATTTTAATCGGCACATCAGACCATTTTTCATAAGACTTGTTTCCTCTGCGACCCGTAAAAGAAATTAGAAAATGATTCTTACATCAAAAGCTTCGTTTGGAACTGAAGCGGCTTTAGCCGCAAAGGACCAACGAGTTAAACTTAAAAGGGTTCTTCTAAAGATTGATAAGACCGTCACAGAGACGGTAGTTAGTCTCCAAGTCTCTGCATTTGAATGGAATTGGTTCTGCTCATATTGTGGAATAACTTTCTATTCATGTTCAATTACTTATTGATCATTCGTAATGACCGTTCGAAATAGCATTTTCACATAGCTCTCTTGTTAACATTGAATGACGTGAATGCTAATTTCTAAATATTATGTTATTTTTGAATGGTGTCATTGAAGTAAAACAAGAATGGATTCTAAAAAATAGCATCCAACTTGCATGGGATGTTGATGCGAAACTGAATAATTTTTAAGTGTCATATCAGTACATTTGTTTACTTAAAAATTTAACAGTATTGTTCAAATTATCAACATTCTGCGGCGAAACAAACTTGAACTTTTGATAGTAAATATATAGTGTTCATTGTTCCAACATTCTACACGACAGTACGCATTAACGCGCCTTTTTACGAAACCAATAAGTTGGCCCACAGTTAGCTTCCAGTGACTGCAAGACAATATTTATTTCCACCGGATTCCCCATTACTTGTAGTATATTGATCATAATTGTCCTCGTATACCACTGGCCTGATTTTAGAATCCAATGGTCCTCATAAGTGACATGTCATTCAACTGTCCCGTGGAGTAGTCTCAGGGTAATCATTGGCGTCCAATTTCTCCCTCACCACTCGAGTGAAGCCACGTTTTCGAGTTCTGACGTCGTGTGCACTCCACAGACCAGTAGTTTTTCCTGATTTCAAACCAGTCTGCTTGAATACGGAGGTGGTGGCGATCACTTGTTCGTGCATTCTTCGGTGTCAATACGCTGCTTCGTGAGGACAGACCTCGGTCAGATGAACGAACCAACGATTGACTTAAACAGATGCTTACGGACCTCTTAAAAACGTAGCTTCAGACCATGTGTCATCCTTGTTGAGACAAACTGGATTTCGGGATGCATTTTCACGTTCATTTCATTGAATTTAGATTACTACAAAATTAGGTGGCTCGATGCTCCGCATAGTACATGGTATTTCCGTAGTATTTAATTAATTATCTTGCAATAAATTAGACGAAGACGTATTCCAGCCTTTTTTCTAATTATGGCTCCATTCGATTATATTTTTACCTATTTTAACGTTACTTATTACAACTTCAGCTAATCATAGCTTTCATGTGTGAAAGCACATATATGAAAATACTTTTAAAAATTTGATCATGAATTATGAGGCAGTGTTCATTAAAAAAAGAAATCGTCAGATTTGGCACTTTACCCTCAAACTTAAAAAAGTACTAGTAAAAATTGAAAGAAACATGGCTATAAGCAATTATCTTCATGGGACTTAGGGACTCTTCCGGTATACGTTAGCCACTTTATTCATATTGCGGAAATATTAATCAATATAAATGAATAAGATTAACGGATAATAATTTTCTATGGATTTGGTTCAAGTATTCATTGAAATTCAACATTTTAAGGATGTATAAACGTTTTGGAGCGAACTATCCAGAACCAAGTTATAAAAATATATTTCAGTCACGTTTTTCTTCATGTCATGATCTTTTGTAAAATAATGAAATATAGGTGTCCATGAATAATACGTAAAAGGAGGTCACTTAAAATACCTCTTAGAGATTTCTTGTGTTTTCATTCTATTCACCTAAAAAAATGACGAACAATGAAAATAAAACCAAGAAAATATTCATTTGACCCAGTGTGAGCGGCAGTTCATTCTTAGTCCACTGTATATTCTGAAATTACACGTAACATAAATTCTAGTACAATACCCCATGATGATTGACACTACTTAATATTTCAGTGGGATTTTTTGAGAAGTGAATTCATGTTGCGGTAGAAGGTAAATTATGTGCTAATATATGGGTTACACTTCCACTTCCCAAAAGCGTTGTGACTGTGCGAACTGGAAATTTCAGGTCTACGCAAAATATTAGGTTTCAACTTAGCCATTGAGGCGATGCTTGGATTATTTTTTATTTTTGCTAGAAATAAATATATTTTTGCCTTCAAGTAAACTACTGTCTTATTTCTAGAAAGTAACTTTTGGTAAATACCTGTATTTCTCTTGTCATGCTTATTCAATTACCAAAAATGCTATAATGACAAAGATTTTTTTTCTGAACTCTTGGACAGTCTCAATCGTACCCTTTACCTATGTCTATTTCTTTTATAATTTGTTTTAAGTTGGGTTACAATTGATTTCACGTTGGGTTAGTTGTTAAATTTCCTCCAAGGTGACTCTCCTCCCTGCTAAATTATTCGATAAAAATGGTTAGTTCATCACCTGCATACTATGTGACGCTTCTGACTGTTAGATAAATTTCAATAAAATCCATGTACTGAAAATTGTAATTGTTGTTTGGCCAACGAAAGTAAATTGTATTTATTATTAAGTTTATGGTGTTTATTGACCTTAAACATCAGGATTGCTGGTACAATAAGCTTCTCTGGTATTATCATATTAGTATGCCTGTGAAGTCTTCATGGAGGTCCATTAGATCACTTGAATTTGAAATATATCGGTAGAAACATTTTTGTATTATACGTGATGGAGAAGAAACATTCGAAATACCTACTAATATATCTCCCAATTCCCTCGCCCAAGTCACGGGTTATATAGAAGAGTAGGACTCATGGCCTGGTCTTATGACATCATATTAAATAAAAATTAAATTAATATGCTGAGACATCTCAAATATGGCTTCAAATACGCGCGAGTGACGTCGCAGCCAATGGAAATTTATTCCGCCCTGGTGGTCAGAGCTTATGGCTACGTAAAGTTAACCCTACCCCCCACTATTTAAAAAGCTTACCTCACGAGAGTTGAGAAGTTCTTGTTCTCAGTCAGTTTCGAGAACGAGAGACTTTTAGAAGAACGCGAGTTGATAAGTTCTTATTCTCAGTCAGTTACGAGAACGCGAGATATTAACTTCTCAATACGATAGTATGTGATTCTATCGGGAAAGTAGTTGCGAGAACAACTCGTTGTAAATCGAACTTTCTTTCGAGTAGAGACTATGAATTGTTAGAAAGTCATATGCTTTCGAGTCATATGATAAGAAGAAAACTTTATTTCATCATTCTTCATAATTACTGAGGGTCAATTGAATCGAGGCATCTCTCGTATGAACGGTTTCCGAAGAAGTCCGAACACCCTGGTACGAGGTCAACGCTTCAACATCAAGACGTAAAGGTATTATGAAGGATTATAGTACGAGAAGATACTGTAACTAGAGTCGAGGATGTTTGTAATGAATAAGTTATCTAATTTGCAAAGTGGTAATTATTGGTCAATGTAAGGGTTGTGTTGCCAATATGGTATTTGTGTTTTTGTAATAAATTGTTGTTTGTTGTTCCAAAAGACTGTTGATCCCTTTCATTAATTTATTTTAAGTCTGTAAGTGCAAAAGTAATCATTAATGTTTATGGCGTTCAACTTTTTATTTGTCACGAGTATAAGGTTAATAGTAAATGCTTCACATCACAGCATTTATAACATTCAATTACTCGTAGAAGTGTTGGTAGGAGCTAGGAGTGTGAGCGATCGACTTGCTGATCGTAATATGAGCTAGTACGCAGGAGCGCACGAGTAAGGCACGCCAGTTTGGGACACAATGCATGTTTAATTTTCGTAATTGAAAGGAAGTTCTTATCTCTCGAGTTTATTTCCGGGAACTTGTATTGATCGATGATAGCGTATCATATCATGTTTTAGTGGAGAGAGGGCACAAAGGCAAGAACTCTGAAAACAAATGTTGAGAACGAGCGGTTCGAAGTAGGTTCGATCCGAAGACGAACTAACATTCTGCAGAGGTGAGTCACGAATGACGGATTAAAACTATTATCGGAGGGAACAAGACTGTCTTGGGCAAAGCCAAGTGCATGGGAGTTTCGCTCATGCTCTATTTTGTATTAAAGTTGTTCTATCGGGTAATGTTAGTCATCATTAAAAAATATAATTATGTTTTGTTGTTATTTATATTGCTTTGTATGAGAGTTCTATGAATAATAATAAGTTATAACGATATTCGGGAGGACTAAGGGGTTATATCCCCCCTCCCCCGTTGGACCTGAACTCTTACCAGATAAAATTGATGTTGATAAATGGTATATTTTTAAAAATGTTACCAGATTAATAATTGCTATTAGTTATAATTGGTATTGCTATTAATAATACCAGATTAATAAAATTAATAATACCGTATTAATAAAACTAGTAACATCATATAAATAAAACTAATAATACCATGTTTATAACTTTAATAAATAATTGTTCTTGTTGTTAATAATACCAGATTGTTAATTGCTAATTAATCCCCCCTTGATTACGGTCTAAATCCGCAACTGATTCAAACTCTTTATTAACTCCTTTATTCAAATGTTTGACGTGTATGGTGAAATTAGTAAACCATTTTTGCAAATGTTCACAATTGCAAATGTTCAAAATGGCAAATTGTTCACAAACGAGAAAGAAATATTTATTTTTAAAATTTTAATATTTGTGAGAAGGAAGTATATTGTCCTATGTTATAATAGCTCACGCCATGGAACGTCGAGTGCCATGAGTAGCGAGTACAGTGTTGCCGAGGAATCGTCATGACGTCGAAGACAATGGCGGCCAGCTCTACGAATCTAAAAACGTGAACGAGACCCAGCATAAAGTCAAATATATTTTCAGAATGCCTGGTGATCTCTCAAAAATGTTTTAAAAATTATAATAGACTTTCACGTTGTTAAAAAAATAAACCTTTTATAATTATTGGAAAGTATTTTATTTTCGATTATAGATTGTTCTCTCATAAGAGACAATGTATTTCATGCGTATACTAAAAAGTATTTGTATTTTCTTAAATGGCCATCAAGGTGCGTTTTGAAAGCTACAAGTAATATAAGGATGTATTATTGTATCATATACAAATTTTACGACTTTTAAAATATTTAATTCTGTATCGGCAGAACGACCTTAAGGAGTGGCCATTCCTCCTTATTAGATCTGGTATTACAATTGCCTGATAGTACGTAAATTGTTGGAGGAAAAGTATGTGTGCTTTATTTACATTGTGTGTGTTAAATACACCTAAGCTTGAAAAAAAAATCAAAAGCCTTTTGAATCTACCTCAACTTATCGAAACAAAATGATATACCACAAACACTGAAATTAATTGAGAAACTATTACGGATTGTATCACAATTTTTGAATGACCGATAAAATGTTATAAATAATGTTATTTTCTACGATGAATTAATCATAAAAATATTTAACAATATTAAAAGCCTCATTTCGTCGAAGTTATAATTGAATAAATATTTATTTCTATTGTATGATACGATTTAAAAGAAACTCGTTACAAATGCTTCAATTATAATATGGAAAACATGAAAATATATGTTTTAGAACCTATATTTTGAACAAGCTTCTATTTTGTCACTTATGAGTACTTTTCTTCAGTCATTCAATTTATTTGTCGCAGAATTTGAAAGTACGTGATAATAAGAAAGGACAAAGTTTTAGGATTCTGTTGAACGATTAAGACAAAAAAGAATGCGGGTTGTACAGGTTGAGGGACCGTCAAGTGCTACTATTTGCCTCGAATATATCGAGTGAATTCATTCATACAAAAAAAAAATCATTAATACGAATATGAGTGGATCATTGTACACTAGTAGAACGGTTGACGATGTATTGAACAGAATGACTATACTTAGTGTACAAAAAAAATATTACAGTTTTAATATGATTTTAACATTTTTTGACATGTTCTGTTTCTACTGGTGCATTTATCACAACAATAAATTTTAATGTGTGTTACGTGTGTTTTTATGTGAGGTTTTAAAAAACAGAATAACTGTCTGCTTAAAACAAAAAAGGTCGAATTAACTATTTTAATTAAAATAGCAAACGTAAAATTACATCAAACATTAATACGAAGTCTGACAGTCATACTTCCGTAAAATAAAGTTAATGTTCTCAATTGTTAATCATTCTGTCCTTTACGATTATTAATTCATAATTGTTGAAGAATTAATTTAATCGCAATTACAAGAACTCTTAACTTCCTCAAGCATTACAAAGTTTTATTTGCTCAAGGCAGATGTTTTCATCGCCCATAGATATGCGTGGTATTTTTATATCAACACAGAATAAACGCAAAGCCAATGGTCTATCATTTTTCTGAAATGACTCTAATAAATACCCACTCTTAAACATACAGAACACCCAGAATTACGTCGCGACGACTCGTTGTATTATTTTACTCGGGCGTTTCTCGAAAAATCATCTTCTGTTATTGCGTTAATTGGAGGAGTTTTAGCGCGCAGTAAAGTTTTTACCGTCATTGAATTGGTAGTTGACACTTTAATTGCTGTTCTAAAGTTGAAAAGTTTTACTCCGTAAGAGCATCGGTTTTCGCAACACAAGATGTGTCTATGAGGAGACCTTTACAATGGTATTATATGAGAAAGTTTTCTACTGACGAGTGTTTTTTGGGTTTTACTACCTCCTCTCCGAGTCGTATAACACATCAACAACTGAGATCTCGTAAAAGTATGCTTCAGTTGACTTCAAACCAGATTATGGTACCCATTTGTTTGAGAGACTCAATGTTTTGGATAAACAGTACAATACAGAACTTCATTGCGTATTCATTTGTTGGGAGCGCATACTGTCGAATAGAATCAGCTGCTGCGAGGGCATGTTAATGTGTTTGTTTTTCATGGGTATTGTTCTCAATTACCCCCTAAACTCGTGTACAAAGAGATGATTCATGTGTGGTGATTACAGGTTATATTATTACATACCATTAAATTTCTTTTAAACTTTAATGAATGGGTCAATAGCTTATATCTACACACGTCCTGGATAATCTGATATAAATGTATATTCGTTGTAAATAATGAGATACCAAAGCAATTCTTCACGCAATTTCTAACTAATGGTCCTCTCAGTTGTTCCATGTTATATATTAATATAGCAGACATTTAAGTCAAATATTTTAATAAATCAAATTAATATTTCAAAATTTGATATAATATACGGAAACTCTCGTTTTGTTGGAAAAAGTTATGTTATTGAGATAAATTGAATATGTAATTGGCTGAGTCAAGGGGAATTGGAAAAAAAGTTCATACTGATAAAGTAATATCTCAAAATGTAAGGAAGTTATTATGGCCCATGTAAACTCTGGGAATTTTCCCTGCCTCAATTTTGGTAACTTTTGGGGATAAATTACGTGACGGGGTAGACTATTTATTCAAGTAGAAGGAAAAAAGCCATTCTTTTTCTAATCATTTTACGGTACCGGTATACTGATTTTCCCAAACAACTCCTAAACCATATAATTGTCCCACCTTCTTTTTTTTTCTCGACAAAACTGGTGTTTTACCGAACAACTAGGTAAACGATAGAAAAGTAAGTAGAGAGCTCTTTGTTTTCGGATTTATTTATCCAGGAATAAAGAAATTGAAAAGAGAAATATGAAGAAGTAAATTTTTATGAATTAAAAACGTGAAGTAACAAAATTTTGATGATGCACTTTTTTTGGAAGAGCGTAATACTTGTGATCTTGCAGCAAAGTAATTGATAATAATTAATGATTGTTACTACTTCTTCTTTAAGAGTACTTTTCCCACTGTTAACTTACAATAAATGTTAAAAATTTACGTATCGTGTGTTTGATTGACATTTCTGGTTCAAAATATGTATTTCCGGTCTTTGCAGTGCAGTTTTTCTGTCTATAAATCCTTGTTGTATTATTTTTCTTTCGCGCAGATAATTTTAGAATAATGTTTGTGACGTAATTAAGTATTGTGTGTGAACTGGTAGTTCAGAGCAATAATTTTCTTTTTACGAAGTATTATTAATGTCATATGAGATGCAAAGAATGTCATAATTCCAGTTTCGTCATTAAAAGTACTAATAAGAAGACGATTTCATGCGGTGTAATTAAATAATGGAACAAAAAGGTAAACATTTGAGTAAAAGAGAATAACCTTGAATTGTTAACTAATATATTGAATTGCCAGTAACATTCCCTGCAACCTCGTGTTGTTTTTTTCAGAAATTCTGAGCGCATCTTTCGAAGCAAGTGGGAGATCTTTTTTTAAGGATCGGTCTTCTCATAAATACGAAACATCAGTGTAGTTTTCTCCGTAAGTGCGCATAATACCCCTGTAGAGTTTACTTGGTAGTAAACATGTTTCTCCGTTCCCAGAAATTTTCTGGAGAGCGAAGAACATTTTTTGAAAGATGCTGATTTTGTGTGAGGATTTAACTTGAAGAAAAACCTCTGTGTAGTTATACATGAGAAGAACCAACACCAACATCTTGTGAACAAGGATATTAGCTAAGGTGTGTGCGAATAAAAAGCAACATGGAATACTGTCCTAACTTTATTGATGCATAAATTGCATATAAATATTTGGAGTTTTTGTGTTCAATTTGGTTGTTGGGTTGCGAAAAAAAGTTAATTCAATTAAAATTTTGAGGCGGAGAGTAGGTTGGTTTGGCACATTTATGGAATCGTCCCTGTAATTCGTTAAGTAACTGCGTATTTTGCTTGTAGCGTGGTTTCGTGACCACATTAATCTGGACAGTTCTCTCAAGCGTTCCCTCCGACATTTGCTTGTGTGCGAAAGCCGGTTGTCGCCTTCAGGACGGAAGAGCTGAGAAGCAGGAGAATGACTAGAAGCGGAGAATGCGTTTGGAGAACCGAGAGGGGGTAAAGTCCTCAAAGGGTAAATCGCTAAAGAGGGCGCAGTGGAGAAGGTTACCTCACGGCAGGTCATGGTGTGAGGCGTGGAGAGAAGGGAAAGGAGTGCGAAGGAGGAAATTTATTTGTTCCGTTTCTGCTGCGGAACGGCTCTTGATCGATGACCGAAAGACGCTTCGCGCTGTCACTCTCATCCCTTCCGTCCCACCCCCTCTACCACCCACAACACCGCAACCACCTAGCTCCTTCGCAATTTACCTTGTAAATAGACGTCGATAGATTCCCGGGCTCTCCATTATAAAGATTAGACTCAGTTACCGGAGAGCGGGTGCGCCAGCGCGATACCTCCCTTCTGACGCGGCCACCCAGAATGATCCGCCTGAGGGATTCATTCTCCATGATGGGCTTTGGCGCGCTCGATCCCATCCACGGGCAGTATAAATCTAGTTAACACTCTCCTCACCGCTGATGGCTACAGCTGTATTACAAATTCCATAGGTGTAACACGCTTTACCGTCTTCTGGAAACACGCGTAATGATAGCTTCGGCGATTACTGTATGATCCGTATTTCAGGGAAGTTTGCGGAGTGCTCTGGAATTACGAAACTTTCATAGTTGCTCATTAGTGATTGGATTAAACGATACATAACGAACTATTATTTTAAAATTAACAGTTTAACCAATTAAACTGATTATTTACAACGCTCAAAAGAAAAATTGTTGCATTGCTGCGACAATAGTGATGGTAATGCCGAGAAAATTGAAGCGTTAAATGGATTATTGAAGGAGGAGAATATATTTATCGTAGAGAATACCGAGACCTTGAATCTATGAAACATTCTTTTATGAAGTCTTCCTGAAAATGTTAGTGAAAAGACACTTTAAATACTCATAAAGTGTCTCAAGCAGTATTTTTCTTCCTCGTTTTCGTAACCATTCCTTCCCAGAAATTCTTTGTTTACGCTATAAAAGTACTTTTATAACAAAACTCTTATCTTTCAGTCGTTTGGTGCGCTCCACGCCGAGTCATGTGGGAGAGAATTTGAAATGCCCGAGGTGCATGTTCTTTGTTCACTTCCCTTACGACTCCGTATGCGCCATTTGTGCTGTGTTATTCGTCACAGGCACTCACAGTCTTCTGAGTTCCTCGCATGGCACTATCCACCTCACGTATCTTGAAACTGTTTCACTCGCTTTCATCATAACCAGGTTTTCCATTATCGTATTCCATGACGTTGCTACCTAATCCTCTTCTCCACTGCTTTCCATAGCATCTCTGTTGTAGGGGGAAAGGATAATCAAAGAGTAGGGACAAAACCACCTGTTTAGCAATTTTTATTGGATTTCGAGAACTTAAAAGCTCTTAATGGTTTACTGAAAAAACCGAGTTTCGTCATTATTTCTTCTACAACTTCGTAGCTTATTTATAGAACGCAAAAAATTAATTACGTTAAGGTTTAATGTAGTTAAATCAGTTTCTACAAATTAACATAATTTAATAAAATGAAATGGCAAAACTTACTTCGTTTTTACGTGTTTGAGTCTTCCGATGATAATTGCAAACTTTAAGTACAGCGTTCATACACTTCTAAGTTGTTCATGCTTATAAATACCGCAAGATTTTATAAGAATTTTTTTTTTCAGTGTGATTTATATTTTTATGCACTGTATTTTCAATTGTCATAAAATAATTCGTAATTTTCTAAGAGAGTAAATNATTTTTATGCACTGTATTTTCAATTGTCATAAAATAATTCGTAATTTTCTAAGAGAGTAAATTTGTAATCGGAACGTTGTGTGTACAGAGAAAATATGCCTTTCCGCGCGGAATTCCTAGTCATCAAGAATAATAAAGGATTCGTCAATACATAGACTCAAAGATTAGTATTTGCGAAGGCCTTAGTCACATGTCAAACAATTTCTTATTGTCCATTGCTCATTGTTGGTTTTATTTCTATTATGTTTCGATTCTCACCAACATGAGAGTTGACCGAGTTCGGTCCCAATCTCCTTAATTGCACCTGCATACTGCATCGACTGTACGTACACCCACACTTTCACATCACAATGCGAGGTTGAACTCGGCAAGGCCGTGGGGAATAATGAGAATCGTTTAAAGCATTACGGTCCCTGCATCACCCACCCTGCATGAACAAGCTGCAAATATGCAGCAGATTCGAAAACGATTTGCCATGTTTGCGAACAATTCGACTCCCCCGCCTCGTTCTCTAAGTTCTGCTCAAGTTCAATCCTGCTCCACGCACGTCACACTCATCGTCGCGGGGGATGCATCCAGTCGAAGTCAGAGGACGGACTGCCGCGAGTGACGGTACAATTACGGCGGCGGGGGCTGTCGCGTCGGAGGGCGGGCAAGGGTGAGATCGAGGGCGTCGGGTTAATTGGGTGTGCGCCGCAAGCGCCGGCATTGCGCGGCGCGGCGTCGCGCCCTCCGGCGGGAGAGCCAGTGACACCCCGCACTGCACGAAGTCTTTGCGATTCCCTGCGGGGAGCACGCGGGGGCGTCTGAGCTACCTTTCATTATTATGACTCGAGCCCCGCTCGAATTTCACCGGCAAATGCTTTCCAAAAGCAAATTATAACTATGGAAATCGTCTATCGCTCGAACACTGGGGGGAAACAAGACCTACAACGAGGGAAATTTGGCCGTAATTTACATGGATGAGGTTACGAAGGCAAAGTAGCATGTAGCTAATACACGAGTCTGCATACTAGGAAACATATCGTTCGTTTAAATATAATTTTAACTTTATCAAAAAATCAATTTACATATACTGCGTTGTGAACGTGTCGTTTTAAGGATGCTGTTCCGGAGCGTTCTAAACACGCTGTGATAACATTTTTCTTTTCTGTAATCCAATTAGTACTTCGATAATTCCACATTTGTTTGCGTGTGTTTATGTATATCTGGTTTGCAAAATCTAGGGTTTCTATATTTAAGAAAATGGGGTAGAAATGAGATCATGTTTTTTTTTCTGTTCGCATTTATATCAAATTACACAAGGAGATATTTATTTCTCAGACAATTGAATTTTAATTTCTGTAGTAACAGAATGCTTCACAGAATGAGTATTTTAATATTTGTCACGTATAATTATAAAATTATACCTGAATCTTTATTGTTTCTACACGCTAACCATTACCACATGCAAAAGTATTGTATATTAGTACCGTAAATCAGTACCGTACATTCATATAACAGTACTAATATTTTGTTTGCCCTCAAAATATTGATACTTTTAATCTCGAACTTCTGACAAGTAGATCGGATAATTTTGAAAATATTTTCTTTAGAAAACATGTTCCCAGAAGATTCTCGAGGATTCGTGGAATCAAAACTTTCAACTCATTCATTTAAAAGTTTCGTACTAATGAGAAGGCTTTTCTAAACTAAGAAGTAAAATTTTTCATTGTTACCCAATCAGGAGCGAACATTATGTTCATTTTCCAGGATTCGTGTCGTTAAAACAAACTTTCGACTTCTTTGAAGTTAACGTTCAACTTTATCACTTTTGGGAAGGGTAGAGAATTGGGTTGTGAAAAGTATTGCACGTTTGCCCTACCCTTTTGCAAAAAAGAACGTCATTTGAGCAGCATTGGGTTACGCGCCATTGTAAGTCAGTAAAGCACCAGAAACTTTACACCTAAGGAAACGAATGGAATTACCTCTCAAAAATGCATTGAGGGCTCAGAGAGACACTGGTGGATTAAGATATTTGCATGATGTCACTACTTTAGTGTATTCTAAATAAAAAGGAAATGAAATAAAACGTTTTTATTTATTAACAAGAATTTAAATTTTAAGTCACTCACACTCTGATTGTCTACATAGTCTATTAATATTTCATTCGACGTATGTTTCGTTCGAATTTATTATCAAGAATGTTTTCAATGTGGTAGAAAGGAAAATTTTGTCTTGTACTATTTTATTTTATTTGTCAACAACAAATTATGTTCAATAATTATATTTCTTAACGTAAAGTATCTCTAATAAATGAGGAGGCGCAGTTATTAAAACAGCTGAAGTTATTAAAACTGAACATCAAGATTATTGTTATCACAAAAAAAATTTCATTAAGCGTATAACAAAGTGTTTTATAATTTTTAATATTTTATAACTTCTCGTATTAATATTTGAAGTGATTTACAATATTGGCTTTAAATAATCGGAACGAATCTTCAAATTTTTTTGCTTTTTTGGTGCTAAATTTAGGTACATTCTTATTCTTAGAATGTTATTCTTTTGAAAAGCGCACCATCGTAAGATTATTTAATTGTGTAATAGTGTCATTTGACAGACGCTTGGGACATTAATGTTATTTAATATCACATTTTTATTGTAGATATTTTTTCTGGATATTAAGTAATTTGGTGAAAGACAAAATATTTATCACATTGCTAATGTTCTAGATTTTTATTAAAAACTTTTTCTCAAAAATACATTTTTTATTTTCTCACTTCTTGGTAATATTTTAGGGATAAGTTAAACTATCATAAAATAGACTGGCAACTAATAGACAATAATTAAGTAACGAGATGCATATTGCATAAAGGTCTTGGATGGCGCGATCCCATTCTCTCATCTTCAGTTAATGCGTTATTATTAATATTATTTGTTATCTAGCTGATTTGTATTATTTATTTCTTGAATTTGAAACCCTTCCGTTTTACTCTATATCTGTGAAGCCTGGTTTGCACGGCTAGAGTTGTGGGAACATAGTAGAAAGTTGCGTCCGTTCCACTGAACCGATTAAGAGCATGGACCGTTTACTTGCAGTAGAGTGATTGGACTCGATGAGCTGTTGAAGCATCGATTGACGCGTTCCCTACGGCAATTTGATGCATCACAGACTATTGTAAATGGAAGACGAACCTATGCATACATATTATGAAGAAACTATGAGGAACAGAATTCGTAAAGGATATTTACACCTGTTTCAATGCATTTTTGTCAATTTCAGGCTTTAGGAGAATGATTTCGTGTCATCGGAAAATCAGTTTTCGATCGTCTATTTTCTTCATTTTCAAATATACACTGCTGACGCCTGTCCGCGTGGGCCTTTCCCTGCTTAATTATTACAGATGTTCAAAATACATAGTTTTCAATCAACCTGCAATTGTTAAATTATAACAATATTTATGAACTACATACTATATTCTATAGAAATATTTAATCATTTAACCCATTACAAAGAGCATTATTAATTTTGTGTATGATTTGTGTTTTTGAACATTTAATCCTCCATAACAGCAAAGCATTTCACGTTATGAACGTATATGTCGAGTGAACCTTGCCAAGATTTTTTAGAATTTAGTATTTTTAAACATTTTAAATTTTGTGTACGCTTTAAATTCTCATTCCTCCCGTTTATTCCGTCCTCGAAATTCTTTTTCATCATTTGCTTTCTTGCGTTTTATCTCTTCAAATTTCCAAACCCTGCCTTTTTCTCTTCTAAGTTCTTCTGTGGTTTGTCTCATGTTTATATTTTTATAAATCAAGGTATTTGCATTCCATAAATTTTCCAATTCGAAATATAACTTCAAGAACGTTTTTTCTTCCGTCAATTTCACATTAAACGTAAGACACCAGATACGTATTTTAATGAAAATGGAAACAACTTTGCAAACGACATACTCTAGATTATTGCGAAACAAAATGGTTCTAGACAGAAATTCACAGAAGTCAATTCTGAGCGTGCAGTACAGAGAAGGACAATTATTTGCATTTTGTAGAAGGTGGTCATGTTTCCTCACGCTGTGCACATGAAATTGCGTATTACATTTTGTTAATATCCGTAGTCCATTATGCTGTCGCATGACTAACCTTTCAGTGGTGGCGGTCTCTTCTGCTGACAAAACACTTTCAGAGACCTGGGCGACAGGTTGGTGGGTGTTCACTCCATGTTCACCTGTCACACATTTCTCCGTTGATTCCCGCCTCTTCAGCACCTCGCCTCTGGTTTTTCGCGAGTTCCAGCATTCCATCCATTGTACACGTCAAAAAGTCTATATTTCCCTGCAGCGTTTATTTCCTTTAATTTTACCATCCCGTACTTCGGATGTATAATATCATTTTCTCATGCCTCTGATCCGCTGTATCAAGTTGCTAAAATTCGATGCAGAAATTTAGTTTTCAACCAGTTTTTTGTAATTAACTCAACCACTCCTCTCATAACTCATCTAGATTGTAGTGAGTCAAGAAAGTTAAGCAGAATTATTATTCATTAGTCTCCTCCGTCACCTTTTGCGGTGTATTTTATCCGGAGGTAGTAATTATTATTGGGTCTCTTATTGACCCTACTTTACGAGATTTCCTGTTGATAGAGGGGATTTTGGTGGGATACGTTAGTAACGATAAGTGAGACCTGAGAATTTGCTTTCAGGCACTTTTTGAACATTTTATTGCGAGAAGTTTTACTGAGTGCGTACTACTGAAACGCAACAGAACGAGAGATTACACTTTTCAGTGAAATGTTCCAGAGGGTGTAAATGAAGGTGGTCCATTACGTTACACCAACGATGATGATGTTGAACCGAACTTGCACTTTTAGGTATAACAAAGCAAAAGCCATTTTGGATATTACAATTTATTTCGACTTAAATAATTATGTAAATTGTGGTATCGAATATAATCTTCCCAGTTAATTACAATTCTTTTCTGGCTTGTGAATGCGAGTTCAGAACCGGGTGACTGACAACTCGAAGCCCTCCGTAAGGTTCATCAGATGAGTAATACCAAATGTAGAACAGTCGCCGATCAGGTTGATGATACCGTGTTGATAAGAGTGTGTTGTCTTTTCGTGCTTTGATTTGAATTGTCTGTCACGTTCATGGCAATACAATATCCACCCTCCCCTTAAGGAACTCAATTCTTGAAATTATTTTATTTTTACAAAATCAGTCGAATGGGCCCTTTCCAGAACATTTAGTTCTACGTTTATCAATTTAAAATTAAATTGCTTCAATTAAATATAACCCCTTGACCTAAAGCGAGAAATCGTTCGTACCAACTAAGCGATCAAGATCGCATGTTCTTTGGCGATGGCATCTTAATTCCCCCCAGTGGACTTACATCTAGTAAGTACGTGTTTGGCAAACACGGGACCCCGAGCTGAGTCTGGCATTACTTCCACTTACTTGTGCTAGGCTCCTTCCTTCCTCTTTCCTGACCTTCCTTGGTCACCTCTTGTTGTTTTCGATCCCGACGCTATTAGGGCTAGGGTATCTTTCATTTTCCTCTTTCTTCTACTTTTTAAAAAAATGTTTTAAGTAAAGTCTTGAGATATGTTGGAATTTGAGTTTTGAGTTGTAACCGTGGGACTCGCCACACGCCGGGAGAGTCATGTTGGCTCTCCCTAGTGCGTAACTGCATTTTCCCTACCTGTACAAGTTTTAAGGGTTCTAATGACCTTGATGTTGACGAACCTTAAAACCCCACAAAAAAAGCATCTTAATTTCCCCCTTCACCAGTTTTAAAGTTCTTTCGAGAACTTTCATTTCATTTCTGTCCAATGAAATTCTAAGTACGATTATATTGTGTTTGTGTAATTATAATGGAATATTGTAGTTGGATCCTATGTTCTTTGTGTGAAGAATGTGTGAGCATATGTATGAATTTTTGTGATAACTACGTCGGAGCGCGGCATTGGCCAGACCCATGGTCTCCAGGGAGCAGATTCTCCAAAAACAAGCTTCCTATACCGTGATAGTTATTATTTCATGCAGCTCATAAGAATATGTTATTAATTGACGCATTATGTTTTGAAGACGTAGATAAAAACAATTTACTGTAGAAACCATTGTACATCGTAGTTCTTCTTGACCTTCAGTATAAAAAATCCTGATGAAGAAGAAATTCTCTGAAATATTTAACTGACCTCATTTCAAAAACCATATCCTGAAATTGTAATCGTTAGGATATAAATACATTTAAAAAAAGTTCTCTATTTTCACGTCATCAATTCTGAGATAAAGTTTCAATTGGTAATGCATGTTCCTAACCAGATATTAATGTTGAAGTGAAATAACTCAATAAATATCCTAATTACTTCTCTCTGTTTTGTGAGAATATTAACAATAAATGTTATCACACATTTTTTTCATCCTGGAAATGAGTGCAGAAAGTAGGGTAGAGAGTACAATGCGAACATGTTGAAATAATGATGAAGAAAGAGAAATGCATGTCTTTGTCTTTTTCAAAAGTAACTTGTATCGTCCATTCACACGTATACACCGTGCAGCGTCTCCTCACTTACACCAGTGCTACTTTGATGCTCCCATTGTTACAGAGAGTTACTGCAGTGCACGACGCTGTGTCAACAAGATGTTAGCCAAATAGCGTAACTAACACCAAGAAAGAAAAATCCTGACCAGGAGTTGACCCCGCGGTATTCGACGTACTAGAGCCGATCAAGCTGCCGGCTCGCTGCCCGCTCTCGAATCCTACAAGATCCTCCCTGCGGCGGTCTCGCGTAAGGCGTAATGCCTTTTTCCGCCGACAGGTAGCATCCGCATGGCCAGCGATCGGAACGGGCCTCCCGGCTATCTCTGTACCGAAGTGCTCAGGATGAATTGAAAGTAGATTATATTAACTTTTTCGCGCGAAAGCCGAAACTTGGAGATTTTACAGTACGGCGGCTGCGCGTACCTGCCGTGGAGAATTGATATGCCTGACTGACTCTCACCTGTCTGACCCTTTACCTGCCGCTCAAGTTAACGTCATTTCTATAACACAAGATTTAAATTATGTTTCTTTAGAAATGAAAACCCTAGTACGCACTAAATACGTTTCTATCACTTATTTCTGCTGTCCTAAATCTGAGCTATTTCTGTCATATTGGTGCGGATACACCGAGATTAACCGTACATTCCATGGAAAGGTAAGGCGTTCAATCGGTATATTTCTAGAGAAAAAACGGACGATGACCTGCTTAGCCTTACACTGTCGAGACTTAACTTCAGAGCTAAGTACAATGTTCTCATCTCACCTGAGTTCCGGAAGCTTGAACGAAGTCCGTCGCAATCTGCAATCCTTCCATCCCAGTTCTCCCTGCTTCTGACGCTCGGCCCCCAACTTCTAAGTCCTTCTCGCCTCCGTTGCTGAGGTCAACTTAAAAGCAGTCTCGCTCTAGCTTATGAGAGCGTGAGGGGAGGGAAGTAAGAAAAATCCCTTTCCCATGACGCGGAAACTTACAACAACTCGTCCCGGGAAGTTTCGCATCCTGAACTCACATCTCCACCCTCGTCTCCGAAGAGTCCCAGCAGTGCCCTTGGTACTGGATGTGCGCCCTTGACTCCGCCTGCCCCTCTCCCTTCGACCGCCCCCTAAGCCGCCGGATAAAAACTTGGTCCTCGCGGTCCTCGCTCAAATCCCGAGTGGCCGGCCGCACGCGCTCTCCCTCTCCTCCAGCTTTAGAGATGTTGTCATTGCTCCTTCCTTCTTTTTCTTCCCTATTCGTTTCTCTCTGTCGAGTTCGAAGCGATTGACTACGATTCATGGTGAGTAGAACTGTCGCCAAGTGTCTTGGACAACTCGCCATTGTTTATAAACTAGTCAGTACAAATGACATTTTACTCCCACAGTATAGGCAAGTCTGAGGTCCTCCGCAGCCTTATTCCGGATTTATATGAAGAATAGGTCTCTCCTCAAATTTAATTTTGTATATGGCAAACGTAAAATGACTATGAAAATATGACGTTCGGTAATATCTGAACTACTTAGACTGTCACGGGGCTGAAACATAGCTTCAAAACCTGATTTGATGAACTACTTTTTCTCTCTCTTAATACTGATAAATTTTCCAAAGAAATATACAAAATTACTTATTTAATTACAGGAAATATATCTTTAATGTAACTTTGAGCATTTTTCTTAAACATACAACCGCTAAGGACTTATTTGTTAAAATTCACAAAAAATATTAAAATTAAATATTTTGGAATGTAAATCAACAACATTTTTGTCGTTACTTGAGTGTATATTATTTAATTTAGAAAAAAACTGTTGAAACGTTTTCATCAGGATTCAATCGGTGACAATCGATAAAAGTATGCAACCCGTTACACTTATTGTACACACCACAAGTATAACATAAGTGGAGCACTGTACTTTGTACACTTCTACGAGATGTACGTCCTAAAAGAGAACGATAGACAAAATTTTCCTTATCATTTAGTGTTATTGAAGGTGCCCCAGTGCTACGAGCAGACTTTCAAGACAGGTGGAGTTACATTTTCCATGAACGGGTGTTACGCAGCATGTCCTGGAGTATGCTCTCTAAACTGTTTCCTGCGTATGACTCCAAGAAGTGAAACTACGAATGCTTTTTGTAAAGAATTTTTAGAAGCCACTGTTGAAGGAATTTTTTGAAATATACTCCAATACACATTTTAAAAGTTTTCAGCAAGCAACATTTTGAAATAAAGCAAGAAAATACTAATTTAAAATACATTCCTTTTACGGAGTACATAAATGTTTGCTCTCCCAATATAATTCAGGATTTACTCTACCTGTCTCTGTGGTCGACAACGAATTTAATGTACATTATATTACTTTCATAATCTCTGTATTCACATTATCATTTATTAACTGTTATATTCAATCGTGTCCCTCCCTATCTCGAAATGTTTTTCATGTTATTGAGATGTTGAAGATAAATAATCATAGTAGATATTCCCGGTCCACTCGTGTTTTGCTCCAGTTTTTTTGTTGCTTTACTCTCGCAGAAATCAGTTTTCATCGAGCTGTGCGAACAATATTGTCAAGATATTTTTAAAAGATAATGGTGACATTTCGTGAGATGCGCTTTTAAAACGCTATCAGTGGCCATCTGCTACAAATTACGTAGATATTACAGCATGAGTACTTTTTTTTCATAACTGCAAAAATTGAATTTTATGCAGCCAGATTGTGAAAGAGACCTTTTTTCCGTTAGTAAGGTAGTAATGGTAAAGTATTTGTGTTACAAGACAGACAGAAATACCGATAGTAAATACAAGAGTCGTACTTTTACAATTCCGTCTCTTAGCAGCTTAGGCGATTAGAAAATTATCATTCATATTTATACTTTGAATGTTTATTGACAAATATTCTTTTCATACTCTTTCTACGGCCAAAATCGAAAACTTTTCATCAACAATTAATAGTGGGTTCAATAGTTTTCCCTTCTCTAAGCATACTGTGGTAACAATACTCACTTGTAATGTTTTATGATGCGCACCATCAATTAATTTTTGAATTTAACACATTGACTCGAGGTCCACAATAACAATGGTCAAGGGGAGCATTCAATACTTTGGGAATAATATTTTATCACTTTCGAAAATGCATTCGTAAAATAAATTTCAAAAATATATATAAAAATATTATATTAATATTTGTTGATAAATTTAAGATATTGTATAATATTTGATGAGCGACATATAAAATTATTTTTACAAAATTTAAAGAAAGAACTTTTACTAGTGTAACCTCTGTGTATAATTGCCTGAATTTGTTATTTGCCCTAAACTATTGGCGAAAATGAAATGGAGAACATGTATTCTACATTTTGAGAGACTGGAACATGGGAAGTGACCTGCAATATATGGTATTTTCGTGTTGTTTGTTTTATGTGTTAACTTTATACTCGTGGAACGCAATAGGATTTGCACATTCAAGCGCGCCAAATCATTTTATGGCTCACAAATTAGTGAGGAGACATTTATTACTGATGCATGTTTTTATTTAATAAACTTTTTATATAATGTATTGATCAACAAATTTTGTGACACCACAAGTCAAACAAAGCACAGAGTGACACAGAGGACATTGAGAATAAAAAAGATACTTTATTTGAGTTGATGTGCGGAAATATTTTGAAGTTTTCACAGTTTGTTTGTTGATATTTGGAAATTATTTGCACTGCAGACATCAACTTAAACAACTAAAGGTTTTTCAAATTTTTAAACTGAACGAATTGTGTTAAATACCTAATGTAATTGGAATAAATACTCAAAAATCATAGCATAACAAATAGTTGGATTCCGAATGTCCCAAAGAGATGATTCAGAAAATGTAAACCGTGGTATTTCTTGGGGGGAGGGAACTGCATTTTATTGGTATATCCGTAATTTATGTACTTTTGAAACTTATGTCAAAAATAACTTCCTCATGAAGTGACAATACATCTTGTCACCTTTAAGTTGTTATATTACGTGCATAATTTGAAAAACATCTCCGTATTTTATTTTAAATACAAACACAATTGTAATTTTGTCGCAACATACAGTTACGAAATCTTAGGAGTGAGTGATACATGGTCCACGTGTATGATCCTCGCTAGTACTAATCTTATTTCACTCATTACTTTTTTTCTGCCTACAATTAACCTCCGTTTTAAGTAACGATTTCTAGTTCCTTACTGTCTTTGTTTGAGAGAAATGAGGGGAGAGAAATTTGAATACGTGGTATTTTGCTTGAATAAACCGAGGGAAGAAGAAAGTAACGATGCCATTAAGGATATTTACTTAAATATTAATAAACAAACAACTAGGGAACGTGAGATACGTTTCAGTCTTTTCATCCTCTGAACAGGACAGACTATTTATTACCTCCCATGCAGAAAAAAGCGGGAAAATATCGTGATTACAAGAATTATATATTTAAAAAATCCCCCGAATCCATGAATAGTACGGTCTGCAGTCACATTTCTTAATCACGATGAAAGTGCAAAGCATACAATTCAGTTAGGAAAAAAGAATACATTAAATTGAGACCTTAAAAAATCTGGGTTTTTTTCATACAAAAATGGCGGGTATTTGAATCGTCTTATATACCATGTGTAATTTAGTAGATAAGTTTATCAGTGAAAATTTAGGTACAATTGCGAGATTTTGGAAAATCTTTCTTCATCAGAAGTTACGGTTTCTAGCCTTTTTGAGATTGTTCGAACTTAATTGATTTAAAGAACATAACAAATTGTCACATTCTGTTTTCAACCATTATTGTAGCAGTTTCACCTACTTAATACAAAAAACTCCGCCTTGGTTCCCTATGAACGCCTGCAAAGAGAAAATAGTGAACCACTCCATCTCCATACAATTACAATGAACGTAATATTATACAAGTTGTGGCGTCATTGCCACCCACACAGACACCGTCCAGTCTGCAACGCGTCCGCAAGAGGACACTTACTCCGGCCGCCTGACCAGGGGTGGCGAACAAAACATCTGCGAGACACAAGGGCAGCGAAGCCGGAGGACACCCGCCCTCCTGCCAGTGTTCACTTCATCGCCCGTCCGCGCGCACGCGCCTTTGTAACTCGCATAGCGCAATAACAATAAACGAGAGTTTTAGTTACCTCCCACTCCCACAAACTTATATCGAGTGTAATTGTTTAATATCTCGAAAAAAAAGTGTTCAAGTTGGTGAAGTTTTTAACCGCAAGACACTCATTGAGAAGACAATTTCATGAATCGCATTCATTATGACAAACAATCCTCTTTTAAATCTGTTTTTGATCGAAGGGAAGTTGTGCATATCATTAAATATTAGTTTTCTGGAAGAAACACGATAGGAGATTCTATTTACTATGATATAATAGAGAATTCTGTACATAGTATGTCAGCAGTTCTGCAAGGGCAAAACTTTAACGAGCTTTTGCCCTAAAATAAGTGTAACTACAATATTATATGAAAATAGTCGTTAATGTCTCTTATAACTGCATGGCATGAATGTAAATAAAAATGTTAGTTAAATAAGTTGTTAGTTAAAAGTGGTTAGTCACGGTAACATTCGAAAAAGTTATGAAAATAAGAAGCGTCAGAAAAACGTTTTGAGCCTATGAAGCATCCTAAAAATTCAGCCTATGATGCATCCAATAGGTTCAGAACTGCATTTCTTGGTTGAATACAATTAATTCATTTGAGAAAATTTCCACTTACATATTCGCCACAATTTTCCTTTTTGCAAAAAATTCCGAATTGGTAATGATTTGATCAAAGGAAAATTAATGAAAGTGATCAAAGGAAAATATACGAATGATTTGCATTACTTGAACGAATACGGCATATACTTATCAAATTAGATTTTGTTCGATCGTCAGTATACATTGTCTCGTTGTTTTATATCGGGATGAAAATAATAAAGCTGTTCGATGTGTTAGTAGTATTGTTCGATCGTTATTGTGTTCTTTGTAATTAATTTTCGTATCAATTTCATATTCTTCCAACAAGTATTGAACTTAATCGTGGAATCATGTATAAAGACGTGGATACTCATTTAGTTAGAATATTACCTTTCGAATGTTGTATTACTCTTGGAGATTTGACAAAAATTTAAACTAGTATAAAGGAAGTATTACAAATGAAAATCATTGAGGCATTTTCCCTTGAATTCATTTTCATCTATCTATGGATAATTTCTTGCACCCTACTGTGATGTTATGTGATCACGTCTCAATCAGGACGGTATGGCGCTGACTCCCGAATGCCTCCACGACAGAACTGAGAGCTTACTCCAGTCTCTATCGAACTAACGAGCTGCAAATTTAAGATTCGCTGGGGATCCTCTTCTCTTCCGCTTCGTGCCAAAGAATGTAGCATGGTATATTTTGCCGACATGTGCACGTAATGAAGGACAGTTTATAGGAATAATATTTATATTAAGTTGAAATGTTTGTATTTTATTTCTTCTATTTTCTGTTATTTTTCTTTCCATGATATTCTGTGTTGATATTATCGGGAATGGAATATTACTCATGTCTCTGTACAATTTATTTTCATTCATCAATGTAACGAACTTAAAGTAGAGTTGTTTATTCAAAATGACTTACAAAGGCGACGTTTTGACCTGAGGTTCGGTTACCTTCAGGTGTTTATAATGAATAAACAATACACTTCTACATGGCAACTGTAGAATAAAAATATACCAACAAACAAATAATAAAAAGGGAATTCATTTATCCATATTATTAGCTGTATAATGGAAGAAGAAAACAGTACTAGTTATTTAATTTCGTATTGGTATTGAAGTAATGCCCTTTGTGATAAACTGAATTTTTTCATTGTTGTATTTGTAAATGGGAAATGTAGCTTGCCATTGAAGCTTATCTACATGGAGTGATAGGAGTTGTGTGGTAGGCCATTGTTAGTAGGTGGACTGGTTTTCTGGGTTTACCAACAACTTGGCCCACGTGGATGTGTTAGTAGAAGTAGTTAGTAATAGTTGGAGTTATTGATACTGAGGAGCTGGATAGAGGAAGGAAGGTTTGCTTTTCAGTAGTTCCAGTTCATATAGTACATTAATGTGAAAGGCTACAAATTTTCTGGTCCCAGCGGGAATCGAACCTGGGATGACTCGGTGATGAGCCACAACACTACCACCTGAGCCAGGGTGAGGCTACACTGAATTGAAGGAGTATTAATAAGCGTAAATCGTGTTCTAGCACATAATTTTAATAGCCACTAAAACTCTCGAGTCTCTTCAAGAAGTGGAACATTACGTTAAATTTCAGCTCTTGTTATATTTTAGAGTAGCAGGACGTTCTCATTTTATTTCAGTTAGTACTGAATTTCTTTTTTAAAAATATATATTCACGCTTAAATTAATACTTTTCGTAGAAATACACATGATAAAAATGTCTCATAAACATATACACCCTGAAGATCAATACCTTTCTTTTCATTCAGTTGAAAGAAACTCGTATGATAAGGTAGGCTTCGTGGAAGACTAGATTCCATGTCCAAGGGCGTGCCCAAGGGGTTAGGAGCACTGAACCGCACCCCCGCATACTCAGAAAGCAAAATGGAAGGATAAAATACACATGAATGTCATTCAAATGTTCCTAGTGTAAATCACATATCTAGTCATGCAAATCTAACATAAATTATATTAATTCGTAATGTTGTTTTGAAAATAACGTATGAGGTAATATGGCCGTTACTTCAGCATTTTGTCTAATTACCATCTGCAATACACGCTTGCTGACAGATATCTCTTGAACATTACGAGCTCTAGAACCATTGATATGGTTTTGTGTAACATTTTAACGCACTCATTGCAGAGATGACATTATTTATCTACTTAACTGCAACAAAAAATCTTAATATTCTAGATGATAAGTTATCTGATAGTTGTGCAATTATTGAAATATTAAATCACTTATCGTTTCGTACAGAAATCTTTTAAATTGCGGTGAAGATTTCTGTATATTTGTGAACTCCAGTATTGGAACAAACTGACCCATAATCAAGTTCCTCCTAAGGGAGTCGCCTCATATGAGGATTCTAATTTCCATGAGGTCACCTCAGAGGTCTGTGGGTCTCGCAAGATGAATGTCAATAGTAGACGGGGTCCACAGGCGAACGGAGTGGCGTTAAATTGACGGTCCCGATTTCGAATCTCGGTCCGGTCTCCCATTTTCATTCAACAAAACATAATTAACACTTTTACTTTGTAAGAGGCGTGAAATTAACCCCCTTATAGCAAAAGTTTAAGGCCTTGTCCCCAAAACCTGGCTACGCCCGTGCCTCTGTCTTGAACTTGAGGTTCATGATGGCTTGTAGCTTAGACCTTGTAGTAACCTGCCTTTGGCCTTAATAAGCATACGTGTCCCGTTACAGGCTCAGAGCGGAGGACTTCCAAGCGCATCCCTTGCGCGCTTCGCCTGGGACCCCCGCCCACTCCTCTTGTTCCGCGGGGACGCACGGCACCTTACCACAACTGCTTGCACTTATCGCTTGCGAGTTATGGTGAGTGTGAGTCCCGGAAGGCGGCGGTGACATGCTCAGGCTCCACTTCGTAGCTGTTTCTTTTCTTTACATTTCTCTCTTTCTCTTTTTAGTCCCTCGGCGGCAGAGGCGCTCAACTCGCTTTGAGGACTTGGCGAGGTTACTATCGGTTACAAGGGAAGCTCTCTAACCCTGTTTTTTTCTTTAGTTCTTCCCTCCACCGGATATTTTTCTTTAAACAATACTCTTTTTTGCGAAGGTCCTGCGTGCACACTGTCCGCGTCAGAAGTTCTCAGAATATTGCGATCCCTTTCGGTAGGGCGAAATAAAACAGCTTTGTTTGATAATCACATCTTAATCTGTCACGACGAAAATATCATTATACTATATGTTTTAAAGGAATTTCTTACATATTCACAATATAATTATTTTTTGTTCAGTAGAAATGACCGTCTCGATTCCCTCTATTAACCAAGCAATTAGATTTTATTTTCATTTACATTCTACCACTCATATTCACAGAGAGATCAATTCGATTGTGTTTCTTTGTCTTGCATCTTAGTTCATCCATTATTTTACCTCTATCTTTACGAATAAGATTTTCATCTCTACAAAGAAACGTGTCGAGTGGAATGTTTCACTTGGCGTACTGTGTTGTATTCGAGGTCAAAAATCGATGTTCGCAAGCTAGAGCCGTGTATTTTGAAGTGGGATATTTCAAAGGTTTTGAAGAAAGCAATTTTAAGTTTTCCTTAGGCTTTCCACAAGTTAAAGTTGCAGGACCAAGAAAACTAAAAAAGATATCAAGATCATGAAAAATTTCTACAGAGATTTCTGCCTAGAGCTTCGAAAACCAGCACACTTGTTCTATGGGGTGGACCTATGTATATCGCCGATTTCTGTTTCGAAATTCGTTTAATGTTTAATGCTCAATTTTCAGGTAGGCCACCCGGAAAATTTTGGAGGAGTCCTAATTTTTTGCTCCTTTATGATTTTTAGGGCGCTGATTACGAATTTCGTTATTTCCTTGAGAAAGTTCGGGAAACAACGCAAAAACCTCGATACAAATTTCACGGTCTACATTTTTGTTTAGTTTTTTTGAGTCCTCCAACTTTACATTCTTTGGAAAGCGTAACATTTTTCATATTATTTCTAGGAAAATTTTCAGGTGCCTCTCTTTAAAATTTCACGGTCCTAGCTTGCAAATATCGAATTTTCTCCGTTTTTTGATCATAATGCAACGTAGTGCGGCGCGGTGATGTGTCGAAGGAGACACAGATTGTCTTCATCAACCGATGTCGCAAGATATAGAACTGATGATCCACAATTTGATCACACTATTCAGTGGCGAGTCTGGACACACCGCGAACCCGGTGCAGGATAACAATCGATACCCCTGCTGCTAGTGAAAAGTAAAAATTTGGGAAAACTTCACATTTAATCCCTGTTACTTACACGTAACTCAACCTTCCTTGACTTTCATATGTTCGATGATACATTAATTTGCAACCTAATGGTAAACAACTATACATACATTTATAATATTGAATACATAAATTTATATTTACGCATTGGGATACCATTACGAAGCTCAAATACTGAACATGAACTGTCACAAATTTGGGATATTGTATTCATTTATTGACTGAGTATTTCATTTGGTTATTATGAAATTTGTTGGATTGATGAAATTCTGAGAACAAAGGAGTAATTTTGTCTCCCTCCACCAAACATCGTGGTAATACCGTACTGTTACGCCACTGACCCCTCCTTGTTAACAATGTAATATGCTGTCTCACAGAAATATGTATTTTCTCGCTTTTCCCAGCGGTATTGAGTCTGTAATATAAAAATATTTCACGTCTTATTTTGTTGCCATCATCGTAGGAAACTGAGGTACTTCTTCCGATTCTCGCTTTGATAATTGCATCGATAACTTGTAGACCCTCCTATGTAGGGAAAAACTCTCACTCGTGTAGCTGGTCTACCCTAATTTGCTCTTGATAATATTTTCCAACTTTTCGGAGCTGAGGGAGGTACAGTTATACGGTGTGGTCGGTTTTGTGTTATTTCCGTTTTTAACTAATTATTCTCTCATTATTATAGTCATTCAGCGAGTTAACCGTCTCTGCCACATTAACTAATTTTCTAGAAATGTATTCTCTCTCATTCATTATGATATTTCGCTTGCTGCATTTTGCTGGTCTTTGCTTGATTGCTTGAACCTCAATCCCAGTTCAAGTTTGCTTCGATGCTTGTGCAACGCGCCTTTAGATTTGGTTTATATATGAAGAGGCTACTTGTAGATCGCATTTCTTACGTTGTATATTTTGTGTGTTACAAAAGAAAATTTATTTCTTAAGCTAATTTGTTCGAATTGAACATTGTTATAACATTATATTAGTCGTTATATCAGGTCAAACTAGAAAGTATATTGTCACACACAAATCGTGAAAAAATGTCAATTTTACAAAGTTTTTTAATTTCTGTAATTAACACCCCCCCTCTCCAAAAAAAGGACTTAAAGATATGTTCATTATTGTAAATATCCCAAAAAGTGTTAGAGTATGTTTTTCCATAATCGAGAAATAAACAGATCGTTCCGTATTCTCGAGTCAAATCAAGAATTTCTTCCTTTTATTTTCCTGTAGAAACAAGAAGCTGCAAAAGGTAGGTTGATGACGAAATCTCTAGCTTCATAAAATGTCATACTTCTGAAATGAAACAATAAGAGACTGTATTTGAAAACGATGTAGAAAGAAAAAAAAATATGGAGAAATGTTTTTAAATTATAATAAGTGAACTAACTGAATTCGTATTATATTTCTTTTTTTTTAATAAAGATACGTATCTAATTAAAATATGTTTCTGATTCGACTGGATTTACAAATATCGATATCAGTTCCAAAACCGATCTACTACCGGTCTGCCAAAATGATCCGATTCTTTTGGGTTGCAATATGGAAAGAATAATTTAAATAATTAAGTAAGTTGCAAAATTTTAGTTTATAATAGTTTAACATTGTTCATTTGAAATAGTTAGTGAGTAATAGAGTAACAATGCATTATTTAACTTCATAATTAAGTACAAATATTTGCGTTTTTTTATTATCAATGTAATTTTATTTATAGAAAATTTTGTGAAAAGTATTAAAACTTAAATAATTTTTATTTTCATGTACCTTCCCCAATGGCATGATTTTATAGCGATGCATACAGTAGCAATTCAGTGAAATGTATATCCTTCAATAATGTCAATAAAATGTATGACTTGAGTTCTGATATTTAAGTGCAGAATCTGAAATCGCGTAACCCAATATGTTTACTTTCTCACATAAGTAGCATAGAGAAAGTATTGTTGTCGCGAAATAATTCGATCGCGACGTGAAAGCATGTGCACTGGTTTTGCACCAGTAGTTAGATTTTGTATCGTATTCAGGTGAAGTTTCTGGAATATTTTGATACTATCGTTCCGTTGCGAATGCTGGTTCTCCAGAAAGGGTTCTGGACAAAATTTCGCTCCCGATTTGGGGCTCTACTTTTTATTGTAGTATTTGTAAAATGGGAAATGTAACGTGCTATTGAAGCTTATCTATATGGGGCGAAAGAAGTTCGGAAGTGGGTGGAATCTATTGTTAGTAGGTGGGTCAGTTCACTGAGTTTACCAACAACTTGGCTCACATGAAGGTGTTTGTAAGAGTAGTTAGTATAGTAAGAGTTAGTGATACTAGGAGCAGTAGGAGCTGGATAGAAGGAGGAGGGTTTGCTTTTCAATTGTCACAGCTCTATTTGAACATTGAAATGAAATACTGGAATTTCTTTCTGGTCCCGCCGGGAATTGAACCCGGAGTGATTCAGTGGTGAGCCTTTATGTGTGCTTCATTGTAGTTGCTTTGTCCTTCTCAGTCTTTTCAAACCATTCAGATTCGTCCCTAACCTAACCAAAGTGTTAGTATTTTCTGGTAATAGAAAACTATACTTTTGATTGTGATCATTTGTGACAATTGAGGCGGATAAATGAAAAGTGCCAAAAACTCGTGAAAAACGTTCTCCTTGGCAACGCTAATGCTGTGGTAATCGATCTATGCGCCTTCTGTTGATAGTTTAATGCTTCTCTGGCGGTCAAAAGATTGCGTGGAAGTTTACATCATCGCGAGACTAATATTTATTACGCAACAAAAGTCGGTGAAATCGATATTATAATGTACTTTGTTTACAATTTTTTTATTAGTTTACCGTAACGAAAGTCAAAATAGTTTTCAGGTGTGGCACATGCACCCTTTGGGTACTATCCGTTGTATTTGGAGCATTTTTTTTCTTCGGAAATCACATGTGGCACTTCGAACATTCTCTGTACTTTAATTATTTGGCACTTTCAACAGAACTCATTAAATTTGGTTAACATTTTATTATTTAAAAGCAGGTTAATAGCAACATCAGATCTATGATGATGTTTTCATAATTTAGTATAATCAACTGTAACCTTTAATGAGCTTTTCGTGTCGTGTGTAAAATCATTTTTGGCACCTACAAGTTTTCCATTTGCATGCTTCTGTTGCTACACGTATGCATGTATATCGATGAGGAGACTACTCAAGGCTGTGTTCCACCGCCGTTTATTCCGCGCGCTCTGGCGCTTTGGCTTTAAGAAGCCATGGTGAGAGAGTTAATGTGCAAATAAGATGAGGGATGAATGATGATGAGTGAATGTTGTGCTGGAATGATAGGCAGGGGAAACGGGAGAACCCCGAGAAAACCCGCCGCGAACACCGCTTCGTCCACCACCGCGAATTCTACTTGGATCGGATAGGGAACCCGCGTTACCAGAGATAGAAGAGTACGCTAGACACTACGCCACCGGCACTACGCTCCACGATTTTGTCAGGAATAAAATTCACTGAAATAATTTTTGTATTTAAAAGTAAATGAAGTATAGATACGTATTTCAATAAGAATATTCTAAAATGTATGTTACTGCAATTTCTTAGTTTCTTTTAATATGCACAACAGAAGGCAGGTCTTTTTCTCACACCTTTGATTAGGAGGAACATCATTTAGAAAGTTAATTGTTTTTTTCATTTCCATTAGTAAATAATATAAAATACCTTTGATGATTTGGCCCCGAAGAGAGATTGTTCGAATTCTCTTTTTGTCTAAATACGCAAATGAAGGGGCATGTGGCACTGAGTTCTTTTGAGACACATCAAAATGGATGCTCACTTTGTCGAATGGAAGGAAGCTTGAAAAACAGTATTGACCGCATTGAAATCGCTTTGAGGCTGTAATATTTCAGACTGCTCCTGAAAACGACTCTTGTTGACCACCAGATTTTTGCCAATCCAGTCTGTTAATAAAATATTTTATGACCTTTTATTTCAAACATCAAATGTTCATACGCGTTTTATTAACAGGCGGAATTCAATGGTGATGACTTTCCCGAGTGTTATTCCCCGTTGATGGTTTGCCAGAAATTCTTTGAAATAGTCGTTTGAACATTGTATGTTTTAATACTCGTGATCGTTTCATGTATGTGCTTTAACGTAGTGAGAGTATTTATATGTATATAGTGATTTCATATACTTTAAAAATAAATAATGAACAGACAATCAACGTAATTTTGTAGATGTTCAGTTGAATCTTCAAAACGTAGATAAACTCTTCAAACAAATTCTGTGTACAGAAATATTTTATATCGTTAAGCATATAAAAATTAAAATTACAGGTAAATTTGAATACTTGAGTATGGGGTATGTATTTTAATGTTCTTCATGTTGGTCGTTTTTGAATGTAATTTTGCTTCACGGCTTTGCTTGGTGGTAATAGTTTTTTTTAATTCAGAGAAAGAATTGTTAAGATTTTGTCAAATATATTGGAATCATAAAATCCCTTTGAATTTCATGAGTTAGTTTTAGTCAACCTTGGAAAATGTTCTGAGTTATTGTAAATAATTTATTATCTTTAAAAGAAAATGAAACACCGATTACAGACATTAATAAACGCGTAACGAATTATAAAATTTAGTTTACTTTGTGCTGCTGCTTCTTCATCTATCGTTGAAGAAATATTAGTCTAGAGCACTAAGGTGTAAGTCGAGTTAGTATTCTTCGCAGAAATCAGTCTCGAGAGAAAAAAAGTACTTATCAGGATGATTCCTATTCACAAAGATTTATTGTTCATATTGCAATAATGAATACGAAATATTGTCAAGAAAGGGAGCAAGCGAACAAAGTTACTCCAGGGATTCTTCGAGGACTTAATTTCCCTGTGAAATTCGGTCCACTCATTCTGAAATGTATTGTACGATCTGATTGCCTATTGCCAACACTGGCCTGTCTACACAAGGGGCGTGCACGGGATGCTCTACCAGAGCACGTGCTCCCGTTACGTCCCTGGCCAATACTTTCAATTTCTGGTCTTCACTCTGCTTTAAAATGAGACACATAGCAAACGAGAAGAAATACTGATACGTATTCTGAAATATATTGTAAATTATCATGTCACTAATTAATCAAACATTTTTCTCTGTCGGCGTAACCTTCAAAGAATAAAAGAAATCGGCGTTGAACCTTCGCAAACGCCACTTCCAACTTGGCTCCATGTAATAACCAGCATGTGAAAGAACAGCAACACCACCATAGCTAGTTGAAAGGGATGGTTACCGGGAAACAGATAGGATGTCGCAGGATGCTGTGACAGTAGAACAAGCGTGGAGTGACCGCCACTAGGATGACACACGTATCGAAGAGAGCCGGCTAGGAAGTGAGGGAGTGGGGAAGTAACAGCGACCGGCAGTTTTTTTTCTGCGCTTGGAGGGAGATACATCGCTGGAAAAACGCGTCTGTCCGAGCTCTCATTCAGCACGCTTCCCCCTGCGCGTGTTTTCCACGCGGCACAGTAAAATGGAAGTGCTATGTTTAGGACAAAACCTCAGTGTTCAGACAAGTTTTATTCGCCAATGATTCTTTTTTTTTCAGAATTTCTCTTATTAAACATTTCGTAGGCAGCTGAATGTATTTCCATTATTTCAACAGAATATCTTTCATTTCAGTTATTTTTTATTATTTGTAACTTTCGGAAATGAAGTACAAACCAAAAATATAATTGAGTCCAAACTAGAGGTCTGTATTTTACGCGTATCTCCACACAGAATTAACACAAAGATATATCAAACCCTTTGTGATTGAGGCTGCAGGCATCCATACATTTACATAATATGAGTGCTTCAGCAACTCACTTAATTTCTTTATTCGTTTACTAGTATTTCACAATGTTATGGTGTATTGGATTTCCACAATCCACAAGAAGATACAAATATTCCCTTTCAGGATTTAAAAATGACGAGGATGTGCTTTCAGAACAATGCTTCATCCGCCATATCGCTAGAGCCACTGTGACTCGTGACTTCGCAGCGATGCTCTTTTTGCCCTGCCGCTCCTCGGAGCTCCTTGCTCCGTATCGGCCTATGTGAACGGTCCTGCTCTAGAGCTTGAGATAAATTTCAAATATGGTTCTGTTCTGTAAAAAAGTCATTTTCTTACTTCGATATACAGTGAAAACACTCACGAGACCTTAAAATTTGTCCAGTATTGAGAGGTGTCCGTTTTGGGAAATTAGTCCAACATTGAACAAAATGACGAGGAATGAAGAAGGGTCCGCTATAGAGAAATTGACGCTGTAGACAAGTATCTGTTAATGGAAGCTTTATTGTACTGTTTTTATTGATTAAATTGCTAATAAAACCTATACAATATCTATATTGTATTGAGTTTAGCTTTGATGGCCGGGGAAGTGTGTGTCCGTGGGCAATCTACGTTGCCAGCGGACTTCATTTCATGTTAAAAAAATAAATTATACGTGTTAATGCCATTTTCTGTATTTTGTATTTATATATTTTATTGTTTATTTTGTAATCAAAATTCGTAGTATTATTTGAATAGGAAATATGCAAAATGTTAAGAGTTAATTTATGATTTCTAGACAAATTTATAGTTTTTAGAGTATATATCTCCTCTAAGGTTAAGGATAGAACTGTTATAGTAAATCTATTTAAAAAATAAAGTTTTCTATGACATCTACCGCGTTTGAATTAGTAAAAGTGTTCGAGCCAATGCACTGAATGGGATTACTCGCCTTTTCCTTACATTACGTATTAAAAACACTAATTGATGGTAATTAGCCTTTGTAAGAACATTTTTACTTTCCGATTGTAAAAAATGTGGAAAAGAATAACGTCATGATTGTCGTGTCGCAGCGTTATGTTGAAATTAGAAAGTGGACAGTGAAAGTTCTAATCTCTGCTTAAATAGTTCTGATTTCTTGGAGTTAGGCCAATAAATAAATGAATGAGAAACATTTGTAGGTTCAGTAATTATCCTATTTATTGACCTAATCACAAAAATTTTGAAGACGTATAACAGAATGTGCTGTGAGATTATTGGGGCGTCTTACTATCCTAATAAGAGGCCCATGTGGCATTCTCTACTTATTTACCACTCCCACTCAGGAAGCTAAGGCAAAAACATAGCACTCGCCTCATGAATTAGTATACACAAATAATAAACTTAATTACCTGCACACGGTCCTTGTGAACAGGGTTTGCCGTCTTTCGAATGTACGGAAACGTTTGCACAATAGTTTCATAGTTCCATATAGAAGGAATTCTAATGTTTGTCATATCTTATACACTCATTTCTAATTGGGTGGATGCGAATCAGTTTTCAAATTTCCTCGATGTTCCTCGTACTTGTAAGTGCTTGAGAGATTATTTGTCAATGACTAGAAAGTAGTAATTTTTGTAATGAAGTATAGCCTTTTTTATTTGAGAGTTCGTAATGTATATCTTTATTTTAATCGGTCACTATTTTTCTCCCCACGATTTGTTAAGCATTGGGTAACGAAATTGTAAAATTTTGGTATTTAAACACTAAATGAGGTTTCCTTTTCTTCTCCTTTCATTATTATATCTCTAATTTTGTGTTTTATGTCTAGTTATTTCAGCGTAGGTTGTATAACTATAATTTATTTATTCAACTCTTTTCATCATTAAACATATTTTTCGTGCACTTTCATTTTTAACAAAAAGTTTACATACTCATTTAAAAAGGATGTTTCTCGACAAAAACTGATTAAAGTAGTGCACAGAAATGATACTTGCCTAAAGGTTTCGGAGAGTCATATAAAAATCATTCCGGTAATCGTAAAGTAACAAGGAACACTTCAGAATTTGTCCAAAACGGGTTCATTCTACCCACTGTACTGTGTTTCTTCTCACTCCAACACTTGTGTCCGCTCGTCCCTCTGCAACCGCCTCATACGAGTTTCCTCTTTCGTCGTTGCGATGTATCCCCTCTCCGACCGGGGGCTCGTTGACGCCAATGGTCAGTCAGTCTGTCCACGGGCGTGTCTCTTGTCAGTGTACCGTCCGCCCCCGTTGTCTTTTCTCCACATCCCTATCTATCTTGCTCTTCTTCAACATGCTTTGCCTGACATTTGGGCAGACCCGTCGTCGGATAGCACACTCCCATTTGTTCCTCTGCTGGTTTGTCTACAGTCTCATTGGTTGAGTGATTGCGCGTGTCTATCAGATCTAAAACGCACAAATACCACATGAGAGATCATTTTCTAGATTTTATTTACTAAGTTTTTTCATGTGTCAAGAAGGGATTAATTTCAATAATGTACATGATTTTTCATACATTCATATACAATATTTTTAAAATGAACGTGAGTTCAATTTACACATTGACCCATTATAATTTGATTGTTTTCGACAAATTCTCACATTTGTATAAAAATTATCAATGTTGAAACAATTTGTTTGTGAAAAATTTATCGATCAGTGGTTTTCGTTTTTCCAAAACAAGGAAAATTATGACAGCGTCATATTGATATTAGATTTTGCCATAGATTACAGTCAGCATTCAACGACATGGATATTGCTGAAAGGTACACATTTTCTCTTTGGGGCTTATACGAGTAATCTGTAGCCGCATAATACTAGGGAAAAATACTGCCGGTAATTGGAAATTCTAATAAAGCGGCGTTTTCGACTGATTTTTATAAAACAGTACCTTCAAAGTCACATGGTGAAACGTTCGGTTTTCCAACCAAATATTCCTCAGTTTGTCATTCTGGGTACCGTGTTAATGTCGTCCTGAAAAGTTATCAAATTTTCCGGCTTTAACTTCTAAAAACTATAAAATATATACTAGTATAGAGTTTTTTCAAAAGTGTTCGTAGGAATTTGTGAGATAGGGAAACTTAATAAAGCGTTAGATAACCTAAACGAAAACAAAAATGACTTGATGAGCGTTTTGAATTTGTCACTCATTTGTTGTCAAATAAACCTTCATAATACGTGATAAAAATTCAAACACAACAAACTTACAAAACAAAACTTTTAAATTTCATTAAGATACAATTGTGAATAAATCTTTGAAGGCAAATTCGAATCGAAAGCCACCGCCTATTTTTGCGTTGTGCACTGGGTAGTACGAAGGTACGCCGCTAGAGAATGCGCAACTCTGCTGCGCGTATAAAAAACACTGTTATTGAAGAAAAAGCACTAAAAACAACAATTTTTGATAAAAAGTATATGAACGCTTACTCGTACCATCTAAAAAGGAAAATTTGTTCTTCAACCCTAAAAAGTCGCTTTCCAAATACTATTATTTTTGAGACTCAATGAATTAAAATTTCTCGAGAAAAATTTCAAGAAAGATATATTTTTAGTATACAATTTTTTGAGTTTTTTTGACTACTCGAATAGTACATAATATTGTCAAAAAGTTGCCTTAAATATTTTTAGGTTGTCTTAAGTGTTATAAAACACATATCACCCATAGGAAAATTTAAAACGTGTAAATGTTTTATTTGAATTTCTAAGGCTAAAGCCGGAGAATTTGAGGGGATCTGTAGCACGACATATCCCGAAAATGGAAAACGAGGAAATATGTTGCAAATTTAAATTTCTCAGAAAATGTTAAGACTCCAACCTGATATTTTATCGAAAAATAAATGCTACAGTTTTATACGTGGGATTTACCCTCTCTTAAAACTCTTTTTCAGTCACAGGCAATTATTTTAAGCATTCTTTATGAGGGATAATTAGCACTCGTTACGTAGAATAAGTTGCTTCCTCACGCTTCCCCGAAAATTGCCCTGCGAAGGACGGGGAAAAACAACTGCGGTTACTAATATCTTTTCTTTCATCGGTTTTGGAATATATTGCACCGAGTTACGCGTAGTAAGTAGGAAATTATAATATTAGTTCACTTCTTAATGTAGTACTTTAGACAATTAATAAACATTCAACCATACTTTGTATACTACACCTTTATATGTGTAATAATAATTGTACTGAATTTTTGAATTATGGAACCCTGGAAAAGATACAAATTGTATCCAGACGTTGGCAAGTAGAAAATTGTTTTTTTTAGGATTTTAACTTGAAAGAATCCATCACACCCTAAAATTTTAAACAATAAGAAGTTACCTGAGAACTACATGAATTATGCAAAATATATTTTAATATGCTTGTTGCTCAAAATTGTGGGCATATAAATTATTAGATTGGCATGTATTTCATTCGTTTGGATTGTGCTTAACTTCTCTACTGGTCACGGAAGGACTATTTTATTAGTGTATGTACTTCTAGCCCTATTTTGAAATGTAGTTAGATTTCGTTCAAGAAGCCAACAGTAGAACCCGCCCTGGTCTCCTAACCGCTCTGTTCGGGACCGAGACCCTGGCCGGTTACCCGTTTGGTCGGTTAATCCGAGGTTCGAGTGAAAAACCGATTTTCGTTGAAAAAGAGCCAAAAATTTCATTAGGTCGTCACTAATAAACAAACAAATGAGACGGCATTGTAGCTCATTTTATTCTATTAAGTACATATACCTACATAGATGAACAGGAAAAAATTGATTCTTAGACGAATGGACCCGGGAGCAATAGAGGAATCAATCTGGCGAATTTCCTCACCCGTTCAACCAGCCGCAACAGACACACATTGCACACCTAACGTCACGTCACGTCACCCCGTTATACTTTCCCGGAACTTTCCAGCGAAGACCTGACAAACATTGTTTCAGCTGTCAGCTATCATACGCTGAAAGAGAGAAAAAACTATTCCACAACCGGTTAACCCGAGGACCGATGCTGGTGAAGAGGGGTTCTACTGTATTCTTGCAATGAACCACAGTTGAGAGGTAATGATGTATGAGGAACGTTACATGAGATTTTGGGTGGGCATGAAATCAGAATCAATCGAAATCAATTTGACATTAAAATAAAGTAATGAAGAGGTCGACTTGGAAACCTCGAATCCACGGTTCACCGCTCTTTAGGACGGGTGACGTCATGAGTACGTTACCAGAGATCTCACTTCATCAGTGATCTTACAATTTTGGTTATCATTTCCTCATCCTTGTTACGATTCTAAACTTATTTTTTTATTTCACTTTCAAATTTCATATTCTTTAAATGACACACCACTTTCATGACTTTTATACATTGGTTTTATGGTATTAGGTTAAAAGATTTATATTTCAAAATAAATAACATTAAAAAACATTCTCTGAACCATTGCCATAGACTCTCATAGCTGTAATAAAAAATTAATGTACGTTATGTTTTCTTCAAGGAAAAAATAGCTGTCAACTTCACTTCAAACACTTTTTCTCTCTTTCAACGTATTTTCAAGGGGGGGGGGGGAACACGAGAAATCGAAAATGTTTGTTTATTTATTTCACACAGAGAAAGAATATCGAGAAAAACAATTACCGCTTGAGCTGTAGATGCACACATTCATATGTTATATTCACTGTATTGTATTATTGCTATCGGATCATAATTTTCAATTCACAATGCGAATCTGGAATGTTTACCAGGCCCCTTTACCCCTGTTGAACACTTAAAGTAGTGCTGCAGGGAAGTATCTAAAGATTTTTATCACATCCTCCGCCAGTGACAACAAATGCTATCCCATTGTGCGAGGTAATTCGAAACTCGGGGGCAGGTGTCGCAGGGTTTGTGGTGGCACTCCAATAGTGAGCGCTGTGGTTGCATGTCCACCTGGCCTATGACGTCGGCTGCGGTCGTCACAATGACATTGAATAAAGTCAAGCCGGAGCGAAACGAGTCGTTGTGGACACTGGAGGTATCGGTGTTCCGTGCACGTCGATACGGGGTTCTGTGGTTGCTCTCGAGGTTAGAAGAGGATTATTGAATTAGATGGGAGGAATAAGGGCAGAGAGGTCATACTATTAGCAATTGTGGTTGCGACGGTCGTGGAAGAGAGAGAGGGTGGATCCTTTACTGTAACAGGCGTGTATTCAGCCACGTTTCCTCGTTCTCGTCTTCTTCCCCCGTCCGTCCCTCGCACGCCACGGCTTTGCACAAGTGTGGCGGCTGTCTGCACGTCCGCCTCACGCTTACACACGCATTGAAGCTGCCGCAGCGGAACGTAGCATTGTATACGCTGGTGCGGTGGGCCGTCACGACGGACGTTGCTTCGACGCGATGAAGGTGGCTCGTGTTGTTTGCTTGGAGGCCGTGAGGGCGACACGGCGGGCGCGCTGCGGCGGTGCTGAGGACCTGCACAGCGGATTTGCGGCGAGACTGGTGGTCAGGGTCGCCCAAGAGATTTCGACTCGCTGGAGACATATCTTTGAGCGCATCTCCCAAGAACTCAACGGATGGAACCGTCAAGGTGGAGGGCAAGAGATCTAGGAGTTGGAATAAGATGAACGGACAATGGAGCTGAAACAAGGGGAAAGAATCTTCAAAAGCAAGACAGGGGCAATTGAGAAGAAAATAGACGAAAGAATAGTACCCTATAATTAGAAATGCTGATGATACAGAAATTCATTTATGTACCAATGAGCACAAGTACTTGTTCACAATCGCGCTAACAATCCATTCCTTCGTAAAAATGTAAAAAAAACTTTATGGAATATTTGTAATTTGATAAAGCAAATCTACATCCATTGAAAAAAGAAATTGCAGTTGTTTCCGTAACTGAGAAATAAAATTACAGCCATTATGTATGTAATAAAAATATTTCTACCAAAGGTACATGGAAGCAATCTATAAAAAAAGAAAATATTGTATTTTGAGTTTCAACGTAAAATAAACATCTTTTGCAAAATTTGTATAGGAAATATCTATTCCTAACTCATCTCTTATTTATATTCATCTGTAGTTGTCTTTCATCTCCATAACGAAACAAACAATTAGCGACTGTGTCTCAATGAGCGATTTTTTTAGTTTCGATAGAGTCCTCTCACCAGAGATTTTATTATGATTTTCAATAAATTATTCGATCTTGCTCCTATGCATTTCGGATCTCTGAAGCGCCGACCTCGGAGGCTGTCCAGTGCATCTGTTGCCTCCGGCCAGTTCGGGCAGTGGGGATTCGGAAGATGTCGGTGATGGCGTTGGATGTGGGAACAGCGACGTTGCCGCCTCGCCGATGATGAGACACGGGCGCATGAACTACGGATGCAGGACACCGCACAACATCCCGCTCTCAGTGGGCGAGAGGCCACGACAACCCTTCCCGTCTGCATACTTGTCCTCGGCGCAGTGCGGTGCCCACTGGCCGCAGACACTTGTGTCCACCAGCTGAGGAGCTCTGTCTCGAGTAGAATTCGATAACGGTAGTGGCCGTGGGCTTCACGCTCTACCCCTTCGCCACTGCTCATATGTTCAGACTTCAAAATTGATTATTGGACAAATTTGAGGGGTTTTACTAAAAAGAATTGCATTTTCGGAGGGTGCTATTTACGATGCAGACATAAATGTCTCCATTTTTACGAAAATAATAAATTTCGGGCTGGAGCCGATTACGACAGAATACGATTTTGGTTATATATTAACTTTGTAATAAACATCAGGGAAAAGTGGAAAGGGTGCAATTTAGTGTTTAGATTACTTTGTGTTTTAACGTTTGTTGCAGTTAAAAAATCATTTCCAGTGAAGAGATATTGACGTGTATTACCTACCTTATGCCAGCCCACAGAAATCCGAATTTTTTAATCAATTTTTTTAAAAATCTGGAGGGGGTCCAATTTAAAAAAATACGTTTTCGGACGGCGCTGTTTAAGAAGGGAAAAAAATATTTTATTTATCCCAAACTGAAAAATTGTCGAGCTTGGGTAAGACCGGTCTGCCTCACGTATTCATTGACTTCGAACTCGTTCGTGAGACGTACGTGCAAACATGTTGGCTGGTATGCAGTGTGCAAATTAAACAAAATGTACAAAACGTACAAAATGTACAAAACGTACAAAACGTACAAAACGTACAAAATGTACAAAACGTACAAAATGTACAAAACGTACAAAATGTACAAAAGGTACAAAATGTACAAAATGTACAAAATGTACAAAATGTACAAAATGTACAAAATGTACAAAATGTACAAAATGTACAAAATGTACAAAATGTACAAAATGTACAAAATGTACAAAATGTACAAAATGTACAAAATGTACAAAATGTACAAAATGTACAAAATGTACAAAATGTACAAAATGTACAAAATGTACAAAATGTACAAAATGTACAAAATGTACAAAATGTACAAAATGTACAAAATGTACAAAATGTACAAAATGTACAAAATGTACAAAATGTACAAAATGTACAAAATGGGGGGAACTTTGGGAGCTGTCTTATGGTATTTCAGTATAATGCTTTCTAAAATTGTCAAGGAAATGTCATTATATTCAGGGGACATTTAAAAGGGCCACTTATTTTTCGTAATTTTGTATTTAATTCTGGTACACTGTATTTACTATACATAGCCTATTATAAACTTCTGTTACATGTTTCAATTTATTTTTCTTATAATAAAATTTTTAGAGTGCCTTATTTAATGATGTACATTCATTCCATGAAACATTGTTGACACATTAGTTGAAATTAATGCTTAATTTTGACAATTGTTATTGACAATCACGGGAAGAGTAAACATAAGACGTAGAAGTGGGGGGGGGAGTCAGTAGGGGGAAATTCCTGATTTCTCCCCCTTTGATTCGAATCTTAAGCAAATGATGCTTGGTGAAGTTTAGTTTAATTTTTATGCATAAAAAGCACCCAGGTGTAGCCTGTACTACAATATTTTACTTCGTAGTAAGGTATGTAGTGCAGATGCTAAGAACAAGCTGAATATTTGTTCTGAATCGTATGAATAAAGTAATAAAGTTTTGAAGGTAATGCTTCAAAAACTCATAGCATGGGTCTTGCCGTACTACGACGTTTTGAAGCATTACCTTCACAGGGTACTCGGATTGAATAGGATTCTTGATTTTTTATTGTTGTAAGCACTACCGTACCCAGAGTTGGTCATATGGCGGGTCATGAAGTTAATTCAGGAGCGAATGTGATTACGATGTGTACATTGGTATGTCTTATTTCTAAAATGGTAATACTTTGTAAACACCTTTTTTCTCGCGTCATTATCAACCTATTGTCAAAAATGAGATACCATGAGAAAGGTTATTTTACAGTTTAACTTTATCTTCACCTATGTACTATTTGTTTTAATATACAATTTTAATTTTATTCCCAACAAGTTCACAAGCAGCGTGTCCGGTGTCTCTCTGACCTGTCGCGTGAGAATATTGGAAGAGAGAACGTACAAAGACGAACACAATCCTGCTTTTTAGTTTTCAACTGCTGTACAAATACTGCAGTTAAGAAGATTAAATATGCTCCTAAATGGGCAATTTGTATAAATGAGACGACTCAACAATCAATAGAAAGAAGAACCAAAAGAATTGGCAATTGAAATCGCATCCGGCGCTTTCAAAATTTTAAGGCAATTCTAGACCACTCTCGCGGGCATGTAACACTCATGAGCAGTTTTTGTCAATAATTTTACTGGACATCTGAAACTAATAATTGTAAAAATAGTTGTGTAGCAAGGTGATTCATTTAAATTCTCTATATATTCGTCATTTTGTAAGTGTGTTCAAATTATTTGCTGAGGACTAGTTCTAGGTATACTCTTAAAGTATAAACTGATAATTTGTAGACTTCATACAAATTTATGCACGGAAAGTTCTAGCCTCTTGGAGGGGGGTTGCCGGTTCCATTCGTCCACCCCGTCGATGCATCCCTGATGAATACTCTCGTCGATTCATGAACATTGAAAATACTTTCTAATTCAACTTCGTGTTGTTTCTGACGTTTCTCCGATAGGGTCAGATTTTTCCTGACCTATTTATGTTCTGTGCCTGATTTACTCTTGATAGATCATCTTGGTCGTATTCATTTAACCTGAAATATATTTTACGAATGTATTTTATTCTCATTTAGAGAAAAACTTTATTTTTCGAAACATTTCTCTGTTAGAGAAATATACTCAGAGGTAGCGGGAAAATCAATTTGGAGTTTAAATATGAGCTCGCACACAATGTTCAAGGAAACCAAGGTAATTAATTACATACAAAACTTTCTAAAATGGTGAGAAAGGGAAATTGTGAAAGTGTTTAGGTTGGAATACAAGGATAGGGAGGTACGTAATGAGAAATGCGTGGGAGGAAGAAAACTGATTCCCCCTTAAGCTTGCTATTTCGGCCTCTGCCGTGCAAAAGGAAAATCCGCATCATTTATTTCGAGGATTTTAGGTGTACCACTTTTGATTAAAAAAGTAAATAAAAACAAGCCGGTACATACAACTCTTCCTATAAAAAACCTTCACATAAGATTAAAAATGTATTTTTTTTTTGAATTAACCCGCCCGACCCGCACCCACAAATCAACGTTGAGAGTTACTTGCTTTTTAAGCTCATTGCCTGCATTACGAGGTTTTTAGGAAGTACTGGTAGAAATGTATGTTGTTCATAATTCATTCTCCTTTTGGAATTAAACACTTATTAACTGATCTCTTGCTTTTCGTATTTGTTTTCATTAAACATGAGGCTGCAACGCAACTTTCGGAATGATTCACATTTTCCTTCTGAAGTATACTTAAGAAAGCAAATTTTATTCGTTTCAGAGAACCTTTAAGGTGAAATGTTTCATATTTAATATCTCCGGAGAAATACGTATGCAGACGCAAATAAATATTAAATTTAATGTTAAAATCTACAACACAAATATTCAATTTATTGAGTGTGCATGCTTCTGTAACCTTTTTACGCAAATTTCTTTTCACGGTCTAATGTATGTTGTATCAAATAAATTCACAAAGCAAACCAACCAATCAATTTTTTCATGTTTTTATACCGACATTGTAGACATAGGTCTGGCGTTTACAGATTGTTTATCACAAACAATAAAAGATTTTGTCTCACTGTCATTCCTTATTGGAATCATGCGACCACAAGGACCTTATGTCTCAATAAAGAATGACACAGTGACAAAATCTTTTATCGTTTGTTTGTTTTCTCAGGCGATAAGACTTTTTTCTTCTTAATTCTCGTGACAGTAGAATTATATGACGTGAACAAATATTGTGCAAAGTATTGAACAAGTACAAAACACAGTTCTCTGAATCATCGTACCCGAAAACAAAGACTTTTTGCTGGACATTTACTTTTTACATCAAATAAGCCAATCATACGATGTTATTAACTTTTTCATATTGGATCCCGGAGGGCAAGTTCTCGTAGTAATTTGTGACGAATGCGCCTATTTCCCTGTGAATATTTGCTCCACGTGTAACTCTCGTGACTTTGAGCTCAATTTTGCTTGCGACACATATTTGATTATCGTATTTACCTTGATTTAAACCAGAGGGAAAATGATGGATAACTTGTGATATAATTTACTCAATTTTTGACTGAAGTGAAATAAAATTTGGTTACCCCAGAGCATTTTTTACGCGTGAGTCGAGCAGACTCCTGCCAATGACACCGAAAATACTTCCAAAAATATGGATGTTAAGAAGACGTGTCTTTAATATAGTTTATTTTTACGTGCGAGTATTATGTTCATTTTTGCAGAATAAAAAAAAATAGATTAAAAACTATAAAAGTATTAACCTTTGTACAAGGAAATTTAAATTAAGATACAGAATTATTTGTTTTAAATATCTTCTTAACATATTAATTTCAAAAGGGATTTTTGAAATAGACGGAGACGTTGTAAATTTCACTGTGATGTTTTTGAGATCTATTCATGACAGTTTATTGTGTATAAGTTCTGAATTTCTTTATCAAAGTAAAAATATTTTAAATTAAAATGCTATTTTATTTTTAATTAATTACTATATAATAAATCACATATTATCCCTTCAAATGTTATGTATTTTAATTTTCATTTTTATTCTTTCAACTGTAATAATTTGTGGGTGTTTTATTTAGCTCTGAAATAACCAACAAGTTGTACAAAACGGCATAATTTTAGAAATACACTGTATTGCACATTTAAACGAACGGAAGTAAAAGAAAAAATCTGCTGCATTTGATATTGTGGTGGGAAATTAATTTTACCATTAATAATTTTTAATAATTGTTCTCATTATTAACGTTATTCTAAAAATTAACACATTTTTATGTAACAAACGTACATTAAACATATCCATTAAGTAAAATCATTAAAATAAATAAAAATATTTCAGTAATGCAAAAAAAAATAATAATAAAGTAAAAAATAATATTTTTGCTGCATTTTAAAATATTTTATTCGAAAGCATAACAGATTTCTCTGTGAAAAACAATTCCGACGCTGGAGAGCTCAATTTTCTATGGGTACAATTGAAGAAAAAACCACGGGCCTCCAAAAGTAAAAACTGCTATTTTGTCACTTTCCTTAGAACTTTTTGCTGATATGTGAGACTCCATTAATAACATAATTTGAAATTAGTTAAATTGGCTACATTGTAATGAATAAATACATTTTAACTTTCCGTGAAAAATGAAATGGAATGTATCTCAAATTCGCGTGGTGCACTATTTAGATCTGTCGATTTGACTGGTGAAGACTGCTGGAAGAGCACAAGAAACGAAATAAATAGTATTTGATGTTATTCAATCAAACGATTTTAATTTTTGTGTGTTCTACAGTTTTACAATTTAAGTGTTTTTTCATCTTTCTTTTTTTTCAGACACAACGATTTGCCATGGAACATTCGCAAGTTCGTTCACAATCAGCTGCGCGAATTTAACTTCGCTGCCGACCTTCGGAGTGTGATACCATGGTCCAAAAGTCCTTGGTCGCATACAGATTTACAGCGCATGCGCCGAGGCATGGTTGGAGGCCAGGTAAGTTGTCTGCTCTTCCTCTACGGAATTCTTAATCGAGAGAGAAATGTCAGCCGTGTCCACAACTTCTCATAACAGCTATATTTACTACGCCCAAATTCTCATAGTCCGTTTGGCGCCAGCGCTCACTCGGTGCTCACCTTCGTAGAGTAGGGAGAAAGGGAGGGAGACACGATAAAACCTTGTGTCCTACTGCAGCTGATTCAAGCCGATATGAGAAACTGCGCATATCATCTTCCCGAAATATGAAAACTTCCGCGTTACATTTCCGTCCCTGACGATTCTCTCTTGATGAAGGTCTCTATTCCTCTGTAGGTGACGGTGATAGTGACTATATACTCACATACAATTGTTCCCTTTCCTACGATGTAGAGGTCGAGAAAATGTGACTCACGAGTCGGAATTAATCCTTAACTTCTCTATTTCTTCTTCATTATCGTTGATATACGGTCAATCACCTCCTGCAGTATATGTTGTTCTTTCATTGGTCATCTTTGCTTACATGTCACCCATAGGAATGACCTTAGTATACAGAGTTTTTCGCATTTTACTACGAATTTGCCTCGAGCACGTTCGAACAGGAATAATTCAAAATATTTGAGGTATAAATAAAAATAATACTGAAGTTGAATTTAACCCCGTTTAATTCAGGTTAATATTAATACAGGCCGAATAATCTGCGGACACGTATACGATCATAAGTTTGTGAAAGATGCATTGTCCTTCCTGTACACGACAAACAAGTGAACGAATGATCAGGGTGAAGCGCAGTAAATAATTTCAAAAAATTAATTACAAATTAAATATTGCCGGGAGGCAATGCGTGTATTAAAATGCTGTGGTGTATCTTTTCTTTAAGACTTTACTTTGCATCTCGTTGGGTCATAAGGAAAAGGTAATACAACTGAAAAAATTCTCCTTGAAAACGAAAAAATAGTTGGTAACAATTTAATTAATACTGTGGTCAGATCAAATAATTACCTTAAATGGTATTTTATTTTGACATTGGTGTATTATTATTTCGATATACAAAATATCTTCATTGTTCTAAACCCATATCTCATTAGGATCGAGAATATAAGAATGTATCTCTGAAAAAATATTTGTGAGTCAATTCATAGTTGAAAGTTTACTTAATATGTAAGTGGTTCGACGGAATGTAAGGAAAAAGACATGACTATGAGTTCTTCAAATCTGATTCAGATGAAATCAGTGACTCGCCTTTTAATTGAAAACAACGATGTCTGGGAGCAAAATATAAGTGTGCTGATAATTCTAATAAGATTTTGGAGAATTTGACTGAAGGCCGTATTTCTGATTTGTCATTCTTTTGTCGTGAATATTGTATCGGTATGCTCTCTTTTCCCTAGCCGTACGCAAATGTAAAGATAAAGAGATTAGTTGGACCTCCAACGTTCTTCTTCCAGTCATGACTTTTGACCATGCTATACAGAAATTCAGAAATGATCACATTGTTTTTAATAATTCCTTATTGATTTAAGCTGACAGACCGTTACCACTTACCATATAAGTGGCGAACGGGTGTTTTGTCAGTCATAAGACAAGAATTAACCGTAGCAATGTGGCTGTGAATCTAGGGAAAGAGAGTTCGAGAATAACATGTATCAATATGTTTTTATGTTGGGTATTTTTTCAAAATTTAATCCTTTATTTCATGTACTGCTTTTGTCACAGAGTTATACTTTACAATTTATGTATTCCGTTGTAGATTCTACTGAATAACTTACATATTCCGTTTCAAGAATGGCATTAGGTTCCTGAAAATGTGCTAACTTTTTAACAGTTAATGTGAACTCAGTCAAGCAGACAATGTATTTCACGTTACACATATTTTTCCCGGATGCAAATGTTGGTGTCCGTATTTTTGTCAAGTATTTCGGTAGTATGACCGTCCATACAATATTCGATTAGGAAACGGTTCATATTTTTATATATTGAAATATGTTATTTAAAGGAGGCCAGTACTGAATTTTTACGGCAGAATTTCGTTGTTCGTGAAAAGAAATTATTGCTATGTTTGTAGTATGCGTTGTAAATTTCGACAATGAATTTTACTCGAATTTCATTGCCACAGAATACTCGTTTTGAGATATTTCTGTGAGATGAAAGAATTGATCGGTTACAGGTATTCGTTTTGTTAAAGTACACTCTGTATTCGTCACACCTGTTGCTGAATGCCGAGCCCGCCCATATTTTATTCTACATCCGATTGCGGAAACATCTCCAAACCTCATAAAGATACACGCAAGCAATAAAACGCAGACAGACGATCCACAAAACAGCAAACCCTTATCAGATGAGGTGAAAGTGGTAACTTCAGATTAGAACTTAACGAAATATGTTTGGCAATGCTTTAACTCTGCAGATACATCAAACATCATGTTCATGTGAAAATCGCATTTCGTGAATCTTGTCTTCCTCATGCATCTATTTTTTCCCATTACCCGTATCATGATTGTGATAATTACGTAATGAGCTGTGCGGGCACACGACTTTAGACGGAAATCAGATCTAGTCTCGAAGGAGCGATCTTCTCTCAAAGTAAGGTACCAAAGATGTAATTGTTGCCATGCAAATACTTTGATTCTCAATTGTTCGTGGTTTAGACTAAAATGACGCGTGAATAAAACAACATATTTTATAGCATAATAGCAATTTTCAATATTTTTATCGTGGCCACATTTAAAAAGAAAATATACTAAAGTCAGTAATGAACCCAAACAACAATAAGGCTGATGTATCGTGATTTACTTAAAATAATTTTCACCAAATGATTACAAAACCGATAGAAAATGCTTATTGAAGTATTGTAAAAAATGCTTTGATGAATAAATGGTTCTACAATAAACTTAACATTATTTTGAAATTTCATAATGCCACTCATCTGTGACTATTCGTGTAGTTTTCTATGAAATGTATGTGAATGTTACATGAATTTGTTTCTCGAAATATTTTTCTCCTGAAAATTTACTATTTGCTTTCTACTGAAACTGATGTAAACTGTTGACTTAATCGCCTCTCTACGATTCTTTGCGCTGTGATGATGAGAAAAAAAGTGTTCCATAATCTTCTTTTATTTCTATTTCGTCACAAAACATTTTGTCACAACATTTATCTCCATTTATTTCTGGTACGTCACAAATCTGACAACTTTCTCTGCATATCGCTAAGACTTATTTCTAAAGGTAACGTCTTGTAAATACCCCTTTTTCTCTCTCGACATTCGTGCCGCAAATGAGGTCATACAACATTATTTTTTGGACACGGACGTTATGGTAATTTTACATTTTAACAATATACTTTCAAAATTCGTTTAAAAATAGAACATGATTTGGACTTGTAGTAAATGCATAAAATGCATCCACACGGTTAGATGAACTTAGATGAAGTCCACATTTATTATTAAGTTTATTGTATTGATTTACCTTACAACGAAATTCTGGGTAATAGTTTTTCTATATCATTTACTGCTATACGATACGTTACAACGAAACAATGCGTCCACTAATTTGCATCTCTGGTGGTCCACTAATTTTATTTTTAAAACTGAATTTAAGTCCTACATTTAAATGATATCAGTGTTAATTTTTCTTTAATCTCATTCAATATTTTATTAAGAAACCTTCGGCTAATCTTTTGAAATCTTTTCCGTCGATACAATTACCTCTCCGCTTTGATGAATGATCTCTTTAACTGTTTTGTAATTGGATTATTAGGAGTTGATTCACAGTTCTCAGGTTTAACCTCGCAATGCAGTATCTAAAAAGCGTATTTGCCGATACGATTTTCATTGTTGGGAATGGTAACCCGGTGACGAAATCAGAAACCACTACGAATGGACCTACTTTTTATAGGGAACTCTCTCCAGTTATCCTATAATACAGTGTTTTTCATCGGAAAATGAGATCATTGGTGTATTCACCAAAAATTTAAAAATTTTACAATGGTTAAAACTGGCGAGATTGAGTGATGTGCATCATTCTCTTTCCATATTACGTTCTTAAGTTTTATCAATGTCTTCCACGTGCCGTAGGTGTGACGTGCTAACTGGTAACGTACATTACTTTTGCAATTATTTTAGTAGTCATAAAATGGAATCGCGGTTACTTTGTAATTACTCCATAGTTCTTATCCGCGTCTCGCGTTTGCCTTCACGCTCGGGAACATGCGCGGCGCGGAGCCCTGTCACGCAGCTTAGTTACCGGTCGTGATCGCCGGCCGCCGGCCGTTGTGACCGAAAGCGTACTTAGTGCTGAGCTCGGCGTGACATGTGTCACGCGTACAGAGGTGTCGGACTGACGCGCAAATCCACCGCCGCTCGCCTTCTCCTCCCCCTTGCCACGCACCAAGCTACACCACCCCGTGACCCCGCAAAGAGCCCGGGTCAGCAGGACTCGCAACGCTTGCGCCTAAGTACCTTTACGCGAAATGCAGACAGCTTATGGCCTCACGCCCGACCTCTAGGCACAGCAAGCCCTTCATGGACGAAGAGAAACTCCTGGCAAGACTGCTAAACGCGATGTGAAGGGTGATGTGAGGACTGAAGGCCGATGATGACGGTGAGGGGAATGGAAATGTGAGGGAGGGGGAGTAGGGGTAACGGAGGAGATAAGAGTCTCATTTAGGACTTTGGAAGATAACACGGTTGCTTTGCGAGACAGTGCTCTGGTGGATGGTGAGATTAAGAAGACGTCGGGCATGGTGCAGAAGGTGATGTGCAAGGAGATAATGCAACAAATGGAAATGACGCGGGATGAAATTCTTGTTGTAACGGAGAAGTGAGCTAGAGTTGAAATAATGTTGCTCGCTACTTGTTATTAAAAGAGTTCAAAATTAAATGCAGGTAATTCAGTGAAGGTGATAAAAGTAGTTTCCAGTTATGTTGAATTATTCTGATCTTATACCTGACGCGAGACTCATCAAAAGTGCAGCAAATTAATGTAGTATACAATTAATGTCATTAGCTTAAGGTGTATCACTATACGTATCTAACGAAAGGATGCAGTATAGTATCAAATTCAAGATGCGAAAATATAACATCAAAATATCCAGCATATGTCCAGCTTATCTAAGAACGATTTGTGATCGAAATGAAGTAAAGTGTTACATTTGTTGAAATTTTTAGTTATTTTTTCTTAATCAAAATTATAATGAACTCATTTCTGCAGAAAGGTACATAAGTAAGAATTTTTGTCATATCTCTGCAATATTGGTTTAGTGTTACGGTATTTTAAAATGGTTCATAAAATCTTTATCGGTATTCGTATTGAAACTTAAACAGAATCAACTCATGATGAAAACTTAAATAACATTGATGAAAAATCGAAGGAGATTGAAGCTAATTAGATGATAATTAAAACTATGTGTCTATTTTCTTTGTTTGGGATGTCATACGCGTGATGGACAAAGCATGGGAAAAATTTTTTTCCTTAAGCTTGTAAAACGTGGACTAAGAGTAAGCAGCTAACTAGCCAACTCTTGTTTCGTTGTACATCAACTAGGTTTTGTTACTTATCTTCTTCTAGATTAAAAGCAGCAAGAGCTTGTTTATGCCAACGTATCTCTGTCATCTTCAATCAGGGTAAGACGTGTACACAGGCTGCACACTGCTTCGTGAAGGAGAAACGTGAAGTAGGAAAAGGAGTCTCCTGGCATCAGACGGCACCGTTAACTCGTTCTTTGTTAATCGCAACTTTGGAAAGGGGAATTGAGTTGTTCACTTACCGCACAGTTCTCGGTTTGAGACATATGGATGCTTGGAAAATAGGAAGTTCGATGGTACACCGACTTAATTTTCTGCATGCACTTGCCCTGAGGTTGTATGTCACATCGAATGAATCCCCTATATAGCTAATAGATGTGCTGCATTCTAACTTTTCTCTACTAACTGAGCTACCTCTGAAAAATAAAAAAATCAAGAAAGTGGGATTGAAGTTAGAAAATATTAGAAATTGTTATGGTATAAAAGCTAAAACACGAATAAATCTTGGACACTAAAGGAGTATCGGAGAATAACATACGTAATACATTTAACTGTCCATCTTCGTCTGCATAGTGATATATGAATAAATAAATAACAATTTTTTCAGGCAAACAAGTTATTATTGGATACTTATTAAAAATACACCATCACAGAATAAAATACATAATAAAGATAGAAACACTTTAGAAACTTCTAAAATTCACGACGTTTCGGTACCCATTGCTATCATTGCCAAGTGAGATAAAATATTGCGAGTGAAAGCTCAAGACAAACTGACTTAATTTGAACGTAGCCAGTACTTAAGGCGCGACGAATAGAATAAAAGAAGAAAAACAATTGAAAGCCAGTACCTGAAAATTTTCTGCTCTAGTCACATTATTCATGGAATTGTTTTGATTGTAAGATACTTTCGTCCTGCTTGATTTGTCTGAACGAATTACGAAGGATTTGATCACAGAAAATAAAAAAACAAGCAATGTATTTCGTCAAAACAATTCTTGTGACTCGGGACACGAACAGTTGATAGTCTCAGTTCGCAGATATATTGTTACATTCTACGACTCGTCCATTATGTTAATCACTTTACTGTCACAGTCCCGACAGGATTAGATCACCTTTATTGAGAAGCTGACCAGAATCTTCTGTGGACCATTCGCTGACGGGTGTCTCCATCTCCCACGCAGACCCAGCAATCAGCAAAGTTCACTGGACCACAGCATCCGGCGACAGCTCCGCGGGCGACCGCGGCGTATTCCACGGCCGCACTCGGCGGTCGGTCGCCCCAGCAGCGCCCGTCTGCCCAGTCGGCCTCCCACCGTCACCACTTCGTTCTGCTCTGGTGCGCCGCGCCGTGGCGATGAGCGAGCCTCCTCCCCCACACCATGGTGAGGTCCGAGCACCCTTCACCACTCGCCTCCTCCGCGAGTTTCCCAATTACTGGAACGGTCAGCGTACGTCCGGATGCGACCCGGCTACAAGTCCCATCGGGACTCAGCCCATCCTTCGGCTTCCCGGACTCCTCAATGTCGGTGTTTTGCAGGCGGAGATGGACTCGGACAGACGGATGGGCACGAATTATTTAGGCTACGCTACTACTGTATCTTCATGAACTGAACATCGAAACTCGTTACAACGACGAGAACTCGAAAGGAGTTGAAATTTCCACTGATGAAGGATGATGGGAAAATAATGGAATTATGTAGAGGAAGCAGGAAAATATGGAAAAACACAAATGAGTTTCTGGACAAATGAACCTGTATTTCCTCTTTATCAAAATAACACGTTGCTTAACAAAACCGTTTTCAGGAAGATGGTTTTCTTGTTTTCCGGTAACGAGTGACTAAATTATGCTTTGACAGACCCGGTTTGGAAAAGACATACAAGCATTTTTAAATTATTACAGCGGAGTATAATGTAATGATTTATTGTATTATACTTTATTAATAATGGCTTTGTCTTGAATTATGCAGTAGTTTACTTTAAAAAAAGACAAGAACGTATTACTAAATATTAATACCAAATAATGCAAAATTATATTTTATTGTCTTTCCAAAATATATGCTAGATATTGTAAGAGATTGTGAATAATAACACGAAACCTAAACAATTGAACTCAATGAAATCGAACAAAAAATAGAGAATTGTTTGCATATATTATTAGTGAACACTAATCTGTATCTTCATTTTCACTAAATAATTTTTCTCAATGATATTAAAATAATTACTTAAACATAATATCTCAAGTCTGAAAACTCTGGAAATGCGAGAATATAACGGCAACTCTTTAAATAAAACGTTTCGAAACTTAGACTATTTGTATACTATATCACAGTTTCAGTACACAACGTTTGGACCCCGTGTATGATCCTCGTCAGGCCTAAAATTTTTAAACACCTATGAATCGTAAGTTTCATTTGTGACTTGTCCTCCCGTGAGGACGCATCGGCTATTATTGTGATTGCACAGATTATTTTATTACGATAACAGTTTGCATAAACGTTTATAAATTAAATGTTTTATTTTTTAAGAGTTTAAAAGTTGCACCTAAACTGGTGCGTGTACACGGTTGAAACGTTGTGCGTTAAATAAACAAATAACAAAGTGACGAAATATTTTAAAAAAATTAATTTATTGATACAAACTATTTTGTATAATTGAAAATTCCTCCTTTCGGAGGTAGGTAAAAATATTACTTTGTCCTGTGAGTTTCTTTCTTTGTACGTCGTCTCAGATCAGAGCGTTGTTCCAACTCGAGCGGATCGACTGACTGCAGATTAAGGGCTTACGAAAGTCTACTGCCCCAGAAGCCGAGCAATCCCAGCTGAATAAAAAAAATCTGAACTTTTTCTCTCGCAATGGACGAGTAGCAGGATGAGAATATGGAAAATTCATGAACGCTTAACCTCTGGCGAGACTGTAAACCCCTTAAAACAGGCAATCGCGGGCTGTGTAGCATCACACAGGAAATGAACGATTAGGAGAACGTTCAGCTGGGACAGGGATTTTGACCAGCCAGCAAAAACGGAAGGAACTGAGTACTATGAATGCATAAAGCACCGAACCAGAATTCAGAGCTGAAAGAACAGTTATTTACGAAATAGACTTCAGAAGTCTTAAGAGCGAAGTGCACCGAATCTTAATCGAAGTGAAGTCAATTAGTATTGAGCATTACACGAATTTTGCGCAGTCAATACTGGAGTCGTCTTTCAAAATAAATTTGAAAATCAATCGTGCTATTTCCTCAATCAATTTATGGAAATAACAAATAAATTGTGCATTAATTTCCTGCATATTACTTCAGTGCACAGTTTTAATAGCAATTTATTGGAATGTTTGCCAGGATACACAACAGGTTTCGCCAGATTATTGTATTGATTGGATCTGCGTAGATATCTTCATCTACTACGGTCAGAGACAGGTCGAAGCATAATAAATGACATGTCAGGAACTAGCGATTTGTAAAAGTGAATGATACATTTGCGGTTCTAAACGTGCACACTGCTCATTAAATTAATGATGCATCATAAAAGCTTCAGGAACACAGAAGCTAATCGTGAGACATGTGGAAGAAAGTTTTTTGTTATTTCACTCCGTCATTTACGTGAAAAAATAGATGACATGCTACACGTATGGTGTAATGAATGTCAGAAATCAATTTTTTCTCTACAACATTCCTTTTGAAAATGGGTTTGCATGACTAATACATGAAAAATCCGAGCCCTGATCATGAGGTAATAACACACTTTTTTCCGGCTTTGTATGACATCGAGGAATCGATATCTGGCATTTTTTTACCTCGTGGAACTATTTGAATTTAATTTAACGGTGCATACAAATGCTCATTTTCGAAGATTTTCATTTGAATATAATTGCATAGTTTTTTTAAGTATTTCCTTGAACTCTAAAATGTTTAGGTTAAATTACTGTAATCAGTCAGAATGTATGTATATAATTATAATTTAAATATAGATTGTATTGTATGAACTCATAAGTTTTATTCAACTATCCCAATTTACACTTCATCTTTACTGTAATGTAATAAGTAGATACATATGTAACTTGTTTTTTAAGTGCACATTTCGAATTTTTTAGTGAATTTAATGAGAGTTTCAGAACATATTTAGGACTTTTTGCGTATATTTTGAACTTTTATAGTGCATATACGAGTATTACGATTTTTAGTGCATATCAATTCGAGCCATACTCATGATGTTATGAAAGGGGAAAAATAGATGATTATATCCATATATACCTCATGATTATAATACTTAACTGCAAATCTGGGAATCAGAGTCAGTGAAGAGGAGGTGGAGAGAAGACGGCCATAATCCCACAAAGTGAATCTCTGAGTATTACGTCGAGTGCGCTGATGCTGCTCTTGTGTTTGATCCCACTACAAAGTCAAAGAGAGATCTTTTCTGGCATTATGAAGCATGTGTGCTCATCACGGAACAAAACTATAATTGCAGAAGCGTCCCGTTCCGCAGGAATAGATGTGATTGATCTCATCACTATGAACTCGAATGACCTCATTTCTACAGTTCCACTATTAGTAGGTCTCCAGTGTTTCCTCATTTGCTTGAATGAAACAATGTTGTTGTTGATGCTTCAAATCGATCATTTCATTGTTACGTTATCAAATGCTTCCATGTACCATTTAAAAATGTATAAACTTTGTTTTAGTTCTGAGTTTCATAAATTCTCATTTCATAATTAGATGTGATTATTATAAACGCGGGATATTGAGATAGGTGCTTATTATAGGGAATTGATAAGATCTGAATGAATTGGAATTGAAAATTTCGTTATCAGTTCAGTGAATTACTGAAACATCTTTGGAGAACAAGGTAAACTGGATATATTAACCGAAAAATATTTTCACGTTTTCAATAGATACTGCTTCTACCATCCTTTAAATCATATTTACTTCGATATTGTTTTCCGTTTACGTGCGCATTCTCTTCAATTTTCAGCTCCACTATTCCATCGTAATACTCCCACATTTACTTAAGGATTTCAGGAGCATAATGTCCCCAGCGCACAATCAGAGGAAGTTAAGCAGTTAATGCGTTTGATGTAGGAGAATATGATAGAAGGTTATTATCCTCCACAGCACGGACGACAATGTTGCTTCCTCCATCAACTCGTTCTAAGCTGAATCGTAATCCTTTCGTCCTTGTTGAGCTTCTGTAACTCAAATGGATACAATTAGGTATCGAGAACAATAAGTCTCCTATTACGTTGAACAAGCGCCATGCAAAAGACTGACATAGAACAGTTTCGTTCGCAATCACCATTCTTGGAAAGTTGAATAGTATTTAAACGTAAAACATATAAAACTGATAAGGTGTTAATAGCTAGAAAAAATAACTGATTAAAGTTAAAAGTTATTTTTGGAACATTGGACGTTATATTGACCAATTGTCTGCTGCATAATGGTTTATAAAAACAATATAACTATCACCACAAGACCTAATGCTGTGGAAAAAAGCTATTTAATTTGGAATAATGAATACTTATGGTGTAAAACATGATTGAATCTATTTGCTAAATGAAATAAATTTTCCGCTGACAAAAATTTTCCGAAAAGGGCAAACATATTTGTGTTCTACAGTTGTCATATTGTCAGGTATAAGTATTTTCTTAGTTTATTATTAACACCTGATGATAACCGAGAATCAGGTCAAAACGTCTTGTTCGTAATTCTGATGGAATAAATACGTGTACTATGAAGGTCGTAATATTGATTATTTAACCTCGGTAAAGTTCACGAAAACTCACAAAACATTCTAATTACATTTAAAAGAAACCAAAAAAGGTTCTAAATTTCACTCTCATATCAGAGGCAGAACAGTGGTTTGGACATCATATTCATTGTTGCAAAAAGTGTCTTTTTCCAACAAAACCTAACGATTCATACATTTATTTTTAACGAATAATATTTGTAATCGTTAATGTAAATGATAAAAAATAACTGAGATTTTGTCATCTTATACGAATATTATATATTAAATTAAAACTTTAATGGCATTTTTACGAATAATTTTGTTCGTAAAAATGAATAGAGGGTTTAGCAGAATGAGATGGTAAAAAGTTTTCTTAAAATATAACTCACTCGATTTGTCATCAAAGTTAATTCGATTGTGACGATTTTTGATTAAACTAAACTTACAGCTGAAATACTAATTCCATGAAAAAATACGATATTACTTTCTTGTCAAGAACATTAAAAAGAACGTTTTGTTCTTTGAATTTTCTCAATGTGTTGAATATAATCCGAGATATAAACAAAATTATACGAGTACCTTGTCGCAGCCCATGTCTGTACTAATAAGAATGTATAGTTTGAGAAATTATAGTTTTTCGAAAGTTTTTATCAACTAACATACTACCCACTCACATAATTATTACGTACATTTAAAAAGAAGAGACAATTTTGTTTTCAACATTTCGGTACGTTGTTCCACCTGGATTTTTTCATATACATATCGTCTGATAGTGTATCAGAAATGAGAAATAAATTTTGAAACCAACCAAAAATAAAATAAACAATCTAAAAACACTGTAAATCAATAGAATATTCCACCAAACTTATTATTTTGACATATTGCGCACAAATTTACGTTTTTTCCATTATTTTAAATCTCTAAAGTGAAATGAGTCCAAGATATTGAGAAATTAAGAAAAAATCAATTTTTTTCTGAGAAGGGGGTTAAAAATTTGTTAAAAATTTCACCAGAAGAATTACTTTTAGTGGCAAAACGAATGAGTCATATCTTAAGAAAATCGGTGTAAACTTTTTCCAATCTTTTCTTGCTATATGCCATTCAAATTCCCATTTCCGACAATCACATCCGTTTTTCAACTTAATTAGGATACTTTTGTCTTCTCTGTTAGTGGTACGTGCCACTTTTATTTGCGAACATTCTCTTCAACTGTGCATTAAATTCATGTTAGGAAATACAGGGGCTTGTAATTGTATATTGTAATATAAAAAAGGGTGCAAATAGGAGGTAGATTCGTAGGAACAAGCTCCACGTTGCGGCGTCAATTGTAATATAAAAATATATGAGGTGCAAATAATTGCTGCACTTACTTACCTAGCCCATTCGGCAAGTACTTTCTGGGATAATAAATTTCCTCCTGCTATAAAATGGGTAGGAGAGGATCGGGGTTCGGCCGATAGTTTACGTGAAATACACATTAATTCTTCGTGAAGGAAACAGCTTTTATAAAATACTGGTTTAATCATTACTACCAAAAAATACACAATTCAACATTGTATTTCACTGTTTCCCCTTTAAGTACTTCCTTCAAAAAGACGTGCAACTAATTACTACCAAGTTATACATCACTGACTTTATCACATTGACGAAATGAGTCCGTTTGAAAATATTTTAAAGTTTATGACTCTTCAATATCGTTTATCATACAAGTATTACCACAGTTCATTATCGAAGCTCTTCTTCAATAAAAGTCACAATTTGCTACAAGAGTCTTTGGTATGCTTTTGTAGTCACTTGATGAAGAATTATATTTGGTACACATAATGGCTCTTCAAAGAATTACCTTACAAATGATGAGCAATACAGCACCAACCGTTGTGCGGTGTCATTGACCTGCGGAAGGTGTGGATGTCCCGATTCTATGTCTCGCCGCGGTAGTCCCGTCCGAACCAAAGCCCTTCCAGATTATTTGATGTCACCATACCAATTCGAACCCCTCACCGGACGTTGGATGTTGGTGAAAGTCATCTTAAGCAAAACTGGATGAATACGTGAGTGCATCACCTTCTCCCGTAATAATTAATTTCGTAATAATTAATAAAGTCAGATTGTTCATCACTCGCAAGATCACCGAGTTAACCGGACTGTTCATTAATGCCAGTTAACCTCTCAGAACAAAAATAATGTTCTAGACTAAATCAATGAGCCGCTAATAATGCATTGACTCCGAAAATGTCACTTCAATAGAATATGACCGTACTGATGAAATTCAAATCAGAAACCGTAATCACGATCAAAAATCAAAGTCAACCTCCTCATAATAAAGATGAAAAATGCTCATAATGAACGTAATGATCAAACTCAAAGTCAAAAGTCTCGTAACACTGCTCATAAATGATAATAAACAAACTCAAAGTCAGAAATCGTAATAATAATGATTCGTAATGGAAATACTGATAATAATGAATGATCGTAATGAATCCGGAGTGTCTCCGCTCCAACCTTAAATAACAAGCTCCCTACTCCTCTGACGGAACTGGGCAACGAAGCTCCCCCCCACCACGCTGACGTCATTCCTAAATTTTAAGCAATTCCTAACATTTTTTCACTCACGTGTCTTTCCTCCGATTGGTTAAAATTTCTGTGACGTGGTTGATTATCAGCCAATAACGTAGCTTGTTTCAACTAACACCACTTCGTCTCGTGATTTGGTATTTTTTCTACATTAACAACTAATTCACGATTCCAGGGTTTGTGACTCACTTATCTCACAATGGTCTATCCATTCTATTAGGAAAAATCCATCTCGACCCCCTGCGTAATAACACTTAGCTTTGACCTAACTGTGTCTGCTAACCATCATTATTCGTAAGAGCTCTTGCACTCTTGTACAATCGTCACCCATCCTTCCTCTTTGTCCCTAGGTTTTTAACATTGAGACCTCCATCGATCAACATCTACTAACTGGGTATCCCTCTTGCATGGGGTCTCCGAACATACCTCCATTCATCCATTTACCAAACTCAGCTCATTTGAATTTTTCCTATGATTTCTCGCAATATCACAACTACTTGTTTGTTCCTCCTTTCCACAGCGTCTGGAAACTCATTCCTAACAATAACTATCCTTCCCCTTCCATTATTTCATCTTGAAACATGTCAGATCTTTTTCCAAAATTACTCAAACTTATTATGAAAGGTACAACCAGATGTTTTGTTATGAATCCTGGGCAGCGCCTGGCCGCTTTCACAAATGAGGGTCGCCTCCACATCCCACCAATCTTTTGATAACTCGACAGAAAGCAGACCTATCTGAAAACCCATAGCTACTTGCCTGCGACTTTTAAAGGGTCTTTGCTAAGAGGCGTTTTATTTTCGCGCCTGCTTTGACTCGCGAATACTAGCTTTTTCTATTTATTTCAAGGTTTTTATGAAAAAAAAACACTGAAATTAATAATTTATTACAATTTAGAAAGTGAATTAAGTGATAAACACTAGTGTATTACGGGTACCTTACCTTTGAGTAGAGTATTAAATCAATTAATTGAATAGTCTTATTTTGTCGAAGTAGTTTGTAGGTACCCTCCTCGAATAATAAAAGGGCTAACGAAAATATTGTACTATCGGATTTTTTATTATAGATCCCTCACTTTGAACTGCTATAGAAGGCAGAGGTATTTTGCAAGTAGAAGCTTGAAATTTTTAAATGTCACAAACATAATAGTTAACATTCGCTGAACAATAATAATTTTTGACAGATTTACTTTACTGTATAAAAAAGAGAAAAACTGTGAAAATTTCTGGTTTTTGAAACTGGGAAGAACTGTGAAAATTTCGGTTTTTTTGAAACATTTCTGCTTTTTTAAAAGTATTATTGATTTATAGAACAATTTTATTATTTAAGTATATGCACAAGAACATGACAAATTTTATGGTGTTAATTATTTTTTCTATGATTTTTGTGCCTCCTGCAGTAGTTCAAAGTTAGGGGTCTCTTATAAAAAATCCGATAGTAAGTCCCCGCGCTTGGAATTTGGATCTGTTAGGTTTGCAATGCCACGTCTCTGCGACGGGGCAAAAGCTCCTCACGTTCGCTCGACCAATCGTAGGCAAACTCGAAACTGCTTCCATATTTGGCGGACCAATAGAAGACTATTCCTGGCGAACATACCTCTATTAATTCGTAACGAGAGAAAATGTATTACGCCTCTATTAAATAAATATTTTGTATTTTTTTATTATACACATCTTGGACATACAGAACAAAATATTCTTCATTTTCGTAACTACAATAAAGTTTATTATTCTCTATATTTAAATGACATCTCAAGTTTCGTTGTGTCATAACGCCGTCCTAGAGAATATAAAACAAATTAAACTTCTCCGAAAACAATTCTTCTTACTGTAAAATCGATATTGTTTAATCACAGAATTTGAATATCATGGCAAGATATCGTATGAATTTCGTGAGATACACATTCGGGAATTACTTATAAATATTCTTATAACCTCTTAATTTTTTTCAGTGGAGCAAAGAACTCAAATCTCTTTGGTATCAATTAATGTGTATTGTTTATTGTAATTTCAAATGATATTCAGCTGTTTTATACTATTTTTAGACGTCAATCTGAAATCTAGCATTATAGAAAGCAGATTGATATAAAATGAATGAATAAGACTAAATGTTCATTCTAATGATACATTCAATAATTTTATACTAATAAGTAAATCACTTCTGTAAGAAATGTATTGATGCAAGATACAATGCTTTGCTGTAATCGTGCAACATACAGAACAATATGCTCTGAGAGTAACATTACAAAAAAGTTATCAGAAAATACAACAAAAGGAACATATCACTTTTATTTAGACTTCCAAATACAATTAAGTTGTATTCTTTCTATCGTTATTATCGAAATTCCGTACAATTCGTTGATTTCAATAGCAGGGGGAAAACAAGTAAATTCAAAAGCATTCTTTATGCCACTTTTACGAATCAACATGATTGTTCATATTTATGAACATAAACATATTGATTAGAAATTAAACATGATTTTTAAAGCAAGGATAAAAAATCAGCGAAGAAGTTGATGAGGTAACACATACACAATTAAATATAAAGTTATTTAACTAGTAGATTCCAGCAGTCCAGATTCAGGGAAATTTCGTTAGAAGTTGTAACTTTAACGAACGACAAGAATGAGGGAAAAACGGATAATACAACAATATACTAATTTAAAAATACTAAAATGAAAAATACAACCGATATAGTCATAAAAAGTGATTCAAATATCTTATTTCACTTAGAAAACCCTGCTCTCAAACTCATGAATGTTACTAAATGTAGATTTGATCTGAGCAAACACAATTAAACAACCACATCACTTGTATTTAAATTTCAGAATATTTCTTTATTGGATTTATGCCGGTCATCGAAGATGAAACTTCCGAGTTATTTAATAGGATTTAGTAGGATTTCACTTCTATTTGGATTTAATTTATATATGGATATAATTTGGTAAGATATCATGCTTTATGTCCTGAAATAATACCACTTTAGAATGCATCGATCTTGCAGACAAACAAATTTTGGAGAGACATCGCAATAGCAAATTTATTATCAGCCATTCATTTCACTCTTTTACTACGCGTACAGAGGAAGTAAACTAGAATAACGGTAATTCGTTATTGAAAGCACAATATATTTTGCATTTAATAAAGTGTTAAAATCAGAAGACACGCATTTACAGCGACCTGAAAATCAAATATTTTGGGTATTTTTGAATTGTTGTCTTCTCTACGTATTTTTGTGATCTAAAAAATACGGTTTTAGTATGTCAAGATCACTTTCCAGAATAGTTTTTCTTTAGACTTGTTATTCGTTATTGGTTTTTTAACACAAGAAGAAGAAATCATACTTACGAGAAAGCAATAGACCACAGAAATAAATAAATCGAGTTACCAAAATACTTTTGTGGTTTTGGATTTATTATACGCTTCCAACGTTAATTTTTTAGGATAGGTTTTTTTTTTCCCTTTGACTACTTTTCCTTTTGACGTAAGTTTAGTTACTATGGCCTTGAGGAAGTTTCACTAAAATTCGAAACGTTGCCAGTCTGACGAATATTTTAATGTGCAAAACACAAGATTGCTTTCTTATAAATGATAAATATTTATATTTTGGTCATCACTCATAACTTCTTGGATTGTGTGCTATCCCAGAGTATATTGGTCTCGACACTATTCGAGTGTTCCTTTGGAAGGCGAGCTGGGAGTGTGACTAGTCTATTTAAGGGAATTGAAAAATAGAATATTACAAGAAGCTATTCAAATCGAAACACAAACGAAACAATTAAAAGTTTCAAAAAGAATATACTTAAATCATTAATCTATATCTTAATCAAACAAGAACATTTTTGTTCATTTATATACAGTTAATGTAATTATTGGAAGATTTTGCGATAGAAAAATGCATGTTTATTATTAAGAGTATTTTAAAATATTTTGTTCGTTATGAGGAACGCTCATGAAACTGTAGGTTGCGAATACTTCTTCTTTCTCTTAAGCCTTTTCCAACTTAGTGTGGGGTCGGCGAATGGGGGTGGATATGCTTCGTTTGGATTTGGCTGGGATATTCATGGCGCCGGATGCCCTTCCTGACGCGCCTCCCCTGAAGCGGTGATTGTGAGATGAAATGGGTGTGAATGATTATGAGTGAATGTTGTGGTGAAATGATAGGCAGGGGAAACGGGAGAACCCCGAGAAAACCTGCCGCGAACTCCGCTCCGTCCACCACCTTGGATTCCACTAGGATCGGACCGGGTTTGAACCGGCGTCCCCAGACGAGCACGTTACACACTACGCCACGGGTGTAGGTTGCGAATACGGAATTCAAAAATTACCATTTATCTTCATCATAGGTTTCACTGCGTGGAAAAAGCATACTCCTTTTTTGGATTTCAAATGCAAATCAAATGAAAAAAAATGCAAAATCGCCTAAATTAAAATTTTGTTAATCGACTTGGAAATCGAAAAAAGCCGCTTTAAAAAGTGTAAAACAATAGTGTCCCGCGAGACAATTGTCCAAAAACGTACTTGAAGCGAGATAATTTTTTATAACGATCATCCTATAAAAATTGCATTGTTTTAAATAAGGTTTATAAAATTTCCTGCGTATTTCAGTTCGTAGCAAGACAAACAAAAGTGCATATAACGTTTTTCTGTATTGAACATTTTGCTCCAAAAGCGTTATCTGGTGTATCGTCGGAAAAAACCCCGAGTCCTCGTGAAGGGTTTTTATTAGAATATTTTAATGGTCTCCTTGCATGGCATGGTAAGTCTGTCAGCACACAAAGTCATACGTGCATCTTAACTTGCTCGTCATCGATTGGTTCGCGAACAGCGAGGACCAACGTATGAAAATAAAAATAGAAAAGGATGAATGGCTGAACCCGAACAAAAAAGCGACTCCCATATAGAGGCTAATGCGCATTCACAAAAGAGAAAAAGTGGGGCAAAGAAGGTTTGTTACGAATGGCTTCCATGAGATGTAATCATCACTACTTACATTTATTACTACCAACTGAGACGTCTTGCAAGCGTAATCTCCCCACAGTACTACGTAAGGCTCCCCACAGTACTACGTGAACGGATGCTACTGCACGGTAACGCCAGGCCGCACTTGGCTAACCTGACAAAATACATAATATTGTTCTCTCAAATTTTCACTTCTCCGCACTGTGTCAAACTACCATGAAGGAATTTCGTTGTCAGGGGAATATACGCTCCAAACATGAATAGACTTCTTTAACTGAAAACCACTCGATTTCTACGGGAATATAGAATCGAATAATTACTCCAGCGTTGAAATACTGTTGTAGATAGTGCAGGAGAATATATTGTTGACTGTTTAACGACTCTCTGATGTATTTATTATGTGTTCAATAAAGTTATTAAAAAAAACTCAACGAACTTATGCACCAACCCAGCGCTGTCCAACTATTAGGCCGCGGTCCACTTTGCATACACTATTCGATCGTGTCGACACGGAACGGAGTTCGTCAAAGGTCATATTTATTTAGCGTGATATTTAGATTGTCATCAACATTTAATTAAATAATATATTTCTTTGTACTAAAATATGTTTTTAATAATTAGTATTATAATGAAATGTTTTTATATTGTATTGTATGACGGGGCATTTCCGAACACAATTTTCTATTTTATCTCTATGGATACGCCATGTCAAATACCAGTTATGACGGCATAGATTTTTAATATAAAGTTTTGCCCTTCAACATTGAATGAGAAATATGATGGAAAACGACTTGTACTATGATCGCGGGCCGTGAAATAAGTTAAAAAATAATGGCCGCTAGTTGGGCAGCGCTGCACTAACCTGATGTAGCACTAAATGCTGACATAAGCTTTTCTGACATCCAAAGATGGATATTTTAGGAAGGGAAATTATGATGGAAATTAATATCATTTGCAACACTTACTTAAAGAAAGTCACACTTATTTAACTGCTACGGTATGACGAGATGCCTCTGTTGCAGTTCTGGGCAGCGTACGTCCCATGCGAGGCTCAGAATCTCAACGCTGTGCAGCTGACTCTAGAGCAAATCGACCTCATCAAGCGACTAATCGACAAGTATTCGGAGGAGCTACAGTTTGCCACATCAGCTTCAGGTAGGTTGTTTGGCCCTGTAATTTTGTGAAATTCTTCTTTCATTATGGTCTGGGAGCATTACGTAAGGATACGTAAGAATTGCTTAAATATTGTCAGTTTTGTTTGTCGGTTTTGTGTCATCCAGATTGTCTCTTGGTGAACCAAGCTGGTATGTACCAGATAATAAACTAAATATCATCTCCGTTAACGTTATTAAGTTCAGATGTGTCGGGAAGGGTAGCCTGTGAGGGCATTTGGCATCCTCACAATTCCCGTTCTGTGAGAGAAAGTCATCATCCCATTCCCCAAACTTCGACACCGTATGAAATGGGAAAAGCGACATATTAAAAAAATGTAATGAATTGAGACAGTGAGGATCTACTGTGATTCCCGTACTGTGAATAAATGTATTTACTTTTTAAAAGTGTTTTTCTGATAAAAATGAATAACTGGAAAACTACTGAAAACGCTCAGTTCAGTTTCTGAACACGATCAATATTTGAAACTATGTATCAGCGTTCCACAACTGACTGTTTTAAACGATGATAAAACTCGAACCAACTTATTAAAAAAACTTTTATAAATTATTCAGAAACTTAAGATATATAACAAGAGTTCACTTTATATTTAAGTAAAAATGTATTTTTTCTGAATGCAGAATTCGCGTAAGTTCCTTATTGTTTAATCTGTCTTACCTTCCACAATGTTTATAAGACGTTAAGCTGTGATGCATCTACAAATACCGGTAATGGAACCATAAACCCTTTGCCTTCTGTCTTCCGACGTCAGGAAGACACCATATTTCACCTCTTAAATGAATTTTCGCCAGAGAAGCTTGATTAATTCTCCCATGTCATGTTCTTGAGGTTGCTACAAATGTATGTCTTTACGCGGCCTTACAAAACTTTTCGTAAAAGAAATTGTTAATTTTTTGTCGTCTAATTTGTTCTATGGAAACTAATGAGCCCTGATATTTCAAAGGACTAACTTTCCTAGTACTAAATCATATTTCGTGTTTCGTGTACTTCGAAAATACACTTAATTATTGAAAGGTAATTCGATCAATCTTCCAGGTTATTGGAACTTACCTGACGCAACACGTCTTCCCATTTATGATTCACTTATTGAAAAAATATACTTGTTGATAAAAAGTTAAAATATTATTTTTAGATGTTATCAAATGAAACAGTAAATGATAAATAAAAAGTAATGCTTACATGAATCTTAATTTAATTGATTTATTTGACAAGTGTTTGGTCATTTTATTATTTCATTACCATGGTGTTTGACCATACATTTGCTCAGCTCAGCTACAACTGATGAGAATAAACCACTAAAACCATGGTGCAGCATACTTATGTTTAGAAGGTTTATACCAGTGTTATTTCCGCTTTCTTTTCCCGGCAAAGTTTTTTGACATTTAGATACATTCTATTGTCAAGTACGGCTTTAGGACGACTCGGATGATTTGTACTCAGGATTTTATGCTTTCGAAATTTCATGTCCCTGAAAATGTGTGAGGAGTTGTACATTGTTTCCTTTATATTTTGAGAATGATGATCAATTTTGAAATAATGTATGAGAAAATAATAAAGTACTTTTTTCCAGAGCCATATTTTTGACACAACGTAGATTGAAGTGATATGGTACTTGATAAACATGTTAAACGACTTAAATGACATGAGATTGTCTACATCGTGGCTAACATTTGACGCTTGTGTAGGTAAGGGAACTCAGGAATAGATGCGGTATGCAGTTGGTTTGTAAGGAAAAAATACAAAGAAGACATTGCCTCGAGTAATCAACAACGTTGACTTCATATGCAACTAGTATCTCATATGTGTAGGTATAGGTATTCTGACGAGACACACTTTAATTTCATTCACAAGATCCACTCACTTGTTGTCACTCACGTGTGTTTCAATTCCATAATTTAAATGAGATTGCTCTTTTAATTCTCACTATTCTTAAAAAATATCAAATAAATTTTTCAAATCTGGGGAAGAAGTACTAGAGAAATTAACATTATAATATCAAAATAATTGTATATATCATTTCAAATAATGAATTCGTAAATAATTGTAATGATAAAAAATATTAATAATTCTAATGGACCTCAGTTCTACATGGATTAAATGCAAAGTAACTAATTCCTTTGTTTCATGGTTATGTCAAATGCTAAATTTGTTTATGACTGTGTGACCTGTGTTGTTCACTCCATAAAAGCGAGAAAGAGCTCTTTAACCAACTGTTCCGGGGAACAGGATATTTTGTTTGTGGAGTCAATGGGATCAGTGTATAGTTTGCGTTCAATAAATTAAGACATTTGTTACTGTGCAGTGGGGGATGTAGACCGTAATCAGTGTGTGTTTGTGTGTGTGTGTGTGTGTAGGGATAACCGGGGAGATTTTTGTTTAAAAATTATGGTTTTACCGTACATATTTTGTAACTATTACATTTAGAATAAAATACATCACATAAATAATTAACAATATTTTATTATTGATAACAATTATTTATTAAAGTCATTAATATATATTATTAATAATAACAATTATCTTATTAATTACAATAACAATTATACAAAGTGTGCCTTATCAACTTCAATTTTATCTTTCCTTTTAATTATGAGTTCCAGTCCAATGAGTTTATAACCCCCTTAACCCCACCCCCGTAGATCCGCCACTGTTACTATGGGTATACATGATAAAGTATAGATGACGGGTTGATGGTGGTAATAAAATTACATGGTGTATGAGCCTCTTGAATACAGAAAATATGGATTTAAAAAGACCGCGGGGTTATGGAGCAATTTAATCTGCACACACTAGTAGGATCTCAGTCAAGACTACTGATTCTAGACAATAGAATACGTAGTGAAAATTTAATAAAATATCACAAGCTAGAATTGGTATTGAATATTTCTATTAAGAAAAAGGAATGTTTATGAGTTTTAAGTATTATTAAAAAATGTTAAAAGTGCCGGACTGAGATCCTTTTAGGATGTGATGGGTTTTTCAACAAATCATTGTATTAAATATATTTTTCAAATGAAGATATTCTTGCGTTAAGGTGTAACAAAAAATGCGTTTTACTTGGTCTAAGTGCAAGAATATCCTTATTTGTGTAATATGGAGGTTGAAAATATGATCTACGAAAAATATTTTTGGCATACTTTCTTAGGTATACGAGGTGTGTTCAAAAACTAACGGGAATTGTCATTTTTTGAAACAATTTTATTCACCTTCAAATAATCCCCGTTAGATATTATACTTTTATGCCAGCGCTCCTCCCAGTCACCGAAACACTTTTGGAACTCGATCTTAGGGAT
>NNCF01130432.1:125403-159919 GCA_002313205.1 Laupala kohalensis
TTTAATACTTTTAATACTTTTAATACTTTTAATACTTTTAATACATTTAATACATTTAATACATTTAATACATTTAATACATTTAATACATTTAATACATTTAATACATTTAATACATTTAATACATTTAATACATTTAATACATTTAATACATTTAATACATTTAATACATTTAATACATTTAATACATTTAATACATTTAATACATTTAATACATTTAATACATTTAATACATTTAATACATTTAATACATTTAATACATTTAATACATTTAATACATTTAATACATTTAATACATTTAATACATTTAATACATTTAATACATTTAATACATTTAATACATTTAATACATTTAATACATTTAATACATTTAATACATTTAATACATTTAATACATTTAATACATTTAATACATTTAATACATTTAATACATTTAATACATTTAATACATTTAATACATTTAATACANCATACGTTTAATACGTTTAATACGTTTAATACGTTTAATACGTTTAATACGTTTAATACGTTTAATACGTTTAATACGTTTAATACATTTAATACATTTAATACATTTAATACATTTAATACATTTAATACATTTAATACATTTAATACATTTAATACATTTAATACATTTAATACATTTAATACATTTAATACATTTAATACATTTAATACATTTAATACATTTAATACATTTAATACATTTAATACATTTAAATATATAAGAAAAACTTTTTACCCTGAAACATCGAAAAAATTGATAAAAACTTACTGCACATTTTATTTCACTGATGACTTAAACAGTGGATTTACCCCTTTCGTGCATTTCACTTCACATTTCCCTTCCCACCTGTTCGAAATCATTTATTTCCCTCGTATCACTTCATTTCACTACCCAGTATTACTCCACTAGATTCACATCTACACTAACGAATCCATTCTTCCCGAACCTGCCTAATCCTTTTAATTTGTCTATTCCCTTTTTCTTAGAACGTTTTTGAATTTAAGAGAGTTTGCTGAGCCCGACAGCGCTTCCACGACAACTGCAGGTAAATTGTCCCAGTCCCTGATTGATCTATTGAGGAACGAGTATTTTCCTACGTTGTGTTTTTTTTCATTTCACGAATTTTGAAAATGTGATCTTGTCTACCCAATCTAGTCGGTTTTTCTAAAAGCTCTTTGATATCTCGCCAAGCTGGTTCGCTTTTGAGTGTACTGAACAGACATCCCCGTTGCGCTCTTTTTCTACGAATTTGGAGAGGTTTTATTTTTACATAATTATTCGCATTATTACCCGTTTTTATGAATTTAATCGCTTTTTCTGAATTTTTTTCTAATTCTTCTATTTGATATTTTCTATAAGGATCCCATCCTTCCGATGCATATTCCAGTAGAGGCCTAACAAGGGTTGTGTTTTTTTAACTCTTTTGTTGTCGGATTACTGCCTTACTTTAAAATTCGTTTAATAAAATTCAGAGACTTCCAAGCTTTTTGTGCAATTCTGTTAACCTGATCAGACCACTCCAAGTTATTCTTAAACATGATACCCAAATATTTGCAAGAATTTACTTCCGGTATTGGATATGAACTGATTTCATAGAACCAATTTTGCCTTAAACGGGAGGAGTGAAACATATAGCTTTAGTCTTCTCTGAATTTATTTTCACTTGATTTATAGTTACTGATTTGTGGATTTCATCAAGGTCTAGTTGGAATGTTATCATTTCTTCCGACTTGTTTATTGTTTGGTAAATATACAGTCGTCCGCGAATAATCTAATATTTGAACTTATTTTCTCATGCAGGTCGTTGATAAATGCTATAAATAGTAAAGGTCCGAGAACGCTGCCTTGTGCCACCCCTGATGTAACGTCTACTTCTTCCGAAAATATTTCCGAAACCCTAGCCCTTTGCTTCCGATTATGTAGAAATTCACGGATCCACTCTACTACTCTTCTATCTATGCCAGTATTTGATATTTTCTGAATTAATAGATTATGAGTTACCAAATCAAACGCTTTTGAAAAATCTATGATGACTGCATCTGTGCTCTGTCCCTTGTCTAACGTGTCTGCGATGTCCTGACATAACGATATTATTTGGCTTTCGCACGAGTGCCCCGTCAGAACCCATGTTGTTTGTCATGTAATAGCGCCGTTTTACTCCACTCTTCTCTTAAATAATTTGCTATTAATTTCATTATCTTACATACAACCGATGTTAAGCTCACAGGTCTGTAATTTGATACTGAAGTTTTACTACCTGATTTGTGTATCGGAACTATGATCGCATTCTTCCAGTCTTGTCGTGCTTGAGTATTATTAATTGAGATTTCGTTTGCCGTTTGTGACGAAATCACCCTATGAGAAAGTATTTTTAGAAAATTCGATTTTAAAGAGGTAAAGTAGGGTGAAATGTGAGTTTTCGATTTTTCGCTATTTTCACTTATATTTTGCGAACTGCTTGACGTATCGTTTCAAATTTTGAATACAAAAACTGTTAATTTAAATAATTAATGCAAGTAACCAAATCAAGCAGAAACAATTCATCACCAATTAAACTATATATTGGTGGAAATATATCAAAAATATTTCACTAATCACAATATAATGCAAAATGAAAAAACACATAGAACAATTTAAATTCGTTAAAATTATCACGTTTCAATACATATGGGTACCATCATCAAGTTAAAAGTTCAAGTAAGACTTTTGTTAAAATTAATGTGTCGCTATTAATCACTTACATTGTATTTCTATGCAGGCGAAGATGGACAATTTAATATTGAAATTTTGACAGAATGTTGCGTTCGTATTGCGGAGCTCACTAAAAAAAAGATTTTCGCTATTTATAATTTATGTTTATTTTTTTAGTGTCTAAAATAGACTGAGCTTAGTATTTGACATTAGAAGAATAAAATAAATTATCAAATAAAATCCTAAAATTCAATCAATACTATCCAGTAATAGCGTAAGTTGGGTAGTGTCATCAACAAGAGTGTGCCAAAATGCTCTCAGTCGCTGTCTGAAACCCTTCTAGCTCATGTCACAAATTGCGTGAGATATTTCCTCCACTGTAATGCATGTGACTGAAGTGTTTTTAGCACAGAACTGTTAAGCTATCCTCGGAGGTTTCGTTTCCACAGAGAACTCAATTTTGACTGAGAGCCTTTTACCATGTGGCGATACAATTCTAAATTCGAATTTCGCGCGTCAAAATTCATAAGGATACATAGGTTTTGTCTTTGGAACAGACCAATTTTGTTTGTATGCCTGTGTTATTTGGTATTCCAGTATTATATATTCTACAATTATTTGTGTAGGAAAGGTGGACATTATTTTAATTTTTGAAACATCGATGCCTTTTATTTCACCACAATGAAGTAATCTGAGTTAATGAATCATGGAAATGTACATATCATAAATGGTTTTCTTTGAATTCTTCATTTTAATATGACTATTGTGTCAATTTAAGATTTATAAACTAAATAAATGATTTTCATTTTTTTATTCATTTTAGTTTAGTTTTTTTTTGTAAATTCTGTCGAGCTTTCGCTAAAGAACATATATGACGACGGAAAATAACTTTTTCGAATTAATCTGGGTGAACATTTTATCTGAGTATTCGTTCTTACGAGGAAGGGTAATTTATTATTACTGGAAACAGTAACTTCTCCGAGCAAATATCACTTTTTTCATTCCTGAGCTTTCCATACGTCAGTTGTCTCACGAGTATCATTCTTTACGTTCTGTTGTTTTCATTTGGAGGATCCTGAAGGCCTTACTACATTTTGTCAGCCGTCCATCTCCCTGCTCATCCGTTACCTTGTCCATCAATCCTCTCTCCTGTTTCTCTTCCTTTACGCTTCCCTTGTACATCATTTTTTCATCAGTTCTCCCTCATAAATAGTCTTTGTTCCTAAGTCTCCATATATATGTCTTCTGTTCCCTTTGCAAAATTTAGTAGAGAACGATCGATTGTGTGATTGGCAGAATTAGATCCTGCTTTTAGCTTGGATTTCCCCGTCTGCGTGTGGCATATGTCAGTCTAGTAATGCTAAAACTCCTATAGTTTATCTCGACCCTTCCTCTTGCTAGCAACCTGTTCAGTGATGGTCAAATCACATCGGAGATCAACATTTCAAAACGATCAATCAACGAAATTCCTTCCGTGAATGCTGTGTTTAATCGTGCCTCCAACGTTGCCTTGTTTTCAAATCCACATAGGAACTCGCCAAGGAAAGGAATTCAATAGGAACCCGTATGATTATCAGAAATGAGAAATAACTCCTGTATTGTATACAAGTTGTTTTTGAACTACGTAATATCGTGAATTTCGGGTTGAACATTTCTTGTGCGTTGATTGAAGCAGACCAAACTATGGAAGAGCTATCATCGCCAGTCGCTCATTGTGGAGTCTCTCTTCTGTACTCCGGTGGCTGTAATACGGAGCTTCATTGGCTCATTACAACGAGAATTGGCTGGCTAATGAATTGTGTACGCCGTAATGATGTTACAATGATGAAGCCTATCGGCGCCCAGCGGCCACACCGCGACCACCGCCAGACTAATAGCACACCGTCCGGCGTCGTTCTCCCATTACCCGACCGTCTCTGCGCGGAGACGCGGCATCACGTTCTACTGGGCGCTTATTTGCGTGGAACTTTGCGAAGGGCTGTAATGACGAGTAGTTATCAAATGTAAATGCGGTTCATGAGGAGACTAATCGTTCTTCGTTGGCGTGATTGGAAGAAGGGCTATTTGGTTCATCTCTGGGACCATATTTGTTATAGCGTACATTGTTTGTCGGACTATGAAAATATCGTTGCGGATATAACTTCGGCCAGTATTATCATCTGAGCAATATTTCTTCCCCGGGAAGCATTGTAGTAGATCTATCCCTGATACGTGGTACGTATATAATTAGGGACATAATTCTCATTGATACAGCTCGCATTAGATCATTTCTAAAACTCAAAATTGACAAAGTTAACAGAAAGTCATGTCATTATCAATGGACCTGAAATCCCTTTGGGTTTGCAGACGGTAGGTCTACATGATTTCATGGTCAGCATTACACTTCTATCTATTTCACCATCGGAATACACCAGTATTCATTGGACGGTGTGGTATCAGTAAAAATGTCCCATTCCCCTCTCCCAAGAGATAGAAAACTCAGTCATCCAGTTTAAATACGAAAATAAGTTTAAACCCGTCTGTGGTGATGCGACGGAACATGTTTTAAGCTTTTCTCTGGATCTCCTATTTTAATTACAAAATGTAACGAAACGGGAGTGAACACTGAGCGCTGAGGCGATTCCACATTCTGATCGGATCTCCAAGATAGGGTGGAGATTGTTGTGTTCAATATCAGCTTATCGCTCATTCGTTGGAACGGGTGCCTCTGTGATGAGATTCACAATGACGGGAATTCTCAAACTTGATGCCATCGTAGTGACTGGTGCATTGTCTCACGCACATACCTCTGTCTCNCATACCTTGCTCCTGCAGAACGTCTTCATTACTCCATGTCAGTGCACAGAGAAGGGCGGTCACTTCAGTGATCACTTGAAATAGAAAGTCGAAACCTCTGTGGTTATTAGGTATTTGAACAAGTTAGTTTTTTATTGACACATTAATAAGAGACAATACCTGATATTAGGAACACGTCTCATTATGGGAACATAAATATGAAATAATCTAATTTGAGCGAATCAGCAAATGTTCAACAAACGAACGGATGTTTTTTTTTGGTGCAAAGTGCCGTTTTGTTGTTGTGGATATCGAGCTAGCTAGATGTATATTTCAATTGAAACATATTTTGCGCGTGAAATTAATTTATAAACTAACACGAATTTAATTGTTAATTATTTACGATTTCTGCTCATTTCAAGGCCATATATGATGCTAAGGATGTTGTAAAAGAGATTTAATCAAATTTCTGAATAACTTCTTTTAATACTTTGTAGTTAGATGGTCTGATAATGCTTATTCCTGTACTGCGTTATCTTGGTGAAGAAATATTCATTGTGTTTGTAGGACTGGATATTCCTCATGCAAAGGAAATGAAAATGTTTGTGTCACGTGAACATTGAGAAAATGAATGCGAAACAGAAATGAAGTAACAGAAAGCGATTGAAAATTGAATCTACGACCATATATTGAAGAGTTTGTTCTCCTTTCACGCTTTCTTCACGCTCAATCCATAGCTTTAGAAACAAACTTGCTCGTGTATTGGGTGTGTGATTCCGAAAGTAATCCATTGTGTTGAAAAACATCAGCCCACGCTTCCATACATGTGGTAAGTTTTCTCTGTGGCAGTTTCACCGAGTAGTACAACGCTCTTCGGAAAAGTCATAAATCACTGGTTTCGGGGTCACGTCTGCGAACGAGAAGAGTTGGAATTTGTGTAGGATGGAGTAAGCGCATCATTCAATTCACGAATCTTTGAGATTAACCAGGTTTCACGTGATTCTGCGTGAAAGGAAGAAATTTTGAAAAATTACGTGAGGAAAGTGGCAACGTATGTAAAAAGTTCATTCACAGCTTTAAAAAAGCCCGTTCCGCTCGTTTATTGTGAGAGAATTTCGTAATGGCTGATGAGGATCGTAAAATGTATTCTGACAAAACACAGGTTTTCCCTGGATGTTTCTGCGCACAGAATCTTGTAGCGATACTTGTCTGAGTGTCTTAGTGGCGTAAAAAGATGCAGGTTTAGAGTATTCCTTAGATGCATCAACAATCTTAAGATAACTACTTAAATTATAACAGTCAATCCATTTTGTCTCGTGTTTCAAACCAAGTGGTAACTTTTAGTCTTCAGAAAAACATCCCAACATTTTGCTGAGTGTGAAGATCTTAACTGGAAAATGTATAAACATCGAAACAAGTTGCTCTGGATTGTTCAGTCAAACATTCTTTATGAAACTGGTATGAAATGAACCTCCGAAGAATAACCATAATATATGTTTTTTATTTGAAATTCATTGAATCTTGTGGCCAAGAACCTCTGCGTCGAACGAAATCACAAATATTTTTTTCTTAACGTAACATGCACTCATTACATAGACCATGCACTTCGTCGGAAACTATACGCTTATTTACTTTAGTAATTTATATGATCATTGAATCATTTGAAGGAATAACTATTCTACCTTTATAAAATCATTGAGAATTTCCTTCACTTTCCCAAACAAGTTACCAAACTAAAATACGAACGTTTCTTTTAAAAGTTTTATCGTTGGTTTTGCTATATCAATATCAATTTATCAATATTGCATTCTGCTCTTAGTGTTTATATATATATATATATATATATATATATATATATATATATATATATATATATATATATATATATATNTCCATGAACTAGAAACGGTAAATCATGTAAAACGAAAACTGTGACTGTACACATGGACCGAAAATTCTCTCAGTAATTTTATTTTGGTACTTTAGGGCGAGTTAGATTCAGCTTTAAAGGAAGTTAATTTACTCATCGTTAGAAACATACATGACCTGCTTTGTTTCGGAGGCAAATGGGACTTCTGAAGGAACCTGAAGAAATCTCAGATCCTAAAATTTTGATACGAATAATTCAAGTTTGCGAGACAGATAAGTTGCATTTTTCAGCTGGTATTTAATCTCTTTGAAACTGCGTGGTCCTCAGCGCCTGAAACACAGGGTTTGTGGAATTAGATTTCTCATAGTCTATGAATGATCTATTGTAAACTGAAGTAATTTAAGTTTATTCGATACACTCGTACATATATCACAGTGGGCGAAATCCATACTGGATGGTGTTAATACCGAGAAGTACCATGAATTGGAACAGGATGAATTCTTTTTCAAGCTGAAATTATTTCTGTCTACACCTTTGAGCGGTATAATGCTGATGTAAATGAAGTATTCATTTGAGTACGTCGAAAAATATAAAAAGGACAATATCTTGTATTAGCAATGTCATTGTCAAAGAAATTCACAATGCATTACGAACAAATCATCGAAATTATGGTAGATTTGATGGTTAATATTTTTTTTACGTTTGTCATGTTAGAAAACGTAATATTTTCTCCTTGTCACTCGAAGTGAGAATGTTTTATAACGTTAATATATATTTATATTATTAATGGAGGTTAGTGACTCCTCCACTGTCTCTGGTGATGATAAGATTATCAATTAATCGATAATAAAAAAAATATCCATACTATATATTAGTATTTACAGTTTTCAGTCTATATTGTTCTGCCACACGCTCATTAGTGCCATACAGAATAACAATACCAATTAATCTATATTTTTGTCTTTATGTAATTCATGTGCTGAATATTTTGTGTAATTCGTGTATTTTTACATTTGTTCAAATTACGCACGCATAAGAAAGTTTTTTTTTCGAAAACCTAAGTACACGTCGTCGGATTTTATGAATGTTTCTTTGTAAACTTAATATGTGCATACAAAGAGTGATTCAGTGATAACGTTCACCTCAAACATCTCCTAAACCAGAGGTGGCCACCAGAGGTTTGACGAATGTTGCGAGCAACTGTGTGCAACTGTGCAACGAATGTACGTACAGGCGTGAGGAAGAGAGGTGTACATACTCGAGGGCCACCTATCTCCTCCCTTGAGATACGGAAGCAGTTCAAACACGGAAACAGTGTTACTCACTCAGCAGAGCAAACGAGAATAACAAACTTAATAAACTCTTTTTAAAATATTTATAATACTCAAAATTTAAACATTTTCAAACTAAAATAAATAAAGAAGTAAATAACGTGAACAGTCGCAAATAATAAATAACAAGATATGAATTCGTGAGGTGACAATAAAAGAAAGATTGAAATTTAGCAACGGTATTTACTCTTCGTTTTCAGCTACAATATCTTCGATTCTAGGTCGTAAGCCTCGATCAGATACAATTCTCATAATAACTTTCCAAGGTTCATCCGTGAGCCTTGATCTCAAGAGGTATTTAGTGAGCTTCAGCCCTACTTTGAAGCTCAAGGAAAGACGAGATGCGAGGCGAGGTTATTCTCTTCCCATGCACTATATTCAGAAATGTTTCAATATTCGGGGTAATTTAGGCTTTTGTTCGTTCAAATTCAATACATACTATTTTTTTATTTCTTTTCTTTAATTTTAAGTTTGTTGGGCTTAGAAGATCAGTTATTTTATAGAATTTTACGAAAATTGGTTCATAATTAAAAACAACCCGTGTTGAAGCCCAATACGTCCAATGTGTCCCTTGCGCTCTCACATAATCGGATTTCCTGACCTATAACATAAAAACCATGGGCCATAGACAATCTGAAATTAGAACCCTCCTTCTAAAGTTAGGACTCTGGTTCACGTTAAAATTTTCTCGTGAGTTGTGTTAGAGGTTCATTCCAAAAAAAGTCTAATATTTGCGTGAATCGTAATTCGTCAGACGATGTTTCACCATTATTGGAGTCACAAAGGATTTTACTTCCAGTTTTAAAACGCAAAAATCTTCTAATAGCGGAATGTCTTTGCCCCTAGTTTTCCATCTGCCTACATATTCGATACCTCACCTTACATTCCCAAATTAGAGCGTTAGTTACTGAGAGAGGGAAATAAGCTTATCGAGAGTTTCAAAACAATTATTTATCAAGTGTTTCTTCCCGATGCACGATATGAAAGATTGAGAGACATGAGTCTTGGGGACTCACCACAGTTGTGTTGGTGGTAGTCTCATTAGCAATAACCTGCAGTAATCTACGTTCAGTTCGATTTAAGTATCGGTTGTGCGCGAAGCCGAGAAGAAATAGAGGACAGATGATACTCGAAATTAATTTCAAGAAAAATAAAAACATTTTATTTTTATTCATTGATACTTTATTGTCTGTTAATTAAGAGCGAATTCTAACTTGGAATATTAAATTACAATAAATTAAATTATTTTTAACAGGAAGTTTTTAATAATTTACGAGACCTTGTTGAAATACAAAATGGTAAAAAAGATACAAGTGGCCTACATTTGGTTTATGTTTGTTCACGTCAGCCAGCTAGTGATATGAAGTTAATTATCCAATCATTTCCATCGCCAAGAACTTACCTGGAATTGTTTTCTTTTTCTGTTACCTCTTTAATAGTTTGCTATTTACCAGATTCATTATAGTAATCTCGGACTTTACATTTGAATGATATCATCTTCTTCCGTAAATGTTGTTGCGTAGATGAATACGCTCAAAATCTAGACTGCGCTTAACTTTCTACTGTTTTACCCAGGATCTTATTCCATCTCTGCATCATAAATTACACTTGTGCCGTCCATCATCGTTGGCTGCCAGAAATTCGTACGAGGCATATGGAGGGGAACCTCATAATGAAAGGAGATATAATATTCCAAAAATAAAATAAAAACTAAAGAACTTCGTGCAACTCAATAATTTGCAGTTTTTCTTTTGTATTTATGTATATTTAAGAAATAGGAAAATAAACCTAGATTAAATCTTTTTAGTAAACCAATTGAGTGGAGAGATTGATCTTCATGCATCACGTCAAGAGATTTTTCTAAATGTTTTCTGTACCCACCTTATTTTTGGTGGATTTACAGTAGTACAGGTGAAAAGGCGAGTTAAGTATTGAAACTGTTTCGAAATCTTTTAAACTTCCAAATATTATTTGTAATATTTTGGGTAACGATTGTGAATGGCCAAAAAGAACTCGAGAGTTAGTCAGTGCGTTTCAAATGATCATGGAGTATGTATTTTATAAGTTTTGTGATGTGTGCGTGAGTGATAGTCTTATTGCCTCGATAGCTGTTGAAATGAACCATGGAATTGAAACGACTGGACTCTCTTGTTTGTTAGCTTATGGATTTTTTTGGACAGCCCATGAAGTCATCCCTCATTCCTTACAGTTGGTACGCCATTTCCGGTCTCCACAAATATTTTCTCGAAAAAATTTACGGGAGTGTTCTTCGGCTGAACTCTGATTCGATAAAGAAAATAAAGATGGTCCTTGATATAATGAAGAAGCAACGATCTGCATTATAAATATTAATCTCCTAAACACATAACATATTTGTTCTTTCACAAGATGAGAAGTTTTATTGCCTTTTCTTCTTGATGGATGTAGGGCAAGGGCACCGAAGTTATCTCAGACTTTCCTCTGTAATATTGTCTCGAGACCTAGTTTCCCGGCGAATAAAATCGTCTTGGTTTTGAAAAGTGAATACCGAAGCAAAAGTGTAGAAAGAAAAGAAAGATATCATCTGAGAGGAGAAATCCAATCCGCTGGAAAACCGGAGACAATCATTTTCATTTCGTCTGTCTCGCTATTGTGTCGGTCGCTCCATTAGAACTCTGAATTCACGCGATTAGGAAATTCGACCCTCCGCCACAAATTACGAAATAGTAAGAGTTGATGAGATTGTATACAGAAGTCGGGGCGCGGTGCGACGTGGAAGCCCTTCGCTTGGCACCAAGCCCACCATCATTTATCATCGTACCGGAACGAGAAGGGTGGGAGTTGCTCGAGATGCTGGTGCGGGGGTGAGTCTTCGCGATTATTCATGTGGAGGAAAGGTGTCGACACGGCGTGCGACGACGGAGTGCTCTGCGAAGCGTGTGGAGACGGTGGAGATCGGTAGCAAATAACTTTATTGCTTTATAGTCCTGACAATTCACTTGTTCTCCGCGAACGATGAATGTCGTGAATGCAACAAGTATTTGGCGGGGAAAGACCATTACCGCGTGATCAACGCGTGTAGCAAGACACACTGATTTTTTTAAAGGAAATGTGATATACTCTTTGTTAGGGTCCAATACATAGGGCCCAGTGTCCAGTTCCTCAATGTAGATTAGTACGTCGCACGCTAGGACCCCTCTGAAAATCTAATAATGAAACATGCTATATTGATATACTTGTTACAAAATCCATTAAAATATTTTATTTTTAATAAGAGGAGATTTGTCTAATTCGGTGGTGTAATTTCTTATCTCTTTGTTTGCAAAATTTAAATTAGAGTTTATCTCTTTGATTTCAGATTGAAATACTTTCCTTGTTCATCTACTATTTTTGTGTTGTATTTTATCTGATTTGACAGCACCGTAGTGGTAAATATTTCCTTTGCAATTTTCATTTTACAATACAATACATTTCTCTTGCAAAAGTACTTATTGTGACTATATCGTATTATCTTTGTTAAACATTTGTCAAAATTCGAGTAAGGCAATCAACCAGTAATAGCGATTTTGATTTGAAGAAAAATAATATGAGGAATACAAAAGAAAGTCAATAAATTCACATTTTCCTATAATTATGCAGTTCCCATAATTCCTATATTAGTCGTGACGTATGCCAATCTTCTACAAAAGACGTAGTGCTACTGGTCCATAAAATAATTTGTCCAAATCACGATATTATTTTTTTGAAAAGTTGCACGAAGAGATGTCTTACTATTGCTCTTCGACGAAGAAACTTGTGACAAATATGAAAGAAATAGGAAATGGCGTAGAAGTTGTGAATATTTGCATTACGACGAACTATAAATAATCGTAACACTTCTGAATCAATAACATTTCATTCGCACGACTTAAGAATGAGAGGATCACTTATCCGAATTAGTCTTGATGGTGTCACTTGTTCAAGTTTCCTTACGAACCGTGGCCGCCTCCGTTGCAGAATAAGGTGGACTGGGCTCAGCATCGTTCTGCTACATATCGCCTTGCGTTTCGCTTCCCCCTTCCCCCATCTTCATCACACACATCCTCCCACGACTCGCGTTGTAGCCGCTACACTCTGGCCTCGCATGCCCCGGGCGAGACCTTTGACCGACTCCGATCGGACCGTTAATTAGTGAACGGGTGACGAGGCGCAGAGCATGCGGCTGGCTTAGCACACGGTACCCCCGTTTGCGGTCACCCACGCACTTCTCAGCTGCTCTGGCGCTCCTTACGTCGAACGGTGCGCCGTGTATTCGCGGTGGAGACCGTCCTCACGTTGGTGAACGTCTTTCCCTTCCCGTCCCTTCCCCACGACGTCCCACCCAGCGCTAAGGTCACAAGAGTGTGTGGCTTCTGGCTCCTCACACACCTGACCTCTCCTGATCACTCCTGAGCGTCGTTTTGTCGATGGTGGTCGTGATCTAGCGTGTTGCTATATCAGTCGAATGCATTATTGCTCCTGAGACCATCCATGGAAATTATCATTCAAGGTGTAGCCAGAAGAAACTTTTGAAAAAAAAATTATTACATCTTTTTAACGCCGTTTTACATAATTTTGCTATGACATTTATCTTAATTCACAATCTAATAAGACTAAAATAAACTAAAACTTTCCACCACTTCTTTCTATCCTCGTGATCTAATTAACTTCATACTGAAACTAGTATCCCTTTCATACACAGTGATTTTCCATATATTTCTTGCGTCTTCTAAAAGAAGACTTCCTACCAATTCTATAAACTCGGAAAGTCCGCCGGAATTTCTGTGACGGTTCCGAACCCATTTTCAGCGCCGATCTCACTTCAGATCCCAATACCTTTACATTCTAACAAAAAAAGTCCGTTTGCCAAGGCACTCGCCACTTCACCCTCTCCCTGTGCCCACTTCCACCGCGGTCCCAATCCTCCCCTGCGCCTCGCGGCTCCACCTCGGACCGAGCGTTGCTGCGCCGCCTGCACTTGACGTCAACGGCGACCTCGGCGTCTTGTCTCTCCGCTATCCCCCTCTCCAGCTCTCAATCTCCGCGTCGCTCCGGCGACGGCTCCAGAATGCAGATGTTTTGTTGCACAACTTCAAGACTTTACCTAATTTTACTTTGAAATATCCGAAATCCTCGGAAAAAATGGAAATGTTTTAGACAGTTTTCTCGTATTTCGGTGTCACGTCCCCCCTCCCCGTCGCCGAGAGAAGTCTGTGGAGAAGGGCGTCCGTGAAGCAGGATCGCCTTCCCGAGAGCAACACAGCTAAAATGATATTGTAAAGCCATTTCTAGCCTCGCAGGAACACTGTTGGTGGCAGTGGGACGACGTGCAGTGGGTGGTTGGCGAGAGGTGATAGGGGCGACGCGTTCTGTTGGATAATCGGGTCGTCAAGGCGACGGAGTTTTTAGAAGGTGGTGCGAAGTAGAGACCGAAAGCGACCATGCGATGGATCGCAGGTCTTTTGACCAGGACGCTTGAAGGGTCGAGGGTTTCCTGCATGTATAGCTTTAGTTCTTACAACGTGATGGGTTTTGAGATATTGTAACCAAGATTACATAAGAGAGAGTACATAATGTTTGTGTTATAAAAGCTAGTGTGTATAAATGATGAGTGCATCTTGTTTATGGGAAAATAACAGTATTTGTTGATTCACATTTTTTGCTGTAGTAATTATTCTTTTGTAGCCACAATTTTGTTTGTAAGAGTATTTAGAGACATTAATATTTTGATTACGAGTTAATGAAGTGTGTACTGTAGCATTCATATGTCACCGATCAGGTTAAGAGTTTGTCATTTGTCAAATGTGACTCGTTGTTTAAAGACTTCGTTCTTGAAATACCGGATGAAGGTGTTCTTTGTTTTAAAGGATTGTAACGTTCTATATGAGGCTGCCCAACTTCGTCGTTGCCTATTTTCCAGCACTGTTTTTGCACCATTACGCTTGCTTTAATCTGCATTTATTGATCTTCCGTCTCATAGGCATGGATTATAATTCAGATGAACAAGAATTTGCACACGTTTGAGAGAAATTGATGTTGGAGCATAAATATAAGTTACCACATAATATTATCCAGCGCATTAAAAATTACCCATTTATCGGATACAATTTTCGCCATAGAGGCAGGAACAAGGGCTTCAAACAGCATGGAAGAGCCGTTAAATGAAGCGGCGTGCTGCGGTTGCAAAACGACGAGCCTACAGCAAAGGGATAATGCGAGAGGCCGTTTGTTAGAATAATCTTCGATCCACGGAGCGAAGCAAACATGCAAACATTACATAGAGCAAACACCGACGCTATTTGCTTCATTGGGCGATGCGGGTGGACGAATTTTCCTCAACGAGTGAAACCCCCGTATCGAATGTGTTGTGTCCAATAGTTGCTTACTCAATGCGTCAAATGAGTTAGTTAATGCAAGCATCACCACCCACTGAACGAAAGGCATTGTATTAGCATCTAATAATATGGCGTATGCTACATGCAAGGTGCAAATTGTACTTAATCATGACGATTTCAGGTCCAATCCAGGAAGGCTGAGAAGATATGGAAAACTGGAATGCTAATTGGTTAGCAAAACCCTATGAGATAATTTACTCCACTTGTTTTGCATACGTACAAAATCAACTTAATAGACTTTTCAGCACCGTACTGTTTCAATTGAAATTTAAAATTCATAGCATGATAAGTCGGATGCATCATTCTTTTTATGGGCAGATATCTCAGTAACAAGCATAATTTGAATAAATGACAATTTACGTTAATCATGAATGATTCATTTTATTGTTTACATATTATTGAACTTTCATATGCTCGTATTTTGCTCTGACAACAGAATCTGAGTGTCTAGTAAAAATGGCTTTGAGTATTACAACTTGACATGTCGTACATCAATATACTAGTTATGCCAGTGCCATCGTCTAATACATTTGGAAAACTCCTTCTTAATTGATAATGCAGTATAAAAATACTTTTCTCAAGTCAATCGAGAATAGTTTCTTATGTTTCATACAAATCAATTCAAAATCTGTTTCTTATTTGTCTGAACACTGAGCTGTTTTTAATTGGTAAGAAGTCCTCTGTAATTCATAATTACACATGAGAAACATTCGTGATTGGTTTGTTACAACGAGGTGTAGTTTTAAAGGAAGTACTTAACGGTTGACACAAACTAACGCAAAAATAGTTCCTAAAATCAGGCTGCAGGAATAAGTTTAATTTTTCATTAGTGCGATTACATATCTGCATCATTATACAAGAAGGGTTTACTTGAGTTAAACTCGAAAACTGAAGAAAATAAACGAATATAGAAAAAAAATACTCTAAAATAAAAGAATTGTTGTTTATAAGTACTACCGTGGGAAAAGTTACTTATGTACGTACTCTGTCATAGATGGAGGTAAACTATGTTCAATATTTTTCTTTCATATAATTAACGTCCATCATATAATTAAATTAAAGAAATAACAATCTGTTGGTAGTAAAAAGTCGTAAGTCTTTGATTATTTATTTAATTTTTCTTTCATATTGTGTTTTCTAAAAGTTAACATTTTTTCTGTGGAAGAACAGACGTTAAGTATAACAACTTGGTCAATAAAGACGGCGCGTATTATTACAATAGTATTTGTTATTTTTCTTTAGATATTGTCAAAGATCTTGTCGGATGCTATATAAATAGTTCATAAGAAAGTTTAAAATATCAAACAAACCGAAATAATATTTTTTCTTCTGGATTCTTTGGTGAAGAGATATTTGCTAAGTAGGATATCTGGAGTGGAATGTGAGGGTTGTACAAGTATGTCTTTCACATATTCGCCGTTGGGACTCCAACAGAGCAACAGAGTCACCTACTCAAATGGTAGTTGTGTGTGTGTGTGTGTGAATACACGCGCTCGTGGAAGAGGGAGGGAAGCTTGGAGCGTGTGGAATGTGGGGCGCTGGTTGCAACAGCCCGGGGGCACCAGGTGCACCGTGGGCATCAGGCGCTTCCAAGGGATTGCTCCGAGGGGAGGAAAATAGCGGCACGTGACCGGCTACCCTGACGTCATGTCATGTCGTTACACACGAGTTTTCTTTCACCAATTTGGGGGCTGAGCTGAAAAAGGCAGGCGCCTTATCTGGAATTGCAAGTTTCTTATTTCGAGTCGCGAGTTGGGCGAGGAAGTATCCTACACAGTTATTTTTTTCTCTTGGAACATATTAGACAATACATTGGAGTTCTCCACAAGAATCGATATTTGATTGAAATGTTTTCGTTCGGCACCCATATGATTGGGTTGAATGCGTGTTGGAAACCCAGATGAAATTGTTCCACCCTGGCGAAAATTTTGTAGATTTGGTGAAAAGGCATTGCAGTACTGTACCATGTCATTCGCTCGCCCCTCGTTTACCCGGATCAGTTTTATTATGAAAATATTATTTTTATGCACAATTTTACCCTAAAATAGAACTATGTAAATTTTTACCAATGTAGACTCGTTGTGACCTTTATCACAAATAACATGATTTTCTTAATTTAATAAACATAAATTTGGATTAAAATGGTGATTTTCTTAATTCAATTACATTATTTGGATTAAATATCTAGTTTTCTCTGTTCAGCTCATTGTTTTTCCGCTTGTTTCCCTCATCATCCATATTGTAGACCATCTGGATCCTATATTGTCAAAATAATGGAGGTCTTGTGTAGTTTACACTTTTCGCCTGAACAAGTTTACATGGATTTTCGGTGCTTCCTACTACCTGGAGTTGCCTTTTCATCTGCCTGCGTTTCATATTTCTAACATTCCTGCGACTAGTTTCTAGCGAAAGAAATTTCATTCAAAGTGAGATTATCTTCAAATATTACACAATTAATTGAAGAAACTGATCTACTGTTTTGTGAATTGAGCGTGGTATAAGATTTGAAGGATTGTTGGAACTCAAATTTAACAAAAAATAATTTGAAGTGTTTCTTTATTAAAGAAAATATATTAATTTTAGGATCGTCGCGTCCAAGTCTCATCTGCTACTTTACCTTTTTTTTACATTTTAAGTATAGTCAAAAGTCATTTATGTCCCTCATTCTTCAAACCGTATCGGGTTATTGTGGATAGATTTGTCTAATTCTTGTTAATAGAATTAAATGGTTGAGACATATTCTCGCGACAACCCTATCACAAAAAGCGAATTATCATTCTTTTATGTGCATAGTTTTATTTGTATTCTCAAAATTTGTTTATTGTAACGATATCAAAAAGAACTCATATAGACCAGCAATCTGCATTACACTTCACTCCTTCCCATGTAATCATTAGATCACAGCACATTGCTTCCTGATTTCTCCATAAAATTGCGTGGAATATCATAGAAAGACGATTACGTTACATAGAAATCGTCAGAAATTTTAATGAAAAGAATGTTTGAACCGTTTCACGCGTTATCATACTGTACTCAATATTTATCAAAATGTTTCACGTAAGCGTGTTTCTATGGAGACAAGAATCCGTCCAGCGCATACGCGTCTCAGCCTTCTTCCATCTCGTCCACGTAAGTGAGCTAACGAGCGTCGCAGGGGTGAACTGTTCCCACCAATAGACTCAGTGGTGTGTGAGACGGAAAGACAGTCACCATACCAGGGTGAAGTAGAATTGATTCGATTTATGATGATGAAATGGGCGACGGAAAGCATTTGTATGTTTTACAGACCTAAAGGAATAGTCAGTGTTGGTACGATCCTAACGTCTTTATTGTCATAAGAGGGCGAGCAACGGAAACGAAGAAGCTAGAAAAAGGAAAGCAAGGGAGATGGGAAGTTATCAAGACACAGTTTTATTTTGGCTCCCCAAAAACACGGAGGGTGCAGTAAACGACGGATGAAACGGCTGTATCATAGGAGACAATACAGAAAAGTCATCGCAAAGACCTTATTTCACCTTGTGAAACGGTCTTTAGATACCGGACCGATGCTAATCGATAATGGGCGATACTTAAGCTGAGAACTTCACCTAGTCTTTCCAAGAGTGAATACGGTATTTCCATTTCAGTAACAGTTAAGGAGTGATAAATGATAATCATAGAAAACAAAAAATTATCTGATAATTTAAAACTAGTCGAAACTATTGATGTTTTGTCCGCAATGCAGAGGTTTCATCCCACTGTGAAGCGGGTGACTGGACGTACGTGAAGCGAATAGACGCATGGGAAGGCTCCGGGCTGTCACACAGTCAACATGAGATGAAGGGCAAAAACCGAAGGTCTCAACGAGGCTAGTGGGATAAGACCACAAGTACTTGAGTGGGAAAGGTAAACATTCCCAGATTATAGAGGGCGAGGGCTGGTCGTGGATAAACGTTGAAGCGATACTACGCAGACTTCGAGAAAACATGTCAGTTAAGGACGATAGATTGATGAGTTACCTTTAGTAAAGAAGACTTGATGGTATAAGACGCTGTGAATGAAAGGAGGACCATCAAAAGACGAGGGGAAAAATGTGGGGGCAACGAATGAAAACACGACAAAATGGCGTAGAGACGTTTTTTAATATTCTAGTGAGCTCAAAAATTAACACATTCAATTGATTTTGCAGCAATATTATTGAATTATTGATAATTGAAAGGGAAAATGAATCATAATGTTTTTTTCTGATTTACATCCAGTTATTTCAAATTTATTTTGTATTATTTTTAAAAATTAATACGAATTAATGAACAATAAGAAAACCTTAAGACCCTCAAATAAATAAAACATTTGCGATTGTAGAAGACGTCTAAGTGACTGGAAAAAATGGTCCAAAACGTATTTTTCTGAAACATTTAAACGTTATTGTAAATGAATGATTTTCTATGCTATCCTTTAGTTTCTTCCCGTTAAAACCAACGATGTTACTCCAATTGTCACATATGTGTAATTTAATTGTTTTATTGATCTTGTGTTAAGAATACTCGATTAATATTCACCGCTATTGTTCATGAAGACTCATGAACTCATATCTCAGTCACTTTTAATGCCTCATAGTAAAAATTATGATTATTTCACAGTCAAAATTGAAGTTAATCCTGCACAAATCTATAAACGTGTTGTATATTTATAAAGATAGTTCATTCCACCGACCAAATGGGAACACGTTGTTCATCAGTATGACAAGAAAATTGGTTTTGACAATTCCGTTACATACATCAGAGCTGTGAATGTATTTGGAATTGTATTTGGTGGTGATAGGTGGCTGAAAGGAGTGCAGATGAAACCAGGTTTTAAAAGGCGCGGAAGTCCGAAGACACACGGGATCGAACGCGAGAGACGGAAGCTATATAGATGAATGGATCGACAGTGACAACTGACAGATGGATAGAACGACGGCAGCACGCAAATGGCAGATACGTTATATCTGCAAATAAAAGCCGTCCAACATTATGACTGAACGAAAGCATTTCACGAAAGAGTGGTGATACTTAGATTTAGATTATGATTTCCGAAGAATATTCTATTATACATCATTCGGTCTTATTTTATAAAGAGTTGACGCTCTAGTAGCAAAGAAATATTTTTTCTTTATTTTTAATTGCGTTAGTTACATAAATTAATGACGTATTACTTAGACATATCAACCGATACTTCGTTTTGAGTCATACGTGCTCTCTGTCGTAATGTTTGATTTGTTTTCCAGCGCTTAAGTGCTAGAATACTTTGCAGATTCTGAAATGTCCTCTTTGTGTGTCTCTGCTAAAGTCCTAAACCAGCTACTTGATATTTTGAACTGCATTTGTTGGGTTTTGTAAGACAGAAAACTAAATTTTGTTCCAACTAAAATAGTTTCCAAGAAAAAGTTATATGGGTTTGACTAAATCACAAATCTTTACCAAAAAGGTTGGAAAAAAACACAGTCGCAGGAAAGTATGAAGAGACAACTTAAAATTATGTTATTAATTATATTATGTTGAATGAAAATGGGAGACGGGACCGAGATTGGAACTCGGGACCTTGAGCTTAGCGCGCTTATGCGCTCAAGGTCCCGAGTTCGAATCTCGGTCCCGTCTCCCATTTTCATTGAACATAACATAATTAATCTGTTACCTGGCGGTGAGGTTCACCGCAATTTAAGGGATTTCTATGAAAATTACGCATTGAATTGTGTCAAGGTGGAATTCGAGATCACAATTTTCATTGAATCGAACGAAAGTCCCGGGGTTCTCTCATGATTCGGTAATTCATAAAAACAACTTTATATTTCTGTATTCTTATGTATGTTTCACCAGAACCAGTATCTAGTACTTCCATTGGCCAACGTACGTCTATTTCTTAGTTCACGCCTGCGGAAAGGAAAGACAGTCGTCGCCCGTTAGATGAGGGAGAGTTCTTGAAATTTCACTACCGTTATATTTGATGTCTCAATGAGGCATCAAATATATAATAGAATATGGTAGGGCGTACATATAAAAAATTACCATTTTCTTTAATTGGAAATTAGGCACTTCAGTTTTCAAAAAATCCATGTGATCTCCAATTGTTGGCCTCGATGAAACTAAACTTAATAAGATGTTACATAAAACCGCAATATCAAACCAGTAAACATTTTTAATGAATACTCGATGAAGCATGTCGGCATATTTCAGGGACATGTTATGTAGTATAATTATATTAGGATTGTTACAAAACCTTGCGACCCTATCCTTCAAGAAGTATCCTGAATGAATTGTGATTTCCACGATACATTATTATGCCGTTTTCCAGACAATACAATGCAGTCATATAAATCAAATGAACGAAGTTTGCACGCGCTAAAATTTATGAAAGTGTTTGGTTTGTCATGCTTGTTCTATCGTCATTTCACAATTTGTGTATTGTTTGGATGACCACGTGTTGGAATATTCGTCAGAGTGGATTTTCACTACCGAGACATCAAAAGATTTCATTGGCTGTCTAATCCATTCGAATATTTCCTCAGTTTTCGTGGTTCCCGTGACCTTTTAAATGAGAATGGGAGTATCGCATTGATAAGACAGGCTGGACGGATACGAAACGCAGATACCCTACCTTCCCGTTACCGAACTGAGTCGCGGACCAGGACATTGGAGACTGAAAAAGTGGTTCCAACGGTAGCTACATCTGGCGGTGGTAACTATGGGAATAGGTACTTCTGCGTAATATGACTTGTTCAACAAAAATAAAATCTCAATATTATCTGGTTAGAAACTATTAATTTCATGTTTAGAGTTTAAGAAACTTACAGAAATTTCTTTGTACGCAGTTAATTAACTAAATAATTGATGAATCGACCACAGGCAAAACGCTCGAAGTGTGCGGTTACTGATAATACCTGGAAATTTCCCAAGCCTGCAGTCGAAATATTTTCGTGCAATTGCGACCATTGCAGTGTGAATTGCACAGGTGTAAATAGGTGTAAGCTTCAATCAATAAACAGTGCACGCAACGCGCAGCACGCAGCTGCCGTCTCCCGGGTGCCAAGTGGAGAGGCCAGACCGGGTTCTGTTCCCACGAGGCGCTTCCCCCTCTCAACACCATGTTTCACACCTCCCTCCTCCTTTCCCCAAATGAAAACGGATTTCGGGTCAGCAGTTAGTCTCTGCTCCGTTTTATTCCCGTGACTCAAGAGAGATAATTATTATTTTATGGCGGTAAATAAAATAATACCCCATACTTCAGTTTCAAATTATACTTTAGTTTTAATTTATAAATTATGAAAATATTGGTGGTTATAAAATAATTATTATTTGGTGAGATGGTAGATCATTTATTTTAAAATCACTTTATGCATACGTTGTCATACACAGTTTGCAACTTCTTTTTTGGCCAAGTTCTTTTTTTAATTCCATCTGAGTCCTTTCTACTGCATCCCAATTTCCAGGCAGCATTCTGTTTTTCTCGTATTCTCGTTTGTTGTATTCTCTAAATTTACGAAGACCTTCCCAGATTATTCTCTTTCATCGATTTCACGGACCGTTCCACACTTCAACCTGTCTCTCTAATTTTTTGAAGTTTTAATCTTTTAAGACTCTTCCACTTGATAATTTCTCTGAAGTTTTCACCTTTTCGGTTTATTTCGTTTTCCTTTCTTAATTTTCTTTAATTTTCTTCCACACCTGTTTCTCCTAGTCATTTCTTCAAATCATCTCGTTCGCTGGAGCATTGATGCCACCTACCTGCTCACCTTGCCGACGTTCTCGCCTCTTTAGCCATAAAATCTCAGCTTTGACAACGAACAACCTTGTCAGCCTTGGTATTATTAATCGTCGTTCCTCCCAATTGAAACACTTGAGTGTCTTTATAGCTTGTGATGTTACCCCTCCATCTTACCTAGCACCGAACGGCAACTTTTATCCCCCTGTCTCTCCCGTCTGCCGTGTCTCCTCTCGAATCGATCCATGAATCATTTTAGTGCGCGGATCGGAGGCTGCAGAAGGCCGTCATGAGGCCCTCATCCGCGGAAAAATGAGTAAGTGATTTCAATTACGAGTATTTGAAAACTTTTTCGTAAACGCTCGCGACTAACTCGCCGCGTGTCTAACTGCAAGGTTACAGCTTTGGAAATTGAATTTGGTTTTCTAATTTGACGCGGAGGGGTCCACACGCCCTGGCTAACCGAGTTACGGGTGCAGCGCCGGGCAGACGGGCATCATATGAGACGCGACGGGACCGACGCGGGAGATGAGTGGGTGGTTGGGTAGGCGGAACGAGAAAGCTCCGACGAGATATAATATCCAGCTCAGCCTCCAAACTTCCGTGTTCAGCTACCCCGCCCAAAGTTAGTGGGGCTAGGACAGGCGATATCTTTCATCGCAAAGCATACACGTAGTCATTCCATTGTAACTTGTGAGATCGCCAAGTACTTTTTTATTCCTGCTCATTGTGTTTTTCATCCAGTCAAAAGTTTATCTTTCTTCAGTTTTTAATGTTTTCAAGTCCGACCATAATAAAGCAGACAACGTTTTTCAGACATTAAGGGTGGGATTCATAGTCGTTACTTGAGAGACATTCACACTCAAATCTTGAGGGCGATTCTGGCATTCAGAAGAGTTACTCCACTCACACTACAGTGAGACTTGAACGAGACTCGATTTGCCGTTCGCGGCCTCTTGAGTATTGTTTGAGTGAGACAAGTGAGGTTATGGTGTTCTTTATTCTGATTGGGTGTCTTGCGTCTTACAAATCGTCGGACTCGTGTCGCTCTTTATTGATCCTTGTTATAATTGTTTTTGACTCATTGGTCTGTATATAGTTTATATTATTTGGTGAAATTATGGTTTATTATTGTTATCAGTTATTATTTGTTGATATTCATTTCCATAACTCGTTTCCATGATTAGCATAGATCACGAGATGTTGGAACTCGCAGATCATGAAGTGGATGAATTTTATTATAAAGAGGATGGACATTTATGGAACGAAATGACTAAAACACATATTTTAAATAGTAATCAAAATGGGGCTACTAAAATCACGAGGAAGTAAATTAAAATTGAGTGAAAATAGTTATTATAATCGGTGTAAAGGATCCAGTCTCGATAATTTCACTTTTTTTCTTTATAATTCGAAACATTTTCTACCGTGATGATTAACTTTAATTTTGAAATGAATTAGATAACATTTTACTGATCCAAAACACTATGAACTATATTATGAATTAATTATAGTCCAATTTCTCTTTCCTTTTTATTTCAGTATTACAAATTATGTAACTTTATCCTCCATATTAATAACTGTAATTTGGCAGTAACGTCCTACAATTTAATGAGAAAAGTAAATCTCGTCCATATCATTCACGTCCTTTATGCAACGAAAAATCATTTTATGCAGTTCATGGGGGTTTCAAAACTTGAAATTGCGTCAGGCGACTGGCGACTGTCAGGTGTTTGTAGAATTGGGTCATGTACCGATTGTTTACCGGAAGAATACCAGTTTGAGGATTTTCTCGTGCAAAGAACATATTAAATATTTTTTCGATATAACCGTTTTTAAGAAAAATTAAAATACAGATTAAATTAATGAAATACATTGAAATAGTTTTTTTTAATTTTAAAGCATTTTAAGAAATAAAATATTTCTTTAGAAAAAAGGTTTTGTTGCGATTTGAAATAACATGAAAAACAACATTTTTATTGTTCAGTTAATCTTCAGTTTAATGTCTTTGAAACTCTCAAGCAGCGTAATTGATCCACTGGATGTTCCAGTCATGTTTTGGAGTTCGAATCTGCCTCGACTTCAACGCGAATCGCCAATATCGTTGAAAGAAACATTTTGACTTTTCTATTCAAGAAATGACCATACGTATCAAAAATATTTTCAAAATAAGATTGAAAACGTATGTCGATTATCGCCTGTCATTGAGAAATTCTTTCGATCATGCTGTGTTCGTATGAGCACTCAATCCACTTCCTCTCGCCTCTACTGATACAGAGAGAATGCATCGAAGGGAAGGTTGTGTGGAAGGATGGTTTTGCCGTCAAGTTGTGACAAGATGATTTCTTTTTCATTTTTCCACTCTAGTACAGATCGCGCCACGCAGCGTGAGTCGCAGTTGGAGCATGCGCACAAGCGCGTCTGCTCTATCCAATTCGCACTCAACAATTAGTCAAAAGACTCCACTCTATTGAATGGAGTCTGAAAAACTACTTAAATCCTGAAATATAATACCTCGATGTAATTGACCATATCTCTGTCAATTATGAAAAACAATGGATAAAATTTTTACCAATAAAAATGCAATGCATTTGGGTATTTTTCAAATCAAAATCGCAAAAATTTGTCGTATTGTATTTTGGAAAATTAATTTTGAAAAAAGTAGCATTTTCCGTTTTTGAACTCAAAATGATCTTCGTTTGACAAAAATTATATAATAATATAGTTGAAAACAATAGAATGGAGTCTAAACTTTCCGTATAAACACTACAATTATCTTTATGAGAGTACTTTTTAAGTATTTTGCATTTGCTGTTCATATAGGCTTGATTTATGTCAAAACAGACTTGGATTCACTCAATGGTACAAAATGACAAAAATATGGAATCACTGGGCATAAACCTCATTTTTCGAAGTAATTATCTAGAAGAAAATGTTTTTGTTGAAGTTCGCGATGGTCGACATCTTTTTTGACCGATTATAAAAAGAATGACTTCTATGCATTTTCTTGCTGGTAGTAGACCAAATTAGCGATTCTGAGAGTACACATGCAAATTTGAATTAAAACTCGTGAAGACAATTTCTAGACAATAAACATTAATTAACGGGTAGAGTAGTTCTTATTTGTTAATATTATTATGATAAGTGCAATCCATAAGTAATAGTCTTTTAAAACTCAATAGGCGAAGTCAATATAGTTTTAACCAAGTAAATTAGTTTTCATGCATGTGGCCATTACGCAACGACTTTTTTACAATAACCCATAATATATTTATTTCAAACTACGAAACTGACAATTTAGATTATCACTATTCACTTGCATGGCTGTTAACACGACGCACTCAGGGTCAGTTGACCCGCCAAGGAACAAGTGGAGTTAATGGGGCGGATAATAAAATTGCGATGACGGTAGCTACTTGCTTCTACGGAAATGGGATGGCTTATGTTAAGTTACGAGAATGAGTTTTCAGACTCGATGGAAAAGTTTACTATCACGAACTGCGAGAACTTATTTCGTAAGTGAAAGATGTCATAAAGGTAGAGCAGAGGATAAATGACAAATAGTTATGAAAAAATGGCTTCATCGCTCACAGGTTACAATTTTCTTTCACTGACTCTTTAAATTAAAAAATACACAATTTTTCGAAGATTATAAATTAAAGCGCTTATTAAGTCTGTCTCCAATTTTACTTCAAAAGATTTTCAAATGTTAAAACAAATACTCATTTAACTTTTCACGAGCTTTGTTGTAGACTTGTTACACGAAAACAACAACAAAATTTAAAATTGCCGATTTATTTATTTTCATTGCTTCATGTCAAATGAGCGAAGTGGAAAGTGCCAAAAATTGAGAAATGAGGCAAGTCAAGTTAACCAAGCAGACCCTGTATCGGTCCCGGAGATAGCGTTACTCATTTCTATATTCCCTTCTCCTCACTTCGTACTAATTGTTGCGATCTATATTTGTTTTTCGTGTGCTTACCATTAAATTAGTTTCCAGTGACGACTCTTAATAGAAATGAATGTGGATCATTTACTAATGCCCCTGCTCTATGGTTCGACGTAATAATACTCTATGTGGTATTATATTAGTAGATTCTAATTATTGTCTCGAACTTCAATAAAAAATGTGTTATGTTGTTATTCCGCACAAAAACGATGGTTTACGGAAAAGTAAGCAAAATTGAGGTATTTTAAGCTTTTTGTTTCTATTGTCCTGTTTATAATATTATAAATATTGCGATTTGCTGAATTTCCAAAATTAAATAAAAAACTTATTCATCGCGTTTTATAACAACAAAGGCAGTTTTGGGGGGCGGGGGTGGGAACTTTACAAAGTCTTACACTGTTCCAATTGCGCTCATATCGTCGTTGTTCCTTGTATATTGTAGAATATATCATACTCTATCCCATTCATATTCGCTTTTTCAATCTCAACTTCGTGACTCATCCTTCTACATTTTACGCTTATAGTAATAATTCGTCGACCGCACACTCCACTTCTTTAAACACGAACTAGTTTCGGATGCTGTTGCTTCCATCCTCAGCAGCTGCCTATTTCTACGTCGTTTTTTTCTCTCTCTTATTTTTATACCCAGTCGTACACTTATGCAATTCCCAAATACAATACACCATTTATTTCATATTAGAACCATTTTAAATCGTAGAGACAGTTATTAGCTGTGGTCCTTGAACCAAAGAAAAGTTATGGCCTTGAATGGAAGCTGTGCGCATTATTGATCTCAGACCTGATTTATCTCTTATTCACCACGTGTCCGAATATTGCGTCACAACGTTACTTATGTTCAGCGGGACCTACGATTCGTCGTCGTTGCCGCAACTTTTTTTTTTTAGAACGAACCTTCATGTTTTTCATCTTTCAAACGCAGTTTCACAAGCTTAGTACTTTCCATTTATGCACGTATGTATATGGTAAGTTCTGTAATGTAAGTTCTGTTCTGTAATGTAACAGGGGTAAGTAGTAACACGGCATTTTCACCCGGAATTTAAGCTTTATAAACCTATTTTTGGAACCAATCTTACCATTATATCGCGCCACATCATGTCTTCATAGCCTGTGTTCCGCCAGGAGGCGCAGGGAGTGGATGTTTGCACATCCTTCACTTGGACCACGTAACGTCGTGTTTAACGTTCATAAAATTTTGGTTGTCGTTATTATTATGAACTAATTTAAAACTTTGTATTTTATTCACTTTCAAATTTACTTATGATGTTGTATAGAAGCTTTTACGGTTAGTAAGTTAAGTGTTGGTGTTACACGGTACAATCAAAAGCAAGTGGGATTCTCGGAAATACACCTTAAGGAAATATCGGGCGGAAATAATTTTCAATATCATTCACGAAATATATGTGCACTGTGGTTAGCGAAAATTGCAAAAAAACAACAACCTAAAAGTATATACCATGTTGATCACGTTTCGATACAAAATTTGAAAATTGAATCGGTACCCTAGACGAGGCCTAGAACATATGTTAATACCGAGTAATATGCTTAACGTCAATAATGAAGAGAGGAAATAATGAATAAATGAATATATATATAAATGATAAAAAAGAATAAGGAAAATATGGCAAAAATAGAGAGGAAGAATAGAAGAAGAATATTACCATGTGCGGTAAACACATTTCGTGATGAACTGCGATAATAATGTCAGCAGAGGGGAAAGTAAATTATTCCAAATAATTACGGTAAGGCCCTTAAAAGAGACTTGGTATGCATACTTGATCATTGGGAAGATTAGAGGAGGAGACGACTCAGACTGGACAGTCTTCAGTTGGCTTCGAAATGGGTCACGACGAGCCGAACGGCGCGTCGGAATACAACAAATCGCATGTAACCCAAGCGGAGCATCGAAGATCGCTCCGCGCACACTGGCGTCGAAAGTTTTTATCAGCCGCGAGGGGATTGAGGGTGGCGACTGACGATCGTAAAGGACTCCTTCCCCTCTTCCTCATCTTCTTCTTTTGTCTCCATCCTATCGTTCGTCTCCAAATGCTCGCGGTACTTGGGAGAAAAGTGGCGCGCTCCATGTGGCAGTTAGTCGGAGACACGTCGGAGTGTCGGAGGGCTGCAGTGCGATGGGGAGGAAGCTGGAACGTGCGAAGAAAATGTGCGGCGTATTTCGTTCACGTCAGGGACGACCTTTCAATCGATGTACGCTTTCAGTGCCTTTCCTGTTCATTTTATTCCAGGTTACCGTCGTCTCCCTACATTGTTCGTCTTCCAGTAGAGTATAACTCAGTGGTTTCCTTCTTATTTTTGGCTTCATGTGAAGATAATGATGCAGCTGTAATAAGTAACTAATTGAGTTCCAAATAGAAATCCATCTATTATTTCACCTTTACATTCATCCAAATCAGCTGTGAATATAAATTTAGCAGAATATTTTGAACATAATATCGTTCTTGGTATTATTTATTCCAGGGTAATAACAAGTACATAAATTTTGTGTTACGTTATTCGTATCACAATCATTCGTTTGTTAGGATGATACTAACCTTTAACTTTCGAGTGATACTGGTGTCGTAATCACTTACACCTCCAAGTGCATTGGCAACAAAAATTGGTGGGAAGGAGATGATGAAGGGCTTTTCCGGATCGTACTACTTTTTTTCCATCGTCAATTTGCTGCTTTTTCAATTACGGAGTGATTTTTCATATTCCAAATTTCTTCCACTACATCATGTTCACGGCTGACTTAATATTCCGGGACCGTAAAATAATTTTTTGCATTGTACCACCCGTGTTCTAGTTCATACAATATGGTGAACCATGCAGAATAATCCCCTTTCAGTGTTAGTAAAAAGATGAATATTGCAATGTATTGTAATATCTCTGACCTAAAGAGTGCTCTTAGATATATTCTAAACTATTCTTAAAAACCCTAATATTTCTATTATAAGATTTTCGAAGAATGTACATAAACAATAAGACACTTCAATACAAAATATGTAAGGAATAGGTCATCTTTAAGTTCCCAATGTTGATCACTCGCGAATAAAAACCTGATAGAAGTCCGAACTTTCTAAAGCGCACACATAATTAGCACGACCTTGCAAGTAGACTATATTTTATTAAAGTTAACGATGTTTCGATAGCTGCTTGCTGCCATCATCAGCTATTTGATTTCGAAACACCGTTAACATGAATAAAATGTTGTCTAGTGACAAGGTCGTACTAAATATTTCAATGCAAATATGAAAGTAGACGAGAATAATGTCAATTCCAAAAGTACAAACATGTAAAATGAGCATTTCCATTTAAAACTTGTAATGACATTAGTCGTGTATGTAAACTTTTCTACGTGTGTAGAAACAACTGCAAGAAGTGATTTTGGTATGTGACCGTGTTGCAGAGATCATGGATGCTCACATGAAGAGCCGAATTGCGTCTCTCATCGGCGTGGAGGGCGGCCACAGCATCGGCAACTCCCTGGCTGTGCTGCGCATCCTCTATGACCTGGGCGTGCGCTACATGACGCTCACCCACACTTGCGACACACCATGGTGAGTACGGTCCACAATTAAGGTGCTTGTGTCAGACACTTGAGGCCACTAGCTCTTGGGCGTCGTCCTTGCCGATTTATTGATCCACTCTGCGATTGGAACTTGCCGAGGTCCACCATTCCATTCCCGCATAACGCCTTGGCAATATTTGTTTTTTTTTGTATCGTATCCAAAACTGCATAACCTTACGTAATGAAATTAATTATGAAATGGGTCAAGTCAACACGAAATGGCACTTTCTATGTATATGAGAATGTTGATGCTGTTACTATAATTCATCTTAATTTGTAAATAGGCGATTATAAGAAATCTTCATGTCCTGAGAGAAGCTCTTAAGGTGTCTTACGTAATGTAAAAACAAGTGAGTGATGATTGACAGTTCAACTCGGAACAAAAACTACGAAATTCTATTAAAGATAGAAAACACTGTCAGTAGATTATACAAATACTTACTCTTTATGAAAAAAATTGATTATGTGTACAATCCTAAATGTATGTACGCATGTCTCTTAAATGGCGCTTCAACTCGTTGTGAGGCTTGGCCTGCTCAAGAACATTATGCCCAGCTTTCCTATCACCGACTCCTTTCCTCCAATTTTCAATTTTCCTATATCTTCAATGATATTATCCTCTCATTTTAGTTTTGGCCTTCCTCTATGTCTTGTTGCTATAGGCTTCCATTTTGTTATTTTTTGGTTATAATGCTATCAGACATCCTTTCTATATGCCAGAGCCAGGTCGGTCTTCTTGATTTGATATCTTACTATATTTTTCTTTTTAATACGGGATATTATTTCATCATTGGTTAACCTTCTGTAGAAATCATCACTTATCTCAAGGCGACCGAGTATTCTCCGTAAAATCATTCGTTCTGTTCTCAGGAGTTTCTGCTCGATTGGTTGTGTCATCACCCACATTTCACAATCATTCGTAATTACTGGTTTTATCAGAGTATTGTATAATTTTATTTTGGAGTTTTGGGTTGACTATTTGTTATATAATAATGCTTTATACGTATAATAAGACCTATTTCCTGCACTTATTTTTTATTTCTTCCTCTAATGAATTGTTTGTATTTGCTCCTACATATATGAATATTGTTAATTTTATAATTGCCTATTCTGATTATCCGACAGATTATTGGTTTTCTGGTGCACTTCATACACTTCGTTTTATCTGTATTCGCTATAAGGCCAACTTTCCGTGCGTCTATTTTGAGATTTAAAGAACTGTCAGTCATGGCATCTTGTTTTCTAGCTAGTATTAATACATCTTCCCGTACGCACATACGTCTCAGTCTCTTTGAGAAGTCTCGTCTTACGTCTAAATTATTAATGGACCTCTAGAAAACCAAAGTAAAAAAATAGTGAAGATAGCGGATCTCTTTGTCGAACGCCTTTTCTGATTTTAAAACATTCAGAATGTTGATTATTTATTGTATCTTGTGCTGTCGTGTTAAGCAGAGTCGGTTGGGTAACTTTTATTAGTTTAGATGGAATTTTATATTCTTCCAGTGTTTCAATTTTTACAGATATTTTAATAGTGCCAAATGCTTACTTAAATTAAATAAAAAAGCAATATATGTCTATATCCAATTCATGGGTGTTTTCAAGGATTTGTTTGATAATATTTATATTATCGGTTGTTGACCGGCCAAGACGGAACTTCATTTGAAATTCCCGTAATTCCAACTCTACTACTGACGTAAGTTTGTTATAAAGTAATATGGAAAAGAGCTTGTAAGATACATTAAACAACGTTATTGCTCTCTAATTTTTGCAAACATCTTGTATTTCCTTTCTTGAACACCGAGTACAATATTCCGTTCAGCCATTCTTGAGGCATTTCTTCTTTATCCCAGATGTTCACCACGAATTTTCATATTTTATTGAAGTCTCTTTTTGAAATATTCCGCAGTTATATTGTCTGATCCAGGGGATTTATTATTCTTTAAAGTTGTTTGTATATGTGTCAGTTATTTATATTTTTATCATACATTTTATCATACATTTTATCATAAATTTTATCATAAATTATTCTAAATGATTCTTGTAGACTTCATATTTATTTCATTTACAGTATTTTTTTGTATTTAAAAAAGTTACATTTGCGATAAATAATTGAATTGTAAATTCAAAGGAATTTGCATATGACTGAAGACAAGGAAAAAGTATTAGTTGAATTCAACTGTCAGGCCCTCAATTATACCGAGATAAAACAACAAATGCCTCATTAAAAAGTCCTGAACTTTTAACGTGGATTCACTTTACATTCTTCTCTAAAAGCGTATTTATAAATTCCTGAATAGGTTTTCCCAGTTATAGATGATGCCATATATTTTTTCGAAAAATAGAGTTCTACTACAAATTCTACCAAACAAAATCCTCTAGTTCAATTCGATCTCTGGATCCTTTCACAAGGAATTGAGGAATCTAAATCCGGTCAGACACGAGGGTACTCATGGAACGCCCGTAAAAAGGAAGTGCCGTATGATGAGAGTCACTATGCAGACCGCAAGTTATTTAAGATAAAATACAATGCATTGTCAATTTTTCTTTTAGATTTGAAATTATTCATGACTGGACGAGAAAATATCATGAGATAAATTGCATGTATAACATATTATCACAACATATTCAAATAACATCATACTGTGTCATTCTATCACACACACTGTATACGTATTAGGACATGATAACATGAGGCATTTTGAAGTTATCTCACAAATAATCGTGTTTCTCCTACAAAACATGTTAACGGAACGTCTTATTAATATTCATGCAATACTATGCTCCGTAACTATCGGAATTCTATTTCAAATACCTAGTCGAAATTATATCGACCACCGTAAAAGAATGACCTACATAAAGCTAGTAAAGCAATTCTAGCAGAATTGAATTGTATTATCATAAACAATTACTGATCAATAAGTACTTATTTTGTGCACAAGAAAAAGCCAAAAGACTGTTCTTTTAAGTGTTATTAAATTTTTTGTAAACTTAATATAAGTCCAGCAGAACCCCTCATAAAACTAAAATATTTCATTACATTTGAATTAAATAAAAAAAAGATTTCAGTGCTCTATCAGTGTTACAAGAAAAAAACACATCTGTCTATGATCACAAAAAATGATATAAAAATTATAGTACTTCACTTCCACTACAAGGAAAACAGGCATTTGGAAATGTATCATCGGTTATTGTAATCATAATTAAAATATCAAAATACGAAAGTGAATTAATCAGTGTTATTATATTTATGATAGCAGGAACCACGGAAATTATATTTACAATTATTGCTCATAAATATCATATTTTCTCTTGTAAATAATATTTTTCTGGAATATTTTTACAAAGTTAATACACATTTTTCGTCTGCTAATTTAGCTAGCAGTGCACTGTAAAAAACGACAACTCTTTGATGACTGGCCTCAAAATACGCAAATATTATAGCACTTCACCTCTGGTACACGGATAAAAGATATTTCAAAATGATTCATCAGGAGTTATAAACATAATCTTAATAGCGAAAAACGAAAGTGAATAAATGAATGTTATTGCATATATATTCTGTTTATGATAGCAGGAAACTTGAAAATAAGACTTACAATTATTTTTCATTAATTATATATTAAGTTCAAAAAGTTTACTGCAAATATTTATTAACATTTTCCGTCTAAAAATTGTGCTAACAATGCACGATAAAAACAGAATATTCTTTGATGGCTGGCTTCAAACTACGCAAAAAGTATAGTACTTCACCTCTACTACATAGATAAAAGACATTTAGAAATGTTTCATTGGTTAATTTAAAAATAATCTTAATAGCGAAATACGAAAGTGAATAAATTAATGGTAATGAAAAATCTTATATTGATAGCAGGAGACTAAAAATAGGATTTTCAAGTATTGTACATTATTACATACTTTTTCCTGTAAACACTATTTTACAGGAATAATTTTCTCGAAGTTAATGAACATTTTCCGTCTACTAATTGAGCTAGAAGACCACTATAGTGCAAGAGAAGTTTTTCATGTCTGACCTTAAAATACGCAAAAGGTATAGTACTTAACCTCCCTTACAAGGATCAAAGACATATGAAAATGATTCATCGGTTGTTATAAATATATTAGGGATTAGGCCTCATCAGTATTTTTATTTATTTATTTTATTTTAAAGATTTTAATTCATTTCACACAGATTA
>NNCF01130432.1:160312-244989 GCA_002313205.1 Laupala kohalensis
CAAGTAAATTTTACCGTAAATACAAAATATGATTTAATTTGATCCATCCATTTGCTCAGAATCGCTGCGCACGGACAGACGGACAGACGGACACACGGACAGACGGACGGACGGATGTTATGCCAAAAATCCCTTTTTCTGAATGAGGGATAACCAAAACGAATATTTCCGTCGAAATCTCGCTTTCGAATGTTTTTCACTGTTACTAAACTTTCTGTATACTATGTACATGAGAAAGTAAAAACAACAATTCTTCTAAGACAGACCTCAAAAAACTAAAAAAGTATGGTACTTCACCAATGACTTGAAGACCCTCGAAGAAAAACCAACTTTGTTCATTTTTTTCGAAATCGAGATTTTAACGCCATCTGTTAACTTTGGAAGAGTACTACATGCTTGTGGTTCCCAAACGGGGAAGGGTCGACTCCACCTCGTGATAACGAAGGCAAAAGTTTGGGGTCTACGGTGAAGAACTTTCTCAGTTTATGGAGAGCGGGAGAAAAACCAAGTTAATCGAGTCCTTTCCATATCGTTACTTGTACCTGTGTAGGGGTGGTTATCGCCTTCAACATTGACTCTTAATTACACAGATTGTTCCGTACGTGTTCTCGACGAATACCCACAAAAATACTAAATAAAACTAGTTAATGTAAGCAAACGTAAAAAGTGATCCAACTAAACAAGGTTAATATTTATTGCATTATAAATGCAGTTGTACACAAGGCAAAGTAACAGTCATGATTAGTTCCGTGAAATTCTGGGACAGAGTCGAATGTCAGATTAAAATGTATTAGTAGCGATCACGATCAGTACAGTTTGTCTTGAAGCATTACGCGATCTCATAGTTTTATTTTTTTTAAACACCTTTTTTGGTGCGTATTGCTTAACATTGGTTACCGCAAAAAAATCAAAATGTAGGTGCAATTGAGATCCTATGCTGCACCCTTGGAAGCCGTCCATCGAAAAATATACGAAGTATTGCGACTTGTAACACCTTGAAAATTTCTGTGAAACTCAAACAGCAAAAGCATTTTACTCGCAACTTCCTAAATAGTCCCCTGAGAGAGAATGTAATAAACCAGATTCTGATGACTACTTGGACGAATATGAAGAGCCAGAGGACGATGAATTTTGACTGCGATCGAGGAATACGATTTTGCAATTTTCAGAATCAACATTTTTAATCTTGTTTTAAAATGTTTAACAACAATTCAACCAACTCATTCTTGTGATCAGAAATTTAACAATAATTATTTTTTCAACTTCTTTTCAGTAAAATATAAAGTTTCAGCTTTAGGTACATTTAAACATAAATCCCCCTTATTACTACCAACTGTTTTTCCACTTTTACCTTCTTTTCGAGATAAATTTATTTTAAAATCATTTCTAGCCTGACAGGAGTGAATAACGTCATGAAACAAAATGTGTACCATTTTGGCAATTAACAGAGGGGGAAAACCAACCAAGTCCCCAACCTTTTTCCGGGAAAATTAAATTATGCTGCTCATAAAATTATTCTAATTTTTACAGTAGAACTCTTTAGCCAAGGGATTTATGAACCTAACAATACAAAAAAATGAAGAATTGACCATTAGAACAGAAAATGTGGAACGAGAAACTTAATTTCTCAATTCCTGAAAAATTTTGTTTTCTGGACAAAGTTGGTTTTTCCCCGAAGGTTTTCATTTGGAAATGTTTCATTGGTTGTTATAAACATAATCTTAATAGCAAAATAAGAAAGTGAATAGTTGAATGGTAGTGCAAAAATATTATATTTATGATAGCAGGAAACTTGAAAATAATATTTACAATTATTGGTCACTATTGACATATTTTCTCCTGTAAACAATATTTTTCTAGAATATTTTTTACGAAGTTAATTCACATTTTCAGTGTACTAATTGAGCTAGCAGTGTTCTATAAAAACGACTATTCTTTGAAGACTGGCCTCATAATACGCAAAAATTACAGTACTTCACCTCTCCTAGAAGGATAAAAGACATTTGGAAATTCTTCATAGGATGTTATAAAACTAATCTTAGTAGCAAAATACGAAAGTGAATAAATGAATGGTATTGCAAAAATATTATATTTATGGTGGCAGGAAACATGAAAATTACATTTGCAAGTGGTGCTCATTACCTACATATTTAGTGCTGTAAAAAAAAGTTTAGTGCAATAATGTTCAAAATGTTAATATACATTTTCCGTCTACCAATCCAGCGAGCAGTGCAGCAGGAAACAATGTTAATTCTTTGATGCTTGGCTTAAAATACGCAGATATTTTAGTACTTGTCCACTACTAATAGGAAAATAGACATTTGGTATAGTTTCAGCGAGTGTTATAAACATCACCCTAATAGGAAAATACAAATATAAATAAAAGAAAAGTTTTGCAAAAATATTCTATTTACGATAACAGGAACTTAAAAACCGGATTTACAAAAACAGTTAATTACCTACCTATTTAGTCGTGTGAAAAAAGTTTAGTGCTATACTTTTCAAAAAGGTAATGAATATTTTCCATCTACTTATAAAGACGACGAAGGACGAGGAGTCTAAACGACATTTCTTTGATGACTGCCCCAAAGATACGCAAATATTTTAGTGCTTGTCCTCTAGTAACCAAAAAATATTCATATGGTATTGTTTCATTGATTGTTATAAACAAATTTAAATAGCAAAAAGCGAAAGTTAATAAAATAATAGCATTCCAATAATATTCTATTTCAGGCAACTGAAAATAGCATTAAAAAGTAATTCTCATTATCCTCTAATTTACACCTGTAAACAACAATTTACAGGAATAACTTGGACAAAGTTAATAAACATTTTCTGTCTAGTAATTAGGCTACCATTGCACCAGGAAAAAAATAATTCTTTGATAAGTAACATCGGAATACGCAAATATTATAGTACTAGACCTCTACAACCAGCAAAATGAGACATTTGGTATATTCCCATCGCTAGTTATGAATTAATTCTTAATGGAAAAATAAATAGTAATAAAATCTTATTAAAAAGTAAATAAAGAAATATTTATGATAGCGGGAAACTTGAAAATAACATTTAAAGTTAGTGCTCATTACGTACATATTTACACCATTAAACAAATTTTACTGGAATAATTTTCACGAAGTTAATTATTAATTATTTTATTAATTTATTGTCAAAAAACAGTACAAACTGCGTATGACCACGTGGAGGGAAAAAAACTAATTTACTCTCCGGAAGCAAGCAAGGGACCATCCCATCAATTCCGATCAAGGGCCCTAAGGCAGAGGCGGATTCAAAAAATTCAGCAAAAATTCCTAGATAAGATAAAAAGTTAGCTGCGAGTTATAATACTAATAGAATGTCAATATGTTTGTAATTTTAAGCAAAAAATTACATGTAAGTTATTATCGAACTATAGATTATTCTGAGTATAGTGCTTAAAAATTGAAATAACACTAAATTCACGATTTATTGTTACAATAGACCCGCCCCTAGACAAAGCCTAGAGAACCTGTATGATAAATCCGCCTCTACCCGAAGGAAAACCGGAGAAAAACCCGGGCCAGGATGGGTTAATTTTCCGTCTAGTAATTGAGCAGAAGGTGCACCAGGAAAACAACGACGGTTGTTTGATGCCTGTCCTATAATACGCGAATAGTTTAGTGCTTGACCTCTATATAAAGGAAAGTAGACATTTCGCATTGTTTAATCGATTGTACGCGCTAAACCAAAAACATTCGCTTCACAACATACCAAAGTATTTGGTTTTAAATGTGTTTCACGTCGCGGATCCTTCTGTCTCCGGTATTTGCGATGGGCACTCATCTATAGGTCATGAACTTTGCCTTTTTGTGGAATATTTTATGGTGAATCAATGCTTATCAATCACACTCGATGGCTACGAAATGAAAACTGACCAATTTCCTAGAAGCGCGGATAGCGCTTTGTGACATCCGGATGGGGTGAACTGAGGGAGATTGTTGGCAGGTGAAGGGTCAGCAGAGGACGATGTTTGCAAGTTAGGAATATACGAGTATGTAAGGCGCATGCGCAGACTACACCATCTTTTTTAAAGGGACTTTCTCGTGGGACGGCCCCTGTACTTGTAATTAAACGAATCTAGAAATACCAACTTTGTTCCATCTACTTTCACATTGTCATTCTTAATTTTTTTCTCCGCATTGCGCTTGGACATTTGAATCTTCTATCGATAATTCCTTGATTTGACACCACCCCTCATGGGACATCCTTCCGCACCACGCGACTCACTATTCGTCACACGTTGAATGTTAGTCATAAGGGTGACGCTTTTGTTATCTGCGTTGGTTGTTGAACGTAGTTTGTCATCGGTCGTGATGGATCACTGTGACGGCAAGAATTGTCACTCACGTCGGACGCTCTGAGGATGACAGTTTGGAGCACTCTTCGGTTGCTGGGTGGCGATGGGATTTTTGCATGAAGATAGCGCTTGTTATGACAGTCACTCGCGAACCACAATGTGCTGCGGGCAGTCCGCGCGTGAAAATGGCCAACTATTTTCATTATCTCCCAAGCCTTATTGTCTTGCGAGCATCGATCGTGAGCATTTGGAATTTTCTTGGTAGAACACATAATGACGTAAGATGAAATCTTTATTGTTCTAAAATGATACCAATTCTTAGAATGTGCCAGATCAAACGTTGAATGGAGTAATTCTAAACGCATTGGTCGCTGCCCAATAGTGTGTCCCGAGGACCGTGAAATATCTGCATTGGCACATAACTCATGGTAATATATTTCCTCGCTGTAGAAGAAAGCAATCTACGATTATCTGCTTTCCGAATAGTATCATTTTGCAACGTTTTATTATTCCAAATTATGTGAATTATGGATTCCAATTCTTTAAATTGCCGTCAGGTCTCCAGTTACCTTAAAACATGAAGACAACACACGACCAACAAAGTCACAAAGGGCTGTTATATTTTACCTCATCATTTGGACAGTTCTTCATTTACGAAGATACATTTAAACCTGATATTTAAGTCTAATAATCATATTAAGAAGTTCTACAAGCCCACAAAATGTAAAACAAATATTTTTGACCAAAACATTAAAAAATTTGAGGAAATGCAGTCTGATATTTTGTGAACTATTTTAGTACCTTCGCTGCAGACGTACGAACGAATGGAAAGGCACACTGTATTTAAAAAAGAAATAAGATATTTTCAGGAATCATTTAAACGAGTATTTTCATAAAGATATAGGTGTCTAAAATGTTCACTTTCACAATGTCTCTCTACTTTATATAAACGAATATGAAATGTTTGTTCTTATGTAACTGAGTATCAAAAGCTTGTTCATTCGTGATAGTTCCCTTTAAATGTGATGAAATTTGTGCATTTTCTTAGTGCTTGGAAAACAGATTTGTGAAGAATGTCATTGCGTGATAAAAGTACATTTGTCCAAGAGCGGATTAACTTCCTTGTAAAATTCTTTTCTGGAACATTTTTACTGACTTTCCAAACATTTTCCATGTCGACTCATGTTTTTACCATTGTTGAAGTTCACTGAAAATATTTTACCGAAGATCCCAACATGAAAAGTTAATCAAAATATATATTAATCATCAATATAATTAACCCTTCGGAGCTTAATGTTGCTATTATACAGTTTTCTCCCAAATATCTCACGCTTACGAATTTAGAATGAATGTTCCGAAGTTACATCTCNCATATATCTCACGCTTACGAATTTAGAATGAATGTTCCGAAGTTACATCTCTGACTGTGAATCCAAATAGATTATTAACTCTTCTTTTATTTTGTTGTGAGATGAACAGTCAAATATTAACGACTAGAAAATGTTCAATATTGTGAAACGTATTCGCCAACTTGTTGTTGTTCGCAGGGCACATTCATCCTCAGTGGAAACAGGAGTTGGACCAACGGCGCCTCCTGTACAGGTCTTACCCAACGACGGAGGATTAACTGATTTCGGGAAGGTAGGTAAATTTAGAATTGTGTAATTTTACATTCAACGACCGATAAAATTGTTGATAGAAATGAAAATTATTGAATTAATAAATGTAATGTAATGTCAGAGTTGATTGGCAATTGGCATTTCTCGTTAAAATAAACCTTCAACGTTATCGGCTTTTTTAGTTGACAAGCATTTGAAAGTTAGATATATTTGTTAAATTTGTGTTGAATATCTGAAGCTACCGAGTCGCGGAGAAATGTGAAAACGAACAAAAATGACTCTCGCATATATTACGGATGACAACGGGAAAGACTCTCGGATTGACCACACGACATACTCCTTAGCACATTGTTCACTCCGTGTTTGGCAAGGCTCCGTCCATTCAGTTTAACAGGATCCTCCTGCTACATCAGAGAAGCACCGTAGCATTTGCATAATAGTGTTTCTGAACCGAGGAAAATGGCTTTTCGTGTTCCGTAAACCGACTCGGGTGATCAGTATCGTGCGACCGGCGTGAAGAGAGCGTTGCCGTTACGTCGAGATCGTTGTCCCACGAGGAAGCGAATGCGTCAGGGTGTGGCGGGACACTGTGGAGCCCCTCCCACAGACGAGTCTTTCGTTTACGTAATGGTGCACTCTTCAACGGCTCCCTTTCTCTGTTGATTTTTCCGCTCCAAATCGCAAAGCGTTCCTTGTCCTGTGATGTCTGGGACCTCCATGTTGAGATACAATGCACTGGGGGGTTGGGTTTAAAAATGTTCGTCCAACAAACTTTCCTATTAAAGGTTTTAGATTTTTAATTCTGTTCTAAATCGGTCAGCGAGAAACAAAAATCATTATACTGCACAAGGGCGTCTCCAACTTTAAGGAAGCTCTCCTAACAAGGGAATGGTCTGAGGCGACATGTCGAAATCTGCCCTGGTATTTTCTTTAGTAGAAAGTGTCCATATTAATAAGTTAAAGTCGAGCTGTCCCACAACAGGTCCCGAAGGTGCCCAAGGGGAATACGGAGAGTAGAGCTCTGCAATTACTAGGTTGCGGCACTGGGAGGAGGAGATGTGGTCATCTCGCTCCAGCCGGTTTGACCTCAGGATAGTCCGGGTACTCGTTTTACAGCAGGCTGGGTAGGTCTGGGAGTTATTAATTAGTACACGAGTAAAATAATAGCTGCTAAGACGCATTGGAAGTATTTTTTTATTGTTGAAAATGCGAAGTAAAACTGCTCATAGAGAAGGTTTATACAACTCACAGGCGATGGTAAACAAATTCAGTGTTGGACAGTCGCGCATTTGTTTTGTAGTGGTGTGCCCTTCTGTCGTCGACTTCTCTACTCTCTTTTCCAATCTTGACCTCTTCGGTCTCTCCCCATAAATTCTAAACATATTTCTCAATAAAAATTAATCTGTCTGTTTGTTCACCCCATATATTCAAATTATAACTTGAATTTTCGGAAGAATCAACCCTTTGAATACGTGTATCGCAAAAATATAAAAAAGCAGGTTTGTATTGGTAACGATTTATTTGGAATTCTTCAGTTTTAGGTACTCGTTTAGATACCATTGCAAAAAAAACAAAAAAACATGGGTGTTCATGCACTTCAGAAACACAATTAGTATTGGTTGAGAATTATAAAGATTGAATTCAATATGTTTTGTGCCACTTAAGAATAATTATGTGGTAATCAAGAGGAGAGAAATAGGATGTATGTTGAGAGACATTTGTGGCCGTATTCATGGTTATTGTGCTCCGAATAGTTAAACTTCTTTTTAATATAGATGAATAATTTTTACGATGTGAGATCTCTATATTTAGAAGAATATCTTCTCAATGCCTGGTTTTTTACTTATTAGAACTACGTAATAACAACAACACTAACAATATAATTATGATAACAAAACAATTAATTGATGTAGCAGTTACTTCTAATACCAATTAAAAAGTACAAAAGAAAAGAAATACTCGAAAATATCAGGCACTTAACAAAAAATACAAAAGTTTTGGAAACTAAACGAAGTTGTAGTGTTTCCCCTCACAATTTCAGCTTTTTGAGTCATTTCCGAAACCCTAAAAAGACATCTGACAATATTGTCATTGTTCATAAGTGTACTATTAAAAATGCAGAAATCAGTTATCTTGTTTAACAAGGAAATTTCTTAGGATGTATTAAATTTTATTTGTGGGTTGGCATACAATCCGCCCCCACTACCTGTTTTAACAGAGGAAGCACAATTGTACATGAAACATAATAATATTTCACTACTACAAAAAAAAATTATAGAACGGAGTTACTTCGACAAACATAACCATTGGTTACTTGTGAATAATAAACACAAGAAAGAACAATAAACAAAAATCATCAAGCCTAAAACATTGAATATCATTCAAAAAAGTAATCCTCTCCGGTCGTATTCCTTTCGTATTCATATTTCAAGCACAACTTTCCATACATTATTGCTCTCTTTATTAACGAGGAGACGAGAGACTTCTGCGTTCATCGTGATCAACTTCAAAGCTGTAATAAAGTCTGTCAGCCCCTTTTTTTAACGTCACATTCAAGGGAAGTCCTTTCTGTGCAGCCAACTTCCCTAAACAACTTCCTTACTCGCATTTCAGTCGCGCTTCGTCCGGCACCAGATTGAAGCCCAAGCTGCTTAGTCCCATCTTTCCCTTTCCTCACCGGTCTATCTCTTCATCATCCCCGCGGTTCAGGATGAATAGAGAGGCGCCATCCTTGCAGATTCTTCGGAATCGATGTCGGCCGTACACGACTCCCAATCGTCCTTCACGGAGAGAAAACGTTATTGGACGCACACGGAGGTTGGCGATCGCAGTGTATGAAGACGAATCTTCAAAGGATTTCGATGACCTGGGTCTCCGAGGAAATCATTTCATGTAATAATACAGCCCAACCACGCGTTTTAATAATTCATCCTTTATGAGAGGTGATTGAAATTTTATTTTAGAATGGTAACAGCACTGATTGCGAGTTACGAATATGTGACATTTATAGTTCCATCTCGTTTTTATTTTAAGGATGAACTTTGAACAGAAATTAATAACATTGTTCTCTGTTGGTGAATTTTTGTGAAGCTTTTGTTCTTCTTCTCGTAAATATTTACGCATGGTCACATTACGTAATAAGACTCCCACGGTCCCTTTCTCTTACGACTGCGAATGAAACGAAATAGTCAGACCGTTGGCGGTATTTCGACACAGACAAATCATAAGAGTAATATTTTCTTCGTGTAAATAATGCTAAATTTTGCCTTGTCCGAGAGCATAAAATGTGCAAATTTCTTTTTTTATTAATGGACATGTATATTAAGAGTTCGATTTATCACAAAATAGATAAGAAAGAAAACTTCATTAATGTAGGGAGACTCAAAATGGTCTAACATGGCTCAAAACTCCATTATTAATGAGCAAATTGAAGAAAATATAATGAGCAAAAAAATTACCATTTAATGGAAAAAAAGATTCTCTATAAAATTATACGTGTTTGTAATGCATTATTGCGTTAAAGTTAACTTAAAATTTGACCTCTTCTTACTCTCCAATTTAGTGATTTAAATTAAATAAATACATTATTTAATAAATATTCATGAAGGATCAGATTAAGTTGTGAAGTTCTGCATGGTAGCTATCACTGACAAATTGAAGAACACCTGATCCATTAACTATAAAAATTTTGCTGTCTTAATCAAAAGTAATCCAGTCCTTACCCAGGAATACTGCTTCTTCATTGACTACTGTTTGAAACTTCACTTTATTAACTAGTATCGGAGAATTGAGTGGAATAGACGTCTTTATAATGCAATATTCTGTTTTGTAAGTGTGGCATTTGCGGAATGCCGACTGCCATGGATTCAATGCAGTTACTTGAGTTCACCTTTAGTGCAGGGGAATCGAAATATCTCTACCCGTCTTTCGTTCTGTAAAAGGTTATTTTTCAATTCTCTTTATTTTGACGTATGTAATTTAACATGTGCAAAGGAAAGAACATATATTAAACCAAGGGGTGTATCATATTCTAATTTATTTAATGTTAATGGTTTTAGTCTCTTATTCACAAGTTTTATTTAAAATTCAACAATACTTCTGTTGACACATTTCATTCCAAACTTTTCTTCATTGAATGAAATTACGCTGTATCACGTAATAAAACAAAGCATTTAAGTGGTGTTTTTTGTATTGAACATTTGGAAGACATATTATCAATTATACTAAAAATTATTTTGTTCATTATTTTGCAGTCTTGTAACAACGAAATTTTACTTTAATTCACATTTACACGTATTTACATATTTTGCTATTTAATCAGATTTCGAAAATGATGAACAAGATTCCCGAAGTGTTACAACAAAAGAAAAGTCCATCGCATGAGCTTTGGAATAATGAGTTCAACAAATTTCTCCGAAACCGCAATATCATCAGAACGATGAAACTGATTTTACCCTGACTTTTTGTTGCATTCTCTTTGCCCACATTTCGAATGCTCCCTCTCTCGGTCATAGTTGTTTACCCGAATGGCGGCGTGTGCGTTATCAAACGTCGTCGGGGCGCAGTCGTGTGTTCATGGCTTAAGACAAGGAGCTATCTCTGTCGCTGGAAGACAAGCGCCGAGTTCCGAACTGTGGTGCAGCGAGGGGTGCGGGCGGGAGGCCGCATTACATTCATTAGCCGTGGGACTTGAATAGGAACCTGCGAATTGTCGACGCGAGCATCGATTAGAACGTGAATAAAAAGAGGGATGCAGCCGGGGAGGTGCGAACAAAGCGCATTGTTTTGGCGCCGGGCAGAGGGCCGATGGCGAGGGACGCGGTTGGGGGAGGAGCGGAGAAGCAACCTGTGTTGCAGGAGGAAGGGAGCGTTTGAGGAGGGCAGGGAGTGAAGAGAGGTGACGTGCATCTGGCGAATGTGTTAGGGGAGAAGCGTGAACGTGGGAAGAGCACGTGTGTGATGAGGAGGGGGAGCGAGGGAGTAGAGGTAGGTAGTTCAGCGGAGGGGAAGATACAGCCTTGTTGCCCCAGCGAGGTGACGGCTTATAATGGTCCATGGTGGTACAGCAGCTTTTTAGGGAGGATGGGGATGAAGAGTGGCTGATATAGGAGGATGGGTGTAAGAGGGAGGAGCTCCGCTACTCGAGAAGCACGAGGTGGAAAATGTGAGGGTGTTAGACGACTGCGACGAGAATGGCTGGCGCATGAACGATTAACGCGGTGGCGGGAGCTCGGAGGCGGCAGGCGCGTATCTGGTGACAATTGTCGCGTGGAATGCGCTGCGGCGCGTGCTCATGCACGAGAGAGAGAGAGGCTCCTGCGAATTTTCCGCCCGCATGCGCGTGCCGGGCAAACGCGCGGAAGCCGCAGTAATTGAGGCGGTGAGGCCCTACGCCAGCACACTTGTGATGACTGGAATAGGAGATAAGAACGCGCTAAAAAATAAAATTGCATTATTGAAAACGATTCGATTAAGTTTGGGGGACATGAACGAGCTTTCCGCTTGGGAATTCTGTATTATGCTCCTCTATTCGCTCATTTTGTTCCTCGGTAAAAATAAATGCGGAAGAATTTGGTGCAACTTTCTTTTACGGTGTTGTTTACCAAACTGACATCGAACATGTCATAACCAATGTTAATATTTCCATGATTTATTCATTTACGGTGGTAATCAACTTTCTTTTTTCACTAGATACCAAAATACCTGTTTCTCGAGCGGAATGTTTCAATAATTCAGAATTTCTAGGCCTTGTTTTTTCTGTTATCGTCCAAATAATCGTGTTTCCTCTATGAGGAAAAGTTCTGAATTGATACTGTTATTCACTTGATTCATCATCTCTTTACTTCATAGTATTATTAGAAGTAGTATTTTTATCTTTAACTATTCAATGGAATACAGTTTCAAATGGAAGTGAAATGACATTTTTTTATCTATAAAATTCGCTGTAGAACTCGCTGCGAGCTAGACGGTATTGCTAGGGTATCTTTGAGAATATTATTAAATTAGAACCGTGCTGAGACCATCCCTTTTCTTTCGCCCACTGCTACAAACTGTAAAATTATATATTATTACATACATAATAATTAATGAGAAGTAATGCGAACAATTTCTAAAATACATTTTACTGTGCACCGCAGTCCACATTTATATGAATGCAATATTTACTTATTATGCCTTGTCTAGAAAATGGTAATCTGGAAAAAAAATTCCTATTTTAGGACCTCAGAGTCAGTGGAAATATGAAAGTAAAATATTGAATACAAACATTTACTATGCACATTGACTGAGATAGTGTAGTGGTAACGTCTTCGCTTCCAACTTCCGCTGAGCGGGAAATTAAGGGATCAATCCCTGCTCGGGCGAACTATGTAAAGTTTCCAGTTGGGATTCGCCACACCCAGCCCAGACGAAAAATCTGATTAGATGGAGCAACTGGTCTCACGACCTGAACGTTACCATAATACATGAAATAAAAAGAAAATTGATTCCTATTTACAAAGATATGCACCTGCTATATAAATTAGTTTACACGATATGATGCAAAAAAATACTCTTTCGCCATCCGGACATTGCGTCCTACAATCAGGATGCGATTGCACAATGGTATCTCACTCAGCATAACGGTTCCCTTTTTCCAACGACGTCAAGCAAGAGATGATTAATTTGGAGACTGAGGGACCTAGAAAATTTTATTTTCGTATACTATTCCACATTAGTCAAATAATACATAAAAACTTTATGTAAACAACGAATGTCACAATTCTCTCATCTATACCCTAGTAGCAAAACATAATGGTTACTTGGCATACATAACACATAAAACATTATACATATATAATGTAAAACATATATAACACTGAGTAGATGTCTAAATGAATTTTAGTAATAACTAATTCCTCTGTTCATACATTATCACAATTTAAGGAGAACTTTCAAACCACAAAACAAAGAAGTAACCACCTAAAATTTCAACTTTATGATGATCAGTTTTTACAAACAATTTTTGAAACTTTTTATTCATATAGTCTTACTTCAATTCAGACACAAAAACAATTGAATTATGTAAATCTAAATGACATAACTTTTAAATTTTCTGTCACCTATATCACTACAATTTCTTTTCTTCAAAGTATGAAGGTGTTATCCAGAGAATGTCAAAGAAGTTAACTTGTCGACATGTTACTACAAATAGTCACAGAGAGGAACGCAAACAATAATAAGAACTTTTCTCACACGCATGTAACCAAAGAAACTGAGCGAACAGAACACCGAATCAAAAGTAATCTACATCGAAGAACACATTGTAACTGTTTTCTAGCCAAATCAACATTCCACAATCTTTATTAAGTTGTCAATGACTTGTGACACACACAGCACAAAGAACCTAAAAAAGCAAATCCTTGCAAATCACTGCACATATCACAGGTTAGTATGTGACACATCCAGTTATCCAGAAGACAATGTAGTAAAAAATTAAGATAATAATATTAACGAACACCACTTCATCAAGACCTGAGTCAGTCGTTTCACTCGAATCCAGAAACTAGACTAACACTGTATATTTGAAAATCACACTATTAAATGCACATGCTTTGCTACATGTACATAATAATAATGTATAATATCATGTAATCATTATGTAACACAAGGTCGCTGCGAATATTTCCAACACATCGAAAATAGCTATTTACAGCGTACCTCGTGTAACCTTGTATACTAATAGTTTTATGACATGTACCACTTATATACACTTAAATGAAACTTGCATTACACGCTGAATACTTATTTTCAAACTCCAGTCCTCTACATTCCAGTCCAAACATAATTCAGGATTGTACGAGCAAACAACAAAAACAATTTACTTCAGCACTTTTGTTTGTTAGTCTTTCCGCAGCATTCAGTTACAAGTTACGCAAAACATCCAACAAAAAATATTACAGCGTTTTGATATTTGATATGCAACCGGCACTCATTTTACTGGAGGGCATTTTAAATGGAAATTTTTCTTTGAGTTGAAGTATGTTTAATTAAAAACCAAAATATTTTTTCGGGTAACGTTTATATAACTTATTCGAATGTGAAAATTCTTGGTGGTGCCAAAAGAGGTATTTTTAATAGTTTACATCATGAAACGAACTGATATGAGGTGTTGAATAATGTAAGCTCTCACTTTATGTAGCTTACATCTCAAAAGAAAAGGACGTAAAACATGTTAAAATGAAGATACTCGCGTTAATTTGAAGCAAATCACACTAGCAAAAGAAAGTATGCAATTAATATTTGTGATCTTGAATGGAGAAGCGAACTTCATGTGGGAAGATTTGTCTTTCTGAAAACATCAAGAAAGTGTTTTATGGTGGAACGGACTGTTTATGTGCAAGGTAGTTTCAAGGTAGCATTTCAAACTTATGTTGGGGGTGGAGGTAAACACAAAGCACGACAGTATTTTCCAGATTTTGTGATTGTTCGGTATTTTCAGAAAACAAATCCTATCTACTTATTTGGGCTCTAATGACCTCGATGTAGACGAGCCCTAAAGCCCCAACCAAAAAAAAACTATCTGCTTATTAGATAAATAATAATTTACCGATCGTTTATTTAATTTGCACTTTACATAATTTACTCCATCAAGTGCAAATATATATCATGAGATATGTGCGTAACATAAAGATATTCTAAAGAACCAACAATATACTTTCCTTGTAATGAAAAAAGCAACAAAGCCAAACCATGCGGCAATGTATTTCCAGCCGTCTTCACAAAGGAAACCATATTTATCACTCATTAGAAAATTAATGTCTCCGATTTCACGAGTTCTAAGTAATAAAATTGCAAACAATTATTCTTGCATTTTTTTCGATATATAACCGATCTCAAAAGACGTTCTTGGTTTAAGAAATAATTTCTGCTCTTTGGAAGGACTTTTAATTTTGTCAATCTGGTGTAAACTATTGTAAAAATGTGTCTTAATGTTCGCAGCTTTGAAAATTTTATTTCCCATCTTAAGAATGTGTCAAGAAACTGGTGAACAAATATAAACAGAAGAAATCGCCTCATGTCTCTGAGACTTTGTAATCAAATATATGAAGTAAACCTTTTAAAATTGTTTCACTATTGAACAAATAAAAAGAATATTTATCCTAAAGCTGATGAAGAAACAGGTCTGTAGTAGTACCCAAAATATGACACCCTATATACTGTTACTGTGAAAGTAACACAATATATCGTTGTTAAGAGCGGTCAAAAGACATAAAACGTTTAGATATGATAATTGAATTTATTTCTGGATTTTGACAGCAAAGTTTGTCAAGTATTCTCTCAATGATTTGGAGTTTATTTTAAGGGTCACGTTTGCTCACCTGATTCTTTCTTTTTGTGACAATTACATCTCTTCGAAAAACATTTTTTCTTCGTATATATTTCTGTACACGAATGTGTTTGCATACACATACAGTAGGTCATTAAAAATAACGTATTGATTGAAGTGAACAAATTTACAAATGCCAATTGTATAGAGGTCGGATTAAATAAACCTTAATTATTAAAATCGTGCATTTTGTTTACGGATATATTTGTGTGTGATTGAGGAATGTTGTTACTCAATGTGTACTGACCGCGTGGATTTGGTTTTTGCTACAATAAACGACTGACAGTCATTCTGTTTTGCAATAACTTGGTAAATATGTGAGAATGTTTTAGTACGGGCTAGATTTATGCACCAATGATGTAACGATAGAAACCGACTATGTCATGAGAAGAGATACCCACGACCAATGATACACGACGGGGGTTGAGAGAAACATCTAAGGATCTGAATTATGCTGCGTATTCCTACATCGACAAGTAGATTTGGGAGAAGTGTTCACATTAGTCTGTCTATAGATTGGTGTGTTACAGAAAACAAAAGAAATGCTGTTAAATAATACATCTTGACAGGAATAGAGGAGCATCAAATTAAGAAAATAAATTCCTTTGTAGGTAGCGTGACGATAATATCTGTTGGAGCTTTGAAGGACAAGGAAAATGGATCGCTTATGGTTCTGAGGAATTTATGGCAGTGGTGAAATAGTTGAATTTCGAGAAAAAACAATATAATAATATTTAATTACAAGGTTAATGCTGTTCTCTGGACATCCGAGACTTGTTTAGTGAGAAATATCACCGATGCGACTTTGCTAGTTGTCGTTAAAGAACACCTTCACAATATCTTACATGTATACTATATTGAAACAATATGAAATCCGGATTTGCGGGAACCAATGAAACAAGAAAACATTCCAATGAAGGTAAGGAGTAAATGGGACCCGCAGAGGTTTTAGTTGCAAGGTCCGGGGGAACATGGAGAAGAGCCGTCCTTGAAGAGTTGCAAAGAGTAGGTAAATCATGGAACGCATTAAAGTGGCTCCTGGCAATAGTATCTGGAGGATCCTCACAGAAACCCTATGTTCTCACACGGAGTGATATAATATTGATGATAAGGAAAATAATCGCGTCCCATTGTGAAACGGAGAATGTAACATACACTGTAATTATTCATGCTGAGTTCATATTCTTGATAATATCTACTGGTTTTCTTGCCATGATTTGCCAAATTTTTGAACCAGGAAAAAGGAATTTTATAATTTGTCTAGTGTTGAAACGTGTCTAAAAGTGGTTTAAAGGAGAAACTAGAGACCCTTTCACCTAAAGGACTGAATACATATTTTGCTCATTATCCGCTAGAGTTCTCCGATTAATCACATCATTCCACACAAGGGCATTGAGACGCAACCTCACGCCATCCAACATTACATCAGTGAACACTGGCTCGTTGAGTTCGAACACAGTCTGCGTAAAGATAGGATGCACTAAACCGTAGTTATTTCTTTACCTACTTTTCCTGGAATTTTAAAACATTTCTTCAACACTTATTCTCCAAAGATTGTAAATCTTCTTATTAGATTATATTTTTCATTAGAAAACTTGGACTCTTCGATACATCAAAAGAAATCAAAATTGTTTTGAGTTCATTTATTTCACTAAATTACAGTACTATAAAACCTTAAACAGAGCGAAATCACCACGATTGTCAAATGCGTTAGCATTTTTATAGCTATGTTAATTACTGGAGTAAGTCGGAACTCAGAAATATCGACGTCAGAATTTTGTAACAGAACCCATCATCACGCAAGCCTATGATCATATATATATGTGATCAGACTCCATTGTTTGAAGCGTAGAATATAATATTTTCATAATGATAAATTTGGATAGGTAACGAGGTTTCGAAATTTTACGGCGGAATTGATTTATCGTAGGTAAATTATCCGTTTGATTTATCTATTTCTGTCAAGACACTTTTAAATATGCAGCTTTTTCAAACGCTATAGTGCATGTTACTTCTTGCAATCCAATTTCTTCACTCTCAAGTATCCATTTGAACCATATCGTTTGCAGGTCTCATTTTCGTTCCACTTGAAGTTTAATTTCTCTAGTAATCTGATTTTTACTTTGATTTATCAGTTTTTAGGACCAAAAAATTCATGGCTAACTCCTTACTGGCTACTCCGTCGTATCACTTAGATCTTAACACTTAAAATAATCCACATTTCAAAAAATGCTTAACGCTAGATTTTTATAGACCGATTATTTTCTTTTCTTAAAAAGAGTTTGTTTTCCATTTTATCAACACTTCTCACAAAGTCACTTCCTTGTACGAAATTTTTTTAGGTGTTAAAAGAAATTGGAAATAAATACTAATTATTTTTTAAATTTTAGAAAAGACAATGACTTCTCCAGGTTTCCAAAGTAGAATCAATTAAAAATTGAAGAGTTAATGTTCTTCAATTTCAACAAATAAATTTAAACTTGGAGCTATTCTGAGACACTGATCAAAGATTCTTCTGTCTCTAGTGTAAATCTTACATTTGTTAGCACGTTCACGTGTTTGAAATATTCTTTATATTTTATACGATAAGTGATCAGAGATAAACTGATTCACGTATAAGTGGAAATACATTAGAATTGAGACTTCTTTTAATGAATTTTATTTCTTATAGTGATGTTTAGGGACTTTGGTTTACAACTTATTTTAACCTGAATTTTGTTCAAGTTGGTTTTAATGACGTCGGAAGCAAGTAACAAAAATGTGGTGGCAATTATTTCAAAACCCCTTCCAGTCCTTGGCATCGCCTCGTAGGAGCCTCTCCTGTCCCTCACAAACGTCATTTCGCTGTCGCAAGAGCTTAGCGGAGTTATATGGCCACAACACTCGCCTCGCGCTGTCGCTCGTCACCGTGCGAATGCGCGTCGGGATCCGAAGAGGCGACGCGGGGACTTCACCGCAGCCGCACAGAACGGCGTGACGTTCGAACGGATCCCAGATGACCCGTCACCGCGAAACACTCCTCGCTCTGGGACACCGTCACCACGCGAGCTTGTGGATTGCGCAGTGTTCGAATTGAAAAAATGTAGAGGGGGAGGAGAAAACTTTTTAAGTTTATATTTTCATATTTCAGTACAGCACTTCATAAAATTATCAACAAAATTTCGTTATATTCGGGGTGGGGGGAGAGCGTTCAAAAGGACCTCACAGTTTTTGTAATTTTGTGTTTAATTCTGATACACCATGCATATTGACCTATTATAAAACCGTCTAACATGTTTTAATTATTTTTTTTATAATTAAGGTATCTAAGTGCTGTATTTCGGCATATTAGTTAAAATAACGTTTAATTTTGACAATTGTTATTGACAATTACGACAGGTGGAATTATTTTTCCTTGGTTCTGATTAAACATAAGATTTGAAACGGGAAGAAACATCCGGAGGAGAAAATTCCCTGGCTCCCCCCCCCCTCCTTTAATTCGAACCGTGGCGGTGCGCTCCGCGGTTCGGCCGATGAGAGGAGAAATGGAAACGATTGGAAAATATTTTCCTAATAGGATTTCGTTTTTTCTCTGGGATTCAGGATTTTACTTCCTAAAATGAGGTTTATTCAGTGTCAAAATTCAAAAGGGCGTTTCCCAAAGCACGTGTTTGAATTTGTATCAATCAGTACTTTTCATGTTATAAATTGTAATTGTTAAAAGCCAGTTTGAAACTGCGTATGACCACTTAGGGGAAATAAACTTAAGTTGCTCATACTATACTCATTGTTCCATCGTACCATTCTTATTTCATGAGTTATTAATAAAAGCAAGAGAGAGGTAAAATTTTGAGCTGCAATTTTGAATTTCAACGAATTATACATTACCATTTTTAGAACCCGTCTAATTTTGATCATTTTGCCATCAAATGGAACCACTGTGTGGGGACGCTGTTGAAAGCGGGAAGCCAAAGGCTCTACGCGGGAAGCTCAAAATGAGCGCGCTAAATCGGTCTCCATTTCCGTTTGATGTGCTGACAATCGGCGCTATCGTCCCCCAAATGCGTCTCATCCTCAATTACTGGGGAATTATTCCGAAATTAATTATAACTATTTGAACGGGTTACAATATGCGAGCAATATGGGGTGAGCGAAGAATGATACGACGACTCCAAAACATACACACGCGGATTGAGGGGGGGTACTCTACGTTCACGCGATCCGGGCCGCAAAGCCTCCGAATGAAAGCCCCTCGGGAGAGTGGTCTTCTCTCCTCCCCCTGCTTTGCTGTTCATCGGAGCGAAAATGCTGGTGGAGCGTGGGACGAGCAGAGTGGCCCTCCAAAAACTGAATTTCTTTTTTTGTCACGCTCTGCCACATAAACCGTACTTCAGGTTTGTTATAGCATTGTGATGCGGAAGAGCGCACCATGTCACGATTTTTAGTTTGACTGTCGCAGGAAATCAGCGTTGCAACAGCCAGGCCACAACGTTCGTTTGAGGTTAAATGTCCATTAGAAGAGGCGGAAGTCCGAAATCTGGGGTGAATGCAAGAGCACCGAACCCGTCACTGATTAGGGTTTTTTGATAACTAACAAAACTTATACCGGTCGTTTCATTAGGGAAGTATTTGAATTGTTCGGGTTTCTTAGGTAAATATGATTGCTTACATTCGTCTAACTTATCATAATATTTTTAAAAAATTTAATTTTATTGTATCGTAGGTAGTAGAATTAAATTTAATGGCGCGATTTATTAATTATTGGGTGCCATTGTAGTGTTGGTACCATTAAAATGTTTCCCAATAATTCATAAAATATCCTGTTATGGATTTCTTCTGTTGTATCTTTCTACTCGAGTGTTGTCTTCTCGTTATGATACAATTTATATAGTGGAGCATTTAGTTTATTATGATGTTATGCGCTATGTCTCTTCATTTGTGTTGCAACTCAGTAGTTTGATTGGAACACATTTTTTCATGTATTTTGGTATGTCTACAAAACTGCCTCGCCTTCAATGTTTATCATAACGAAGCGCTCTTACATCTTTCATACTCATCCTTTACCATGACTATCACAGTAACATATTCTTTGAATTTATTGAACATATCCTTGTTCTATATTAGTTTTGCCTTACTATCCACATTCATCACTCCCTTAGATTTCAGAAACCGCAATTACTCCCCTTGCTCCTCATCATACATTGCACATTTCCATAACACATACGTCTTCATCTTTTTCTACATATACATTCCATCGTCTCTATCTTTTTTGTTCTCACCAAAGAGGCATTAAAATCCCCATGTCCAGTAATGAATTCAATTAAATATTTACTTGGCTGAAACAATTTATTATGTCTTATTAGATTCATCACATCCGGCATGTAAGTATAATTCAATCGTCCCATAATACTTCCTCCGTAGCTTCAACCACTCACTAACTCCATACCCGGCTTCTCTCTCTTCCATTTATCATCTTCTCTAATTTCCATTCCATTTACCATTATCTTCCCTTTCTTCTTCATGATTTGTCGTAACTTTATCTTTTCCGCATACAAGTCTAAGGTATCATCCCATTAATCACGGAAACGCCGTTCCCGAAGAAAATGTCAAGGTACACTGAGCGAAACGAGAGTTGAGGCTACGAACTTAATGCTTTCAACTTGCGCCATCTAGCTGACTGCGATCGAACCACTTTGCGAAAATTGTTCCGGACAAGAGTTAAAGCATAGCGGTCCCGAGTGTAGGGTTCGTGAACTTTTCTAAACTTCGAGTGACCGAAGTGAAATCTGTTCATTTTATGAATGTCTTGGTTATATTCTTGAAGAATACGCAACACTATTACATTTTTGTATAAAAATTTTGTGCGATTTGTGTAAAGATATAAGCGATTGCAAAGAAATTATTATGCGATACAAATATTTTGAATCACCTTCATACATGGCATTTGAATACAAGAAACAAATAGGTGTACTGATGTTCAGTTTAATAAACAAGAAAACGTAATTGTACGATTCAAATGAATTTTTTACAAAATGGAAAATATAAGAAAATTTATTTAATAATTCCAAATATTAAAAAAATGTCACAAAGTACTTATGATTCATGCTACCTTTATTAATTGTTTATTTTAAAAAGTTCTTACACATTAAATTTTAATGAAAACTGTTTACGTGTGAAAGTCAATATATCATTCGCTATTGTAAGTACTAATTACAATATACGACCTTATATAAACGATAATTTTTCGACCTTTTGTAAACAACTATTTACGTTTATTTTCATTTAATGCATTTGTATTATCACAACGTTTCGACTCAATTTCGAGTCATCTATAGGAGTAATAATAATATGTTCTTGCATAGCATACACTTCCCGATGTGTATTAAACTACAGGACCAAACATAATGGAATAAAGTTTCCTAAATGAAATCAAAACTGCGCATGGAAATGTATGTGATGCGAAAACATAGACACCCCTAATGATAACTCTAAATAGAGTCAAAACGTTATGATAGAACAAATGTATTAAAAGAACATAAACGTAGAAAGAAAGTTTTTATAGAAGGTCAAATTATATATTTAATCTCACATAGTCTCGGTTCACGAAAAATTCGATAGTTCACTTGAAAACAGAACACTTCGGTAAAGTGAGAAAATTAAACATGTAAGCAATCACACTTCTATCATTTTCCTCATCATGCAGTCTCAAAGGAGTTTCCCCAATTTCAATTAATTGTGAAAATCTAGGAAATAAGTAAACGTTTAAAGAATGAAATCATTACCTAACACAATGCATTAAGATGACCGTAAATATAAACGATTTGTAATTGCAATGGATCTGTACTAGTTTTCAAGGGGATTTGCTTTGGAATTATTGGAAAAGAAGAAGCTCTAAATCATCACTTAAAGCTTCGTAATGGAAAATTGCCAAAGAATGCTCTTGTCGCTATCGACTTATCACCAAACTGGGAAGCACAATGCAACCACAGCAAATTAATATCAGGCTTACTTGCACGTCTTTAACTTTTACTCTGTATTACCAAAGCTACAACCAACACTATATTCACATTAATCTATTTAATATCATTTTCGGTAGTAAGAATATTATTTCTCTTAGCATAATTCCAAATTTAAGGCGTTCTGTTGAAACTATTGTTAAGCTTGCTTTATACGGTCCATTTTACAGACAATTTGCGTCCAATCGCTGTACAAGAAATGGATGAGAAGTGGATCACGCTTGACGTCATCGGTTTATTTCGAAAATGGAAGTTCCAAAATAAGCATTTTACACAGTATTAGAAGAGAAATGGATGAGTTGTCTCTCAACGCCGCGAGGGGCGCTACAAGCAACTAACCTCAACTCTGCTTCTAACATTCTGAATATTTAAACATACTTTATTGACAAATGAATCGTTGATTTAATAAAGTACTTTGTTTACTATGATTTGTTTACAAACATCAATTAACCAGAAAACACCGCGACAGAACAAACACACAACTACGCACACTACTACGCAACTGCCTCGAGAGAAAACAGACGCCACAACTAGTAAGCAGAGAAGCCGCAAAGAGCGCTGGTCAATTTGTACTAGTCTTGCTGAAAAGTAGCGCATGCTTGAAAATTTCCATAAAACCTGCCACCAGTCTAGTGTGTTTTTCACGAAACAGTTCGTATAATGTTTCGTTCGTGTAAAGCGGGCTTTAGTACCAAATAATTAAAATATAGCGAGATGTTTCGTTGAAATCGTTGTAAGTGCCAAATAATAGCAATAAAACAAGAAAATGTCCGGGATGACACCTGTATTTTCCAAATAGCGCTCCAAACACCACGGATAGTGCCTAAAAGAGTGTATGTGCTTCGTCTGAAAACCATCATCTTGACCCAAGTTTCGACCAATTATTAAAAAAATTAATTTAATTAATTAACTTAAAGTTTAATCTAAATTCCATTGAGTCTGTATCGGTCCATAATATAATGACTGACTTCATTAATAGTGCTAAATTGCACAACCGACTGTATCTTTATAATTTATTCCATACCTATTATTTTGACCTTTTTACATGAAAGCCAACTTGGATAAGGATAAGCCCATAATTAGAATTGCTTCTATTTATAACTAGTATGAAAGCCAACGTCTACACATAAACTTAATAAATATGTTTTTAAACTCTACTAAGATTATATTAAAGTTTGTAAAAAATAGTTACAAACTGCGTATGACCACGAGGAGAACATTAAACTAATTTATTATTCGGAAGCAAGCAATGGAGCATCCCATCAATTTCAATCAAGGGCCCTACGGCAGAGGTAAATTAACAAATTCAGCAAACTTCTTAGATAAGAATAAGAAATTAACTACGTGTTTTAATATGAAAATAATACCAACAAATTAGTATTTAATAAAACACATCAAAGTTAGTTCACAAGTACGTAATATTATCGAACTATAGATTATTCGGAATATATTTTACTTGATCACCTGACGACTATGTAAATCCACGTCGAAACGTAGTTAGTTCTTAACAAAAAATAAAAATATTATTCGTCCATAAAAAATGGTACGTTTTAAACTATTTATTTAATTAGATTACATAAAGTACGTTAATAGTAGAAGAATATAACCCCGAGTGTAAGTTGCGTACACATCTGCGAATAGAAAAAGGGTTATCTCGAAATATTACCTTCCTCCGTGAGTTCTTGGCAATCGACTCATTAGCTGATCTAAACAAGGCGCTTCCGAGATGCATTTTTGAGTATTTTTTCCCCTGTATCGCGAGAATGGTGTGACGTGCGGAGATGTTTATCAATCTGTGCGAATAATTTCTTGCGCAATAAAAATATTTACTTTCATGTTTTCAAAATTTTGAATTTTTAGAAACGGGAAGTGGGGCACAGAGTGTAAATGAAGTCGGAATGAGCTCTCTCAAAATAGGCTTCCATTCCCAATGCATTCAAAGTCAATCCTCAAGTTTGTTTTCAATGCATCCATTAGTTCGTGAGTTATCGAGGGGAAAAAATCTTAACATATATTCATATTGTGACTTGACAATTCGTTTCTGTAGAAACTACTGCCAAAAGAGAAATATCACTGATTATTCCGGGGTCACCGGCCATACGGGCAGAGGGAGCCGGATAGTCTCTGAGGTAGGAACACATAGCAACAATCAAATTATTTATTAATAAAAAACAGAACAAAATTAAATCCAACTCAATAGCAAACAAAAACGTTCTTTCATCCGAGAATCCTTGTTCTCGGACTAAGACAGGCAGTCCAGTGGCCGCGAAGTTGTAGAACGTGATAGTCTCCTTGCACGCGGGTAGAATGACCTATACCGGCGCAAAAAGGCGCCTAGGCCCAGTCCACCAAGTTCTCATTGCACGCGGGGTAGCGTGCCCCTTGCCGGCGCGAACAGTCGCCTCGTTGTACGCCGGTTTGGTCTCTACTCGTCTAGTGTCTCACCGCCTCCAAAGTCGCCGCCTCCGTCGCCACCGCCTTCTTCCGTTTGGAGGCGCGATGATTCGCTTTGCCGGTTGCCGGCGCGGCGCGGCGCTGCTCGGCGAGCCGCGCGCTCTCACTGAGCGGGAAGCGGAGCGGGAAGCGGAGCGGGAAACACAAATCCGCTCATGGGAATTATGGGTTTTATCCCATTAAGTCTCAATATATACGTGTACATATATACACGTACGTACACATAAATACGTACATACATATATACAAGCACATGCGACATTGGACATCATCGCCAAAATGTGAAAATAGACTCTCTTGGAGGTAATTCGTAAAGATCCGAAGAAATCTCGATTTCTTTTCAACCGATTACCATACTTTCCCTTATATATTCTGTATAATTGGAAAGTAAAAATGGTACTTTAACGTTTTTTATTTAATTGCTTGAATTCTACGAGTACATGCGTTCTTTCGACATTACGTTCTGATCAAACAGTGCATTGCCAGTCTGAGAAGTATCTGAGAAGCAGCGGGAGTCCGCAGTCTAGGTCTGCCCGCCGCACCGCTCGCGTTACATTCCGCTCCGCCTCCGGTGCCGCTCCGCCGCAGCCTCGAAACCACTATGCGTTGCAATAAACACGCGTTGACCCCTAGACTCAGGAAACGCACGCCGCACCGACACAATATCCTCTTGTGAGTGAGCATGTTGTCCTCGCTGGTCAGCGCGGGTACTCACTCACTCGGGCAGAGCAAGGTTACGCGTGAGTTGCGTTGGCTCGCTAGCGAATCGACTCTTCCGATGACTTGTCCCGTGAATCAATGATGGAATTCGTGAATCAGAATGGTAGATGAAGTAAATCAGAATCTTATTTAGGAGAGTTGCCTTCGCGGACGCGCCCCGAGAACGTGAGTCTCGAGGAGGAGAAGGGGGGGCAAGTGCATCGGCTTCGGTATTTACCAGATTTATTCACTCAAATGTGACAATATTCTCTTAACATGTTTTCGAAATATTAATAAGTATTGTACATTATAATGAATTTCCAATATAAAGGGATTGTTCACAGATCCTCCAATTAAATGTATATACGTGTATTAACCCCAACGCATTTTTTATCTATATTACTGTTCTATTATTGTTGATTACTTTTTCTTTCCAGTATGATTTATATTACACTATTGAATCCAGTATTTCACCTCGCGAGGATATGATTAAATTGCCGCATGGACAAAGGCTCATAATTCCTTTTGAACTTGTCTCACGCACGAAAAGAATTTTTTTTTAACTGACGTCTAAATTTTCAAAGTTTCGACAATATCCTCTTTGCGATTTTGGCCGAAAATATCCCACTATTAAGCAGCGTATTACGACGTCAGTGATATGACAGTGCCTCGTAATATTGAGCGTAACGGTGATAATAGTTTCGATACCATGTAGCTATGACCCTGTAAGTTAATTCACTACTGAATTGCGAGAATAACAATTTGTAATATGTCAATGACTTCATAGTATGTACATTCATATTAGCTGACGTGCTTACAAAAATTCGAATGCTCCCTCATTTCATTTCGAATGGTTTAACTAAAATTAATTACGTTAGGGTACGAAATCCGATTTTATGAGCTTTAATGTAATGAAGATTTCATAGACACAAGGAGATATATATTTTTCCATGGAGGGTAATTACAAGTAAAGGCGATTTTGTTCCATCGAGTTAACTGCAATCAACCACAGAAAGAGCATTGTTTTCTAAACCTGTGTGCGGGAGGTTGATTCCCATTATTTAAGTATATTCCCTAGGTTACGTATAGAAATCCTATCAGAAGAGAGGCAAAATTTTGCGTCACCCTTATTAACTTAAGAAAATTAGAGTTTTACCTCGAAAAATAATTAGGTCAAGGTCAAATATTTTTAATAAAAGCTCATTACAAACAATATTACACAGTTCATATAAAATATAGCACAAATGCTAATTTTATATGAACTGTGTACAAAGTACACATAGATCACAGCCTACTATCGCCGTAAAACGTAAACAAACCCAGAGTTCGCGTTTGAAAGGTAAGTGACCCAGACTGTCTATACGAAAGCGTAGTACATCTAGATGTAGTTTATTGCATTCTGCTTTGACGTATTGGAAGCTAACATGTGTTCATGGGTGTCTGACTTGATAACTGTTAGAACAAAAAGGCGTGGGTTTCTTGACGTTTCATGATGTAATATGCACTTCCGAAACTTAGAGTATTACAACTATCTCTTTGTTTGGAACTACCTTCTAACGTTTTGTGAAGAAATGTCCTGTACATGATTATTTTGATTTACATTTTTGTGAACCCAATAAAAAGTAGGAGAGTTATGAACAACAATTTTCTCGATGGTATATGATCGTAAAACGTCGCAATTGACCCTATTGGAAAGCTCTTGTCCAAATAACAAACACAGCTAATTTTTAACATAAATAGCAGTAACCGATTGTATACAGAATGAACTTAATACCCAGACTATCAAACGCTTAAAATCACAGAATTAAATATAAACTCGAATTAATCAGCTTTTGCTGATAAATGTATAAGAGTCTCTGTGCCATATAACTGTTGGCTGTTGTCTTTTTGTGTGTAATAAGAGTGTGCAATGAACTGTTGATGCACCTCTCACACTAGGATTCCTCCTTTCCATGACATCAGGTGAACTTACATGTTTATAATTATAATTATAATTATAATAATAAGTCTTTATTTAGTGGCGAGACTCAGACAATGGTGTCTGCTCTACCGTCTGACCACGTAAGAAAAGAGATTTTACAGAAGTAGAAAAATATACAATTTATACTGTAGTAGAAGAATTAGGGAAGAATAACATTTACATTTAAATCTGGGTAAGTTTATGTCTCAATCGATACAGTCAAGCTATCGATGTAGAAATGTGTAGAAACGTAGATGAGTTTCTTCAAGAAATCTGGTTCCTGAGCTAAATGACCATGATAATATTACTACAATATGGATTGAAAGAGTATATGATCTGAGGATTTGAATAAAAAAATACACATCTTGTTGCACTTGGTCATAAGAGCACTTAACCCAGTTTTTTTCCCAGAAAGACCTTGAATGATGCTTTTTCCTTGTAAAGTTATGTCTATAAAATGCGGGGAAACGGTGCAAATTCACGCAAATTACAGAAAGTAATCCTGAACTTTTGACGTTCCAGCAAATTAATCACGTTTATATCTCTGATTGATGTCTCATCTTATTTTTAAATCACATTAATTACTCTCAAGACAACTCTACACAACTCCATAGGGTTCAAATATGTTGTGTATACATTTTCAATATGAAGTTCTATACATTCGATTACTTCCATTGTGTATTGACTAATTGTGGACTAAAATGTACAGTATCTACCGTAATGAGTAGTCTTTCGACGACTAACCAGCGCAATACGGTCAATACACAGTTCGTGGTACACACTGCTGTGGTGCAACCACCAGGGAAAACAACTACGAAAATGATTACTATATGGGGGAGCTTATAACTATTGTTAGTTTCAATCAAGGCTTGAATATTTTGGTAGTGTTGAGAGATTTTTTAATTAATGCGCGACATAGCATTACCGATGTGTATCAGTAAGTCAATATCACATAGATACCACGTATAAAAATATATCAAGTAGATACCAGACTTATGTGGAAAGACAATGTCAATGCCGTGGACATTAGACCCCACACAAACTTCGGCCCTTTATTAACCGTCTCCACTCTCAGACCGTACTGCACTCTTGTACTATATGAAACAATATTTTGTCTCCAGGTATTATATGTAGTGCTACTCCTTCTACCTTAAAAAACTTTCAAAACAAAATTCGCCGGATTGTAGTTAATGCACCTTGAGTCACAAGAAACGCAACGTTGGGATAGAGACCTAAATATAGAGCCAATTTCAAAATTAATTAGTAAGACATCTAACTTCTTCACAAATCTCTCGTTAGTGCCTAGAGCCGCTTTCATCACTTAGGAACCGATATACCACGAATCCTCGAAGACGTAACAAATTTCTCTTCCACGTTTTCCTCAATCGCTTCAGTGACATTACACAACACTACCAGGGTACACCCAAATAATTGTAATGTGACTGAAAATTTACCTTGCATCTCAATTGCACATTTATCTATACCATTGTTCCATCTTATATTAGTATGTTATTGCTTTTTATGTGTTTCATTGTGTATTCTATATTATTTTGTATTTTGGAGGTGTCTATGGGCTTTCCCATCCTACGTATTTTCTATATTCAATTCCATCCTACCATCAGTACATACTTTCAGATTGATCGATGGAGAATCATCCTCAATAAAAAAATTATTATCATTATGTGCCTCACCTCATTCGCGTCTCCTATCTCACGATTTCTTTAGTATTTGGTCATAGTTTGAGCCAGCTTTGCTAACGTATAATTTTCCCCATTTCGGTATCAATACATCCCAAATCACTCCCTTCCTTCGTCAGTCTCGAACCGGAGACCTCCTTCCGTCATGGAGTACTTAGCACAGCCCTTCCTACTTCTCGGCAACACTTCCTCAGCGGTCTTTGCCTTTCTTGTCAGTTCAATTACGGTCACGTTCATTAGTGACGACCCCTTACGAGTCTTTCTTTAAGGTCACTTCTCTTCAAGTCAGTCTCTTATACGCAGAGATACAATCAAGCGCTTCAGTTAGTCACTGCCAGGGTCACAATGTTAGCAGTTTCCTCTTCACTGGCGGCCAGAAAGGAGGCACTAGCACGAAATTCCTTTTCCCGTAAGATTCCATTGTGAATCGAACAAAGACTAACCCACAGACCGAATAAAATGCTGGAAACCTTGTCTTTCATTAAGTTTGCGACCGTGAAACGCTTACCAGAAAGAAACGCAGGATCGTATAGCTTATGGTGAAAATGTCTTAAATATGAGAGTTGTGATTCCTACTATGGACGAATGAAAGTCGCATATCATTTAACAATTCAAAAAACCTTTGGCAGTGGATGAAATTGCAGTATGCCTGATTACAAAACGGGTAATGAATAGATCTCCACAGAAAAATTTTAAAAATTCTTAGTAATTATTAAAGATAGGAAATTTTAATGTAATATAACATCATTAAAATGTTAATACGCGGTGCGGTTAACCGCTATTTAAGAGATATGTGTCTATTTAGAATCCTTACGAGAAGTACACCAAGTGTAAAAGGTGAAAAATTTATCACTTATGGGATCGGTATTGGAGAAAAGAATAATGTTGGAATCCGTTGGGAATAAGTACCCTTTTAATTACCAGTTTTTATTTAACTTGCAACTTTCTCGTGTACGTAAGCATGTTTGTATGAATATATGTAAGTAGATATGTAATCCTTCCATTTCAAAATTTGTAACTGATTTTTCGGCCACGGATATCAAGGACAGGTTACAATTTATGAAATTATTTTGTCATACAGGGCAAATATTAACTAAAAGCATTGAAATACATTCAGTGAGAACATGACATGCTTCCTACGACTCAATTCTTAAGGACGCAAGATTTCGAAAAAAATACAGCTCGTGTCCCCCTCCCTTTCGTACAAGCTCTTCGCGAGTATCCTGTCCGCAAGTGAATATAATCAATATGGTTTATTGAAATCTTTCTCCCTGTAATTCATGAAACATTCGAAATTTCCGATGTTTCTTTAAAGCTTATATTCGCATTTGAGATCCTTGGCATTCAATTATAACTTTGATTAATGCCACCTAGAAATACCCGAACAAGAATCAGATTATTTGTCTTAAGTGAAATACGTACCACCATTTTCTACGAAATAAACCGCCGAGGTTCGAAATACCATCGTGTGTATTTCAATTACTGACCAATTATCATGTACAGAAACACAGTGCAGAAACATAGGATCAAGTAATTCTGGTTTGTAGTCGCCGTGATCTGCGAAAGTGATGACAACATAATGGAAGGTGAAATGTGTATATAATGACTGCGAGCTAGTGTATATTTTCCCACATTTATGTTGGCTTTGTACTGTGAATTACGTGAATCATTTACTGTTAACATCATACCTCGAGTGAGTGTGATAGACTTCATGATTTTTCTGATAAAATTGGGTTCGATTGTAACTCAGTAAATGAGGGCGAAGGTGACTCGAACTCAGAGATTCATGAAGTATTTCCTTGTGTCGACACCTACCTTCGTTTCGCGAACTGCGTTGTGGGTAAAGCACTCAGACGAGCTCTAGTGTCCTTGACATCGCAGTGTGCGGGCGAGTTCACGGTCATTGTCACCTCTCTTTGTGTTTAGCCTTGACTGTCAGCGTAATCCTTTGTTATGGCTGTCACCACTTTAAAGCGATTCCACGATGCACGTTATTTGTCCTTCTGGGATCTCGTTGTTAGCGGCAGCTGCGATAACTCGGAACGGAAGCCGCACCTCTGCACGATGTCTCATATACATCAGTACACCAAATTTGTTTTGGGCGCATCGCGGTGTTATCTTTTACTTCAGATTTTCGGCCTCCAGGAATATATCTTTTTAAAAGAAAGGGAACCATATTGAATTAATCTACAAACCAAAGCATATCGCTCCTATTACAAATGTATCCTTATCCTGCACAATACTTATTGTGCATTCTCCCCATCGAAATACCATGAGGAATAAAATATAAACAGTCGTTATCAAGATCACCGCGACGAAACGCCCATGACAGCTGCGGTACATAAATCACACTACGTGCCACCTCTCTTTGACATTTTGTGCCTTTTCATGGTTCTTTTGTGGCTGATATTTTAAGTGTAAGTAAACTAATTCTTGGACACAGATATATTGATCCGAGGAGTCCAGATACCTGGTTGATGGGACCCTAAAATTCCTGCTCTGAATCAGTATCTAGGAATAATCAGTATTAAATCCCTGTTCTGCGCTGATATTTTAATCCTACAAGCATAGAGGATTTATTAGTGGAAGCGTCCTTTCTTATGACAGCATTACCGCCACGGCAAGTTCTCACGAGTTGCTACTACCAAAAATAACATAGCGTTGTGTCTGCAGTCAACGACGGGGAAGTTCCGCTTCTGAAGTCGCAGTTAAACTATTTCAGAGAAATAATATCCTTTACATAATTGATAAAACTTGTTCTCTTTTGACGATGCTTCAGTAAAGGCAGAATTGTGGAGGGATGTGTTTAATGTGGAATCTGAATTTCTTGTGGAGACAGCTGATCCCGATTATGTGTTATGAGTAAATTAGTTTTTTTTTCCCTCCACGTGGTCATACGCAGTTTGTACTGTTTTTTGACAATAAATTTATTATTATTATTATAATAGTTCATATTTTATGCAAAATATGTTTGTAGTCACTGAGATGCTTTAAATATTATCAAATTTTTGAACTTAAAGATCTGATATTTTGTGAAACAATGTTTTGTGCTCTAACAAAAATTTATATAAAAACTAACTGGAACGCCTTACTCAAGACATTTTCCTCATATTATAGATTGTTCATTCACTAAGAATTAAAAGCATTAATTTAAGAGTTAAAAACAATTTGAATAAATAAAACGAAATAATAATTGGTATCATTATAGCTGGCACGTATGTATTAATATATTTTCCAATTCATACGCTTCTTCTAAATAATCATCGTGATATTTATAATACACGTGATATATTGTTGGCACAACCTTTCCGGGAAATACAGAAATAATTCACAATTTCCTGCATTTTTCCGTGCTGCATTTCAAATGTCATGATTGTAATTACCATGTGAGAACTCCGGACTTCAAATATGGAAATAAAATTGTCGTTCTGTTGTTGAAGGAGCCTCACGTTATCTTTTACCTCATGATCTTTTCTTCTCACGGACATTTTGAGTCATTTCTCAGCATTTCCCCAAAGGAATGTAGTGCATGACGACCTGTTTATTATGCTCTTTCCTTAATTGACAACATCCCGTGTCCCATTTTTTACGTCTTATTTCCGCCTATTGTCCTCTTCCCGCATGTTCAGGTCATTTTACGAAGTATCGCAGAAACCCACACTCGCCGTTAGCCCAACATGCGCCCGAACGCCCCGGCATTCCAGCAGTATCATTGGGCGCGTGAGGAGACCACGCATGCTTGTGGGTCGCGCTACATTCGCCGGAGCCGGGGGCCGAGACTCGCCTGGAAACCGCCACTTCACCAACTGCTCTAGAAACACCGGAGTCCGCAACGAGCGAGAGGTAATAGAAGGCTGGTCCAAATGCGATCGGCGTGACTTCGCCCACCGCAGTTGACCTCCGCACACACGCCACGTTATGGCGCTCAGGATGGAACCAAAGAGCAGAAGGCGGAGGCTGGAAGCCATTAGTGTGCACACGCTCGCCTTCAAGGCATGAAGCGAACTTCTATTTAGTATTATAATGACGCGTAGGCTGCAAGCCGTTAATTTACTCTCCTTCCATACACACGATTCTGCTGTCAAAGACATGGAGAGAGCTTGTACGAAATGTTATGGTAATTACGTTCCAGTCTGATGGAACAACAGCGTCACGTCAGCTATCAAAATAAATTGGGACCTCAACTCTTGGATGCATCTGCCCTCCCTTATTAACAGAGCTTCAAATACGGTTGTGATCTTTCAACCAAAATATTCCATTGTTTGATTGCGTTACACGCGTTTAACTGAGGAGTGGAGTGACAATTATTGTTCTTTAGACCTTAATGCTATTATTCCTTGATGTATTTTCTTTCATCGGCTGCCTAATGTTGTATCTCATCCTAAGAACGATAGGTATATGTTGTAGAGATAATTTTGTGAGGAGGACAATTTGAAAATTGTATTCTAATAGCACCAACTCATCTACGTGATATTAACTTTGTATGTCATTATGCAGAAAAATATGTTAATTAACAGAAAAAAGACAGAAATATGAACATTTTGTAGAAATCCATAGGTGTGTTAACATTACAGTAATAATAAACATCACCTCTAGAAATAAAATAAAATCTCAAATTTTTCAAAAGATCAACGATTTTACCTCATGGAGTGAGATGTAAAAATATATTCGAATACTGTTGTTAATGAAGTTGTAAATACCAAGTTTTCCTAAATATGTTGAAGTGAGCAATTCTAAAAATCTCCTGAATTAGCTGCAATGTCATTTACATAACTATATACAGCAAGGGGTTGAATTTCGAGCTGACAAAGTTCTTTATAAACTAGTCTCCAAACGAAATGGAACATTTGTCGAATACGACGAAGCAAGTCAATGTGCCGGAATGATAAAATGATGGAGACATGGAAACAAGGCCAATAAAAGTCAGTAAGACAATGAATAATGCAATGTCTTGGACGAAAGTCACCTTGAAGAATATGAAATGAAAGGGACCTAAGATCTAAATAACTATTGCAAATGTATTATGTAAATATCACGTTTCCGGTCACTATATCGTTTCTGCTAGACGTGGATGGAAATAGACAGAATTGATCAATGGCTGTATTCTTCACTTAAATCGTGATATGAAACGTATCTTCGAAGAAAGGAATAACATTTTAAAATTTGCCTGTGATAACCTTCGAGAATTTCTGATATATTTTGTAGAGTTGATGTAGGGAAACCTATATTTTATAATTGCGTTATAAACATAATTTACCACTTTACTGACCCTAAGACAATTCATGGCACCATAATAATTTGTCACCTTGATGAATCTATTGATGCATGACTGTTCGCAAGTACGAAATTCATGTATAATATGTAAGAAATAATGCTTTTAGACGCTTTAATCCAGTGACATTGGACATAAAAAAGTGGTTACTCATTTGCCAGTGGCGGTTGTATTTGAACGCTTTCAGGTGCAATTTCGTAAATAAACAAAACATTTACACTATTTCGCTCATTATTTGCAGCAACTACTGATAAAGAATTGGCGTCGTGGGGTGATAAGCATTGGAGAATCCAACCTCACATATTCTTTAAGTGAGTAGAAGACCACAACTGTGCCACAAATTGACCTCCAATTGCGCTACAAATGTGTTGGCACACAACAATTATGTCATTGTTGTGTGTCAACAAAATGGGAGGTTTGTTAACTGAAACATTGTTACATATCAGTTGTATTTTGACTATTGAAGGGTTAAAACTCTAAAATTTTCGTGTTACAATTCCTATTTAAGAAGGTATTACGAGAAAGGGCAAATATTTAAAGGCGTGTCAAAATTTTTAATTGTCTCTCTTCAAAACCACACACTTTGAATTACGGTATTGTTGTATATATTAGCGATAAGACTAAATAAGATCCAAATATGAGTGTTCAGTATTTTTACCTTTATTTCTTTAATAAATTACGCTGACCTCGCAGAGAAAGCTCCATTTACTGATAGCTCTATCTTCAAGAGATCTTTATTTTGTTGACCCCATGGCAAAAGAGCATGAAATATTGGGCCGGCCCGAAATTTGTCGCTCCAATCTTCATTTACCAGATAACAGTGAAAACTACTTGGATGCATTTTTCGCCGAGAATGAATGATATTCAGGGTATCTTTTACATACTGTTTAACATGGCGTGTGTTGATTTTCACAATCGAAAAAGTCCTTGTGCTGCTCACTGGCGGTTTGGAGGACGCTACGATAACCATCGGCGCCGACAGGTGAAGAATATCTCTCTTCGTGTCGTCCCAAACGATAACATGAAAAATCTCACGACCGACCGTTTCATCCAGTTCATTTTATTTATGACACTTTTCTGAGAAAACTAATTATTCTTCTCCCTTCTCAGTATCTTTCTGTGAACTCATCCACAATACTACGGCATATTTGTCCACTTTTTCCGTTATTTCATGTAGTTACTAGCCGAGCGACCGAACTGCTCGTTCGTGAGCAATTCCCTATGCTCGCTATACCCGGTCTATTGAACTGTCCGTGACTCATGACGGTGCCTTGTAAGCCAAAATAGTACTGAACATGTTAAAAGTCTAAAAAATGTCTGTTTACATTTTAATGGCACGAATACATCATAATATTAATAATAGCGTTCTCTATATGTTTAAAGTTCTGTCGATTTACAGCTGAAACGTCCGTGAGCAACCCTTCACGGATTTTTTGATATTTCTTTAAGTTTTAAAATTTGTTATAACATTTGTTCTCACTCAAAAATTTGACACCACCCTCGACATGAAGTTGCATAAAACTTTGTCTAGTATTGATGTCGGTCCAGAAATAAATAATTTTATTTCAAAATAGAAATTTGCATTCTACCACAACAATTTTTATTGCAAAACCAAAATTCAAACATTTTTCTCCATTTGTTTGGCAGCGAAATGTCGGCAAATGTAATTTTGGAAGCCAGTTGTCATTTTATTCTAAGAGAAATATTCTCCTTTGGTAACATTTTGCGTATTTCAAGTAATCGAATATTAACATTAAAAGTGTCGGATCTGACTTTATTATAAGTTCATGATTGACTTCGGAGGGGACGAAAAATTCGTTTTGTTGTTACTTTCTTTCAATTAAGGCAAATCAAAAGAGTGTGTAAAAATAAGAGTATTATTGAATTTCCAGAGAAAAAAATTATTCATTAAATTTCACTGAAATATGTTAAAATATCGTGTCTAAGATGTCTCAATCTATGGTTCTATTCACTGTTAAAAGGACCGCAATACCACGACACTGTAGAGGCTAGAGTCATACAATTAAAGTTATCCAAAGTAAAATTTATAAATATTTATACATTCTTTTCATTTTGTTTTAATTATTTATACTACGACACTAACTTTCTAGATCAACAATTCATAAAAAATCTGTGTAAATAAAGGGGTAATTAATGATAATGTAGCCAGTCTTCCCTCATCCATTTAAATGTAGAGCGGGTAAAGCCAAAGAGTTACAAGATACGTGAAATATTTTCAATTTTCGGAAACTTGAAATTCTTTCTTACGACATACTGAATTGTGAAACTTAATGAATTCTTCTGAGCAATGCACGAAAGCCTATATTTTGATCTGATCCCCCCAGAATATTTTCAGATTTATTTGTTTTCATATTTGGCGTGTCTCAGTTCCGTGATATTTCATTTTACTGGTGTAATGCACGTCTCACATTTGTAACAATGGCTCATTATGGTGAAGAGGAAAAAAAAGAAGAAAGAGGAAGAAAAAGGAAAATAGGAAGGAGGTCCACTGAAATCAGGTCACGTTTTTCGCTGTTTCATTCTGAAATTCTCATACCAACTCCGGAAGACTCTCGTGGCGTTGCGCCCCAGCCGTCCCTTATAAACATTCCGTATATCTAGGGGAAACATCGGCCAGTGTGAAAATTACCGTGAGTTGCGGAAATAATGGTTGTTGATTAATATCCTTGCCTAGTACTTGATAGGATGTTTCTCCGTTGCAAAAATTAATTCCGAGGGAAATACGATGCAAAATTTTCTTCTCTCCAATAGTGTAGGAATTAAATAATACATTTTGCCCAGGATACTTGGTTGTCATATTTTTATATTGTTGTAAAACATGGTAAAGACAGACCTTGCTTTCATGCTACTTTCAGTCCTTTCATTTTATCCTTAAATTACCATCCAGCCACTTTATATTTTTACTTAAATGTGTTGTTTTATTTGTTTCCAGATATAGAGGTCAATCGAGATATTTTGATAAATCAAAGATAGTGTTCGATAAAAAACGCATGTGTGTGTCTCTAAATTGTGAAAAATTGTTGCTGTCTTTCATGTAGTGCATTGTAATAGTAATAAATTTATTGTCAAAAAACAGTACAAACTGCGTATGACCACACGGAGGACAGCAAACTAATTGTACTCTCCGGAAGTAAACAAGGGGCCATCCCATCAATTCCGATCAAGGGCCCTAAGAAGTAAGAATTCCACAAGATATCCACTTGAACCACTAATGTTAAGTGTATAATGATTCTGAACTGTGTGAGTGGACAGAACATCGTTGTAATACGTGAGTGGTTATCTGTATGATTTAGACCTTTTTGAGAGGTTAATTGAGTGGTTCTTGTGATAAGGAGTCTAAAAGTGGTGAAACCTAGTTTTGCAAATGAGGTCTATTAAACAAATTGCGCCTACTCTAAAGAAGTGGACTTCTTCTGCTTACTTTTTAATCTTTCAGGCAGAATTGAACTCATATGCACATTATATTACGCAATTGTATATTAATCATTGCTATTGTATATATGTAAAGAAGGAGGCGAGAGTGTCATGCATATATGGGACTGTCCATTTATGGGCACGAACAAGGTGAATGTATATACAATTATAAGAGCGTGCATACATTGAACATGCGAATGGTAGAAGCTCTAATTGATGAATAATGCACATAACTAGCAATGCAGCGACGAATACCTTGTTGATAGCATTCCATACAAGATTGCCCCAGAGGTCACGCTTTCTTGCACCTGATAAAAGCGACAATGAGGCGCTGTATTTTCTACTTGGGAAAAACATCTGAGCCATATTGATACAAAGAATTGAGAAGAAAAAGAGACATCAGGTGATGGGGAAGATGATTGTGGCGACAACAGAGATCTCAAACAAGATATAATGTCAGGAAAATAATTGGGATGAATGCCAGTAATGATGTAGGGTACAGGGGGAAGAGTGGAAAATAAATTTTAAAAAAGGTTGGATGTAGTAGTTTTCATACCATTCTACGTCCATTGTTAGAGGAACTACTCTGAACAGAGAGCTCGACATTCTGCGCTCAAAATCTTACTAACTTACCGGACAATAACCTGTACATATTTATACTTATACAACACTCGAAATAATTTTGCGATTATTTCATCCTCAAACTAATTCACTGTGAACAGGAAAGAACTAAAAAAAACTTTGGGGACAGTTACGATATTTTTCCAGTATGTCGTACAAAAAAGTCTAATGATTAATAAGGTGAATAGCTCCTCCAGAGTTTTGGAAGCAGGACTAATCAAAAGAAATCCTTTATCCCAGGGGTTCATTAGTTGTTGTCAAATTATGGTTGAAATTATAAAAAGAAAAAGTTATTATTTGAAATCCCACATATTTTACATTAATATTCAGTGAGAAAATATTTCAAGATACGATAACAAAAATCAACGTGCTACAGACGTAGCTATCTCTAAGATGTATTATGATTGGTCTATGTGTGAGAAATGTGGCCTGTTATCACTACTGATGGAAATTTTTGTAAGAAAGTAGGCTTCTCTCCTCTTTGAGTTTATCCTAGAATAACAAAAGAAACATGTTGATGACGCTGTATAGATCCCATCATTCGTGAGTGATCAAAGTACCATATTTATACTCTCCAATAAAACCTGAACTATGCATCGACATTCCACTACCACAATACAAAAGACGAGAGTGTGTTATAGAGTGCTATAATTGGTTATGCCTTGAAATGTGATAACTGTCGCGAGATAAATGCGATGACCTCAAATGCTTTCTAGAGATGTGGATATGCGTATACATCGACCAATAACCTTCTACTAGAATCCGTATCAGACATTCTTTTTGTGTTTCGTCTTCAATTATCTGTCTGGGTTTCATGATTCACATAACCTTCGACTTTGCGTAAATAGGAAGCGGCCCAACATGAAGACTGAGGTAAAAACTTTCAAATCTGAATGTCCTTTCAAGAATAAACACGAGACATGAGATTATTACAAATATTTAAATATTATATAGTACTGAGAATACAAAGTCCTCTCCATGGCTACGGTGTCAGCATGATCGCTCGTTAAGTCATTCAATTCCCAGGTGGGTCAAGATAAAATTTTTAGCTTTCCATGTCTCAGTTTATATAACTGTGATGTATGAAAAGTTCACCCTCTGCGACTAACAACCGCAGTTGTAATACTCGGATACAGCAATCTGGATCCTATCTAGATACTGTTCCTCCGATTTCGGTAAAATTCACGATGTGTATAGTGAGTAAACTCACACAAAAACTGAACCTAACTGGCACTCGTCATTCGTGGTCCTTAGCCGGCTGAAACGAGATACATACATACGTACATACTGAGAATACTACAAATTCAATTGAACAATTTAGCTAATGAATATCAATATATAGAAAATAATGATTTGCAAGAAACGAGAAGAATTATATTAACTTAAATAATAATAGTTTTAAATAGCAACTTCTAAGTGCATAAAACCAAAAGGACTTATGATTTGGGTGTGAATTGATTTAGGATATCCCTTTTTGCAAATGAAAAAATTTACATTTACCTCGCACTTTGTACTTTGCAATTTTATCAATCGTGTTTTACCAGGTCTTCATCCCTATTCCGTGGATCTTTGCACCGCTGACTGCAAAAATTATTTTTACTTCAAAAAGTTACAAGATAACGTACAAAAATCCTTTATTTGATAAGTAAAAAGGCAGAACTGTTATCAAATCACATTCCATTTTCATTTCTATACAACAACAGTAACACCACTCAATAATATTTAAACGACATTTTCCATACAAGTGGTATAGTGACTATGATTTGGTTGACTTTGTTTAATGAGGTTCAAAATGCAGTCATGGAAAGAGATTTCGTCTCAGAACACTACGGTACATGTGGTATCGACCGTCATCGGACATGATCTTATGGGACACTACACAGTTGTTCAAACGCTGAGTTGCACGTACGAGTACTGTTGAACCAGTGTGTTGTGAAGCTTCCACAGCGTGAAGAAAATAATTATTTTCTCGCGTTTGAGATTCATATTCTCCAATTTTGCAAAATTTGAGATTATACATGGAGTGTACATTTCTTACGAAGTTCCTTTTGTAGGAATAATTCAACGCTTATGTCACAAACAATTGTTTAAGTCTCCCCAATGAATCGTTGCGGACAAAGCAGATGTCAAACTATTCTCATTACTTTCTCAAATCATTACTACAATGAAGTTAATGGAAATGTCCATGTTTGTGTAGAATAGATAACATGTTAATGGAACTTTTAGAAAGTTAAAATTTGTCAAAACTAGAAGGAAAATGCGTGAAGAATCGTCAAAACTGAGTTCGTTGCATTTCCCTGAGTTAGGAGTACTACAGGATGTGTACTTTTAAAACTACTTTTAATTCTGAGTGTTAGGATCGCTCAAGACCTACATATGCTGTCAGTGCCAACCACCCTGTATCAATTGCATTTGAAATACTATATTTTCTGGAACATTACGAAACTTCTGTTACCTTCCTTAGAAAACACTAATTTAAGTTCATGAAATAGCCTAAGTCGCCTAGTTCGCGGTCTTGCTTATGTCGTGATACGACAGTTTGTTTCGAGACGTCACGTCAAAACAGGTCCATGTGCATGAGACCTTGAACCCTTGGTCTGGGAGTAATTGAGCGCTGAACTGATATTCCATATAGGGACGCGGCCGCCGATCTCATAACGAATCACTAGTGGCAATGATATTCACGGCGGCGGCAGCTGTTACGCAGCGAGATTGCTCTGCGAACTGTGTGGCAAGTTGTCGCCACTCGAGCGTACGGTAGTCCATCTGGTAGAGTTGGCGGAGCCGATAAGATCGCCACTACTACATTTCTGTGAACATCATCTCACTGTTGGGCATTAATAAAAACATATCCCCACCTCTCCACATGTTAGCTCATCGACTGATGCTATGACCACCCATCAGGCGCGTCATTACATCCGACAGCTGTTTCGATGGATAGTACGCAGTAAGGGCTCTAAATGAGCAGTAGAGCGCTTTGTCAACTCAACTTAAGACAAGTCCATACGAGAGTGAATTTCTAGCAAGAAAATTCCGAGATGTTCAGACGAAATTTCTTAGTGAAATTATTATGCATTGTATAACAAACTGCTAACATATGATATAGGATTATATCTCTCCTAATCCGATGCTCTTCCTCAATCAAATGTATTTGAATAAGGGAATCATTATTTTAGGTACCGTATGTTTGTATGGGAAACACTTCCTTTGTGAAATGTACATATCATGAAAAAAATCTACTTTTCTTGACTAACTCTTTTCAACTTAACCATAAAACATTCTGTGGAGTCTTCGATGTGGCTCTTTATGTGAGAGATGAGAGCAGTTGAGGCTCTCCATATTGGAGAATATATGAAAACTTGACAGCGAGAGACCCAAAATACGCCCCGAGTTTTGAATGGAGTTAATATGATAGATGTTACACAATGGAAGTTTATGTTTAACAAACATAAAACGAGAACTTAATGGCAAGCTGATTACTTGTAACTGGGGATGTTCCGATATTGAATACTACCAGAGTCGCATTTCATTTTGATTCTGATACGTTACCGGCATGCAGTAACAGTAATAGCAAGTGTTCTTTACTTCTCTACGACAAAATAGAGAATATCTATTTACATTTTTATATTTTCCCGAAAAAGTTCTGTTTTTGGATGGGTAACAATAAGTTTTCCACCGTCAATATTCACTCAAATTAATTCATAGTAGTCCAGCTATACGACGTTTTCGTTCACCAGAAGACTGATAACAAAATGATTCAGTCCTATATTAGGGCCGGTTACAGGTACAAGCTTGGAGTAGCGTATTCTTTGCATAACTTCACGATTTTATTGCGTCATTGTTAAATCTGAGAACATAATTTCTATAGTTTATTATAGTTAATTTACTATTATTATAGTTAATTTACTGTTCGGGTGTAACACATTGAATTTATTAGAATTTTCGAGGACTGTGGAGGTATCTTGCTTGAGATTGGCTTGTGAGAAATAAATTTTAATTAGGGAGTAATATTTCAAATATGTACGATTAAGTACGCTTTAAAAGGACATGTTTTCAAATGTCTCATTTAATTAATTCCACCGATGATGAGTCATGGTATTAAATGAGACATTTATGAGAGAGGGTATTATTATGAGATATTTTATCTGTCCTGGTGTCATTTCAATGTAGCCCAAGTAAGACTTTAGTAAGAATGCAGTTGATCTTAGCTTCTCTACAGCAAGAATAAGAGCCCAAAACTATTGATGACTAGCACATTAACATCTCTTCTCTCCCGAATACAATCCCATTAAAACGGGGAATGACAGGGAAGTAAAGAACATGAACTAAAACTGCCCTATAGAAAGAACCTTTTTCTTGTTAATATGTTGGTGATTCGTTTTCCTTGTCTGTGGAGTTCCATGTCCGTCGTCTGAAGTCTCCTCTCCATTTCCGCTGCTGCTTCCCGTTGCCTTGGTGCGAGATCGCCGGGGGCTTCCTCGGCTCGGCGCAGGCTCCGTGCCGCCTGCGGGCGCCTCATTATGCGGGTTGCTTCTGTCGTTACCGGCGCGCCACGTCCGCACTGCCGCGCCGCGCCGCCTTCGCTGGCGAGACGGAAGTTGTGCTAGACTCGGGGACGTGTACGAGCGTTCCGCGACCCCCGCTTCCGTAATTTCTCATTAAAGGAAAAGGGCCTGGGTTCGTGCTTGCCGCGTTGTACCCGAAGCCCTTCCACACCCATAACCGCGCAGATGTAGGCAAACATTCGCTTTTCGTGCAAGAACCTTTACGCGAGGAAGAGAATATGCCTAGCTCTAACGTTGTGTAAATGTGAAAAGTTGTGGTTTGGATATAATGATATCTGAAATAAATGGGAACGGAGATTTCTGATATGGAGAATTCCCTATCTCTCTATGTATATCCAAATTTAAGAGTTAAAGTAAAAATAGACGAATTTCAAACTCTCGAAGACTTAATATTGAAGACTATTACCTATATTTATTTTTTAAAAGACTAGAGCAGTTTTTCTTCAGAGATTTTGAATTTTCTTTGTCCCGTGGATTGAGCTGTAGAAGTCGTGAGAATATTGTGTGAAATATTGGATTGGATAAAAGCCCAAAACAATTGAGTCGTTGACGTAACTTTTCATGAGAGTATAGAAAGTAAAAGAATTCATTATAACAGGGTATGAGAACCAAGGGGCAATCCGTTTGATTGGAAGTCTGGATAACAATTATTTTTATAGGCGCAATTCCTATAATGCAGCAGGGTGTACACCAATGAAAGTACATTAGCTGTAGCAAGTATTTGTTATTTAACAAAAAAGCAACAGCCTTTAACATAAATTGAATTGAAAAATATGCTTGTGTAGGCTGTATTAACCTTTGGAACAAAAGGGTTCATCAAGTTGATTGGTTTTGAAACAATATAATTTATTTTCCACTGGGTTTGTTTGCTGCTCATTCCATTAACTGATATTTAACGGAGATTCCTACGTGGTTGCAAACACATTTTCAGATTAAAACATGCATCATTATTAATTTTTTATTACAATTTTGTCACTGTCTGACATAATAAATATTCTTTATTATTAGGTCTATTATGTTCTACTGTGTTTGTCCCAATACTAGTAAATTGTGGTCACAGTTATGTTACTTTATTTTATTCAATACAACCTTCAAAAATACACTAGGTTATTTTTGTTTTGGTTATTTTGGTTCCTTGACAAACTCTTTTCAACAAACGATTTATTTCAAGACAGTTTTAAGGTATGGTTATCTTTTCTAAATTTTTTATTGCATATTTAACTAGTGGAAAATATCTGATAATACTTTTCATTGGTATTCTGGTAATGGTAAACTGGATTATTTTTAATTCTTGTTTCCTAAAATTTCATTTTGATGCTCTTGAACCCTAAGTTCTTCGATAGTGAAAGATTCGATTAAACCCTGCCAGAAACAAAACATATCCGTATAAAATTCAAGAAAAATTGCAGAAATACAAATTGGACAACGAACAGTTGCTAATTGTCGTTCATTCACTAAATGTATGTGGAGTAACGGAAATATGTATGTTGGGCGGAAATATTCCGGTTTCATCTCTGCATCATTTACGCGCTCAATGCGGTAAGAATGTTGTTAGTGTCGCTATATCCTCGCTCAAGTGAACAATGGTGAGGCGAGTTCAGTGTAACGAGAGCATTCGTGAACAGCAGGTTTGTGAGAAATCAGCATGTGTGTAGGTCGTATTCGAAGCCGTTATGAGCCTACCGCATCGTTGGAGACACGAGGGCGGATGTATCATTTGGCCACCGCTCGAGCATACGACTACAATACAGGGGCGAAGAAGTTATAATCGTATAAGTGGAACTTGAGGGTTGGGGCTTAGTTTAGCGTATTGAGGAAATGGTAAGCCAATTTCTAAGTAGTTCGTATTCCTCCTCGGAATTCCAGATACGTATTTTGAAATAAGTTGCTTTATTATTATTATTATCATCATCATCATTTCGACATTGCTCTCATACTCAGCCCTGTCACTGGATATTATTCACCTGCCATTTAACATTGTTATTTTTGGCCAGGCTTTACTTTAGGAAAGGCAATTCAGTCTGATCCCTTAGTACCCATTTCACCCTGCTCCACCCGTTACACTATTCTAATAAACTTGACAAATAGTATGTACTTTAAACAATATATGAACCTAATGTATGAACTTAAAACAGTATATCAACTTAAAACAATGTGAGAACTTATAACAACAATAGAACGAACAACAATACGATCTTAAAACAATATATAGACAAGTTATATGTGCAAGTTGATATTTATATGGTTATTAGAACCTTATTACTGATTTTAAAACGATAAAAAATTTCTAACTATATGGCACGTTTGCAATACGACTGCTTTGTGACCTCTTCTAGCTTTGTTCGTGGATAGTCCTAAATCTACCAGAGTTTTTGGAAAAGTCTTTGGAAACACTCCCTCAGCCGAAATCACTATCGCATAAATGTTTACTTTGTCCAGCTTCCAGATTGTTTTAATTTGTATTGCTAGTTCCTGGTATTTACTTTTCTTATCTCCTTCTGATTTAATGACATTGTGAGTGAGAGGTACGGCGATGTCAATTAATGTTGCTGTCTTCGCCCCGGCGTTAATCACAACTATATCTGGTTTATTAAAATCAATGGTTCGATCCGTCAGCACCGGTCTATCCCAGTACATGATAACACCGTCTCCCTCTAACACTGGTGGTGGGGTATACTTGTAATTCGGTGGTGTTGTAGCTCTCTGTAGCATATTATACTCAAAACCCAGTTCTTGGTAAACAATTTTGGCAAGCTGATTGTGTCTGCCGAGGTAGGCGTTGTTAGCAAGTTGTGGGCACCCAACCATAACATGCTCAATGGATTCAACCAGTTCTCCGCATTTCCTGCACTTATCCTGGACATCCATCCGTAGGATATGCTTTTCGTACTTTCTCGTTCTTATTACTCTATCCTGGATGTCCATAAGAATTCCCTTAGTTTCTGGGTACAACTGTCCATCTGCTAGCCAATCCTGCGACATTTTTATTTCCAGTCCAGGTTCCTCCAAGAGCCTTGCAAGCTCTCCGTGCAATGCTTTACTCCGTGAGTCTACGCCTCCTTCTTGCATCACTTCCTCCGGCAGTTCTGCGGCTAGCTTGAGGGTAGTGTACCCAAAATCTTCTTCTCTTACTGCTTGGATTATACTGTCATTAGAGGACCTCAGACCTCTTCTCAGCTTTTCTTCTTGGGTCCTACACATGTTCTTAATATTGAGAAGCCCCCTTCCCCCTTCTTTACGGGGGAGATACAAGCGTTGGAGTGAGGAATTCGGATGAAAGTACCTGAATTTAGTTAAGAGCCTTCTGGTGGTACGATCTAGGTTGTCCAGTTCGGTTGTTGTTCATTTAACTATCCCGAATGAGCAGGTCAGCGTTGGCACTGCCCACGTGTTGATTGCAGAGATTACAATTCTGCCGGATAGCTTCGTGTTCAATACTTTTGTGACTCTCTTCTTCTATTTATCATGGTATGGGGAATTCAGGGGAATTATGGGGTCTGTAGTTTTCGGGCTGGGTCTTCGCCCCTTTTTTGAACACGAGGTACGTCCTTCCTTCTGTTAAATACTTCAGGAACGGCGAGGGTCTTTCCAGGGATTCAGGTAAAGCGCGGGCCCACAGCGCATGTGTGGCTGAGAATACCTTGAAAGTTGTGAAGTTTGTCCGGTCCTGGTGACTTCCAGTTTGCTGTCTTCCTTAGGTAGTTCTTGACTTCCTGTTCGGACAAGCTGATAATTTCCATAGGTTAAACTTATGAGTATTTACTTTGTATAATTTTGATCCATTCTGCCTGTGTATAATTTTTCGGGGTGGACCAGATCGTTTTCCAGTTGACTAAAGCTCTGTTCTGGGATCTCAGTTCTAGGTACCGCTAGGTAATTGGCTGTTCGAGCTTCCGGAAGTACTTTTTCCGGTTAGACTCGAACTCAAAATTTTCTTCTTTTCTTTTGTTAAGTTCATTGTACCTTCTTAACCTTGCGCCCTTTACTTTTGCCTTTTGTCTAAGGAGATCTTATAGGGCCAGGAGTTGTTGAGGGTTCTCATTATCATTCAGGTTAATTCCAGACCTCCTAGTTAGCTTTTCAGCTGCTTCTTACTTTTCGGGATTTATTTCCCTTAAGATACTCATCCAAGATGTCCGCCTGTGCTCTGAGATAGTCTATGCTTTTGTGGAGCTTTATTTTCCAAGCTTGATCTCTCCGTTTCCTATGTTCTTCTCCTCTTCGTTGCTTTGGGTAGTAGGTGCACTGACCGTTCAGCTCAACTACAGTGACACCGCCACAGTATGTGGCTAGATGTATTTCTTCAAGATCAGCGTCTACGAGATGTTCTTCCAAGCATTTGTTGACCGTTGCGATAAGTGACCTAGAGTGGCATACTCTCTTTAGCTTCGGAAGGCAGGTCTCAAGTTAGTGTTGGTGCCTCCAAAATATTCCAGTTTACTGCACAGTTTTCCCGCACACATCTAACTAAATCTTCCGTCTATTACCTTCGTTCGCCTATTACCTTGTTAACTTTTGTGACACTCATGGAGATTTTCAGTAGAGTATGATGATTTGACTATATAATTGGATGTGTTGAGCTGGCTTATTGGCATGAACGTATCTACGGACTTGCTTAACATGTATTTCGAAAAAGAAACTTCCTCTGAAACCAACCATGACTTTTCCCAGACATGTTGACGTATTGGGTCCCAACGATTTACTTTCTGTCATTCGTGATGGGCAGTATCGTTCGTGAACCTGAGTGAAGATGCTTCTACTGAGACTCATTCTTTGCGTGTAATTTTATCTTCTTTCATGTAGAAACCTATGAAATAACATATTAATGTACTTCCCATTCTACTCCAACTAATAATTTTCCCAATTATTTTAGAGGATACATGAAATAAACATTTGGTTGTAGTATATAGTAAGTCGAAATGAAAAGGGGACCACTGATATATTAAAGATATTTTATTTATTTATTTATATTTCAATAAGAGTGAATGAGTAGCATAACTCCTACATACGATCCAATGATTCGGTCTGCGTCCTAACAAAACTTAGTATTTAAAAAATTATTATTATTTAATGTCTTATGGCGAGATTCGGACAAAGTGGCCTGCTCATCTACCGAAACATTCTTTGGGTGACGGGACACAGAAATTTTGCGCACCAATATCGATTGTACATCAATATTTTATCATGATTAAAAATAGTCTAATATATTATGAATATAGTAATAAGAGGCAGGGGAACAAAAAACACATTACATAAAATTACAACAAAGATATATGATTGTGTGGATAAAAGTACATCGTTTGCTACAACTTTCATAGACATATCAAAGGTTTTTGGTACTATTGATCAAAACATTTTATTTAATAAATTATATAGATATGAAAAATTAAGTCTGGCGCTTGATCTTATCAAAAATTATTTTGAGAACAGGCGGCAAAAAGTAAGAATGGGCAAATATAGTACTGGGGTACATCAAGGAGTGCCAAACAAATGAATAAAAAAAAAGAACGGTGAACGTCAAGGGTCGATATTAGACTCGTTATTTTGCATATTATGTGTTAACGATTTGCTTCTGTCGATAATTGAAAATTCGATATTATCATTCATAGATATACAGCAGTAATAGCTGAAAGTGGATCATGGGATGTTAAAGTAAAAATAAAGTGTCTAGAAGAGATAACTGAATAGTTAGTACTAAATAAATTATCTTTAAATATATTTAAAACAGGTTTTATTACATTTGGAAAATATAGTGACAGTGTTCCTGCGAATTTTGAAACAGTAGTAAGTGAAGAAAAATTAAGAGACGGACATACGAAATACCTTGGATTACATTTTTATTAAAATTTCAAATGGAATAGGCATATCACCTTCATTATAAAAAAAGCTATTTGACTTTTGTCTTCTACAAATTAGCGAACTAAATTAAACGGAAACTTTTTAAAATATGTACTAGGGTTTTATAACATTATTAGGAGGGCCCGAATTTTGATGACGTCATCTTCTTTTCCTTATGCAGAATGCATTGCTCTTAAGTAATAAAATACTGAACAGAAATCTCTGGTTATAAAAATATTAATTTTTTGGGGACATTTTTTCGTCATATTTTCTACTTTTGAAATTTTAAGTCATTTTTATCAATTATTACGTCAGTTTTTGGTCATTTATTGCGTTTTACTCCATTATCTGGCCTCTCTCTTTCTGTTTTTCTAGAAATTAAATTAACTAAAACTATTAAATTATTGAACATTTATTTTTAATCTAACGAAATAATTGGATATTTGATCAGTAGGTCAACAATATACGCGTTGAAAGTCGGTTTCTTACCGATACCGTACGTATTGTTGTCGCAGCGAGCAATTCTCCTCTTTCCACTGTGCCTGTGGAAGTAAAAACAACCCTCGACAATGTGCAAGTTGAAAGGCAAGCGTTTGATCCGTTATCACAGATTTAGTTATGTACAGATTTTCTAAAAGGAAAGATTGATGTTTAGTTCAGAGTTCGTAGTTTCATTCAGCCTCAACTAAAATAAAGCAATCTAACTCTTGTCATTTAAGACAAATTGTATCTGAATTTCGAGATGATGTTTTCTCTACGGACGGTGAAGTGTTATTTTGTAAGATGTGCAAAAAAAATGTATCAGCCGAAAGAAACTTCTCTGTTCGGCAACATGTGGGTCGCGATAAGCATATACGGACAGAGGGTCTCGCAAGTAAGAAGAAATACACGTAACTTTTACTGCAACAAAATGTATCCATGAAGGAGAATAAATCGTCAGATATTTACAGAGGCTTTTGTAAAGCTTTAGTTTCTGCAAACATATCAAATTGGACTTTGAACAATGCTAAATTAAAGAGTTTTCTGCAACTACATTTCGAAAGTCCTATCCCAGAAAAATCAGCTCTTCGGAAGAACTACCTGTCACAATGTTACGACAACGCCATTAAAGAGATACGGGGAAAAGTACATGGGAAGAGGATTTTCGTATCCATTGACGAAACCAGTGATGTAGAAAATTGTTACGTGGCTAACATGATCATTGGTATATTAGAGATCGACGGACCAGGTGAAGTGTTTCTGCTTACAAGTGAGGAATTAGAAACTGTTAATTACTCCCTAATTTGTAGATTCTTTGATAAATGTGTGTTTTTGTTGTGGCCTGAGGGTACCAGAAATGATGTCTTGCTTTTTGTCTCTGATGAAGCGCCATACGTTGTGAAAGCAGGAAAGTCAATACAAGATTTTTGCCCGAAAATTTGCACTAACATGATCATTGCACATTCCTTGCTTAGCACAAGCTATGCAAAGGGTGGCAGAGGAAGTTTGAGCACATTTCTCTCAAATAGATCGCCTAATGTCAAAGACGAAGAACATTTTTGTCAAGGCTCCCTCTCCCTCTCGTAAACTGCTCTTCAAGCTCATGGCTTCTGGTATTCCACTCCCACACAGAACCTGTCATCACCCGATGGGGCACCTGGATAGATTCAGCAATATATTTCAGCGACCATTTCCAGGTGGTTAAACGTGTTATCGAAAGACTAAATCCAGACGATACTACTGCAATTGATACGGCTAAAACGCTATTTTCAAATAGTGAAATTAAAGAACAGCTAGCCTTCATAGAGGCAAATTTCAGTTGCTTAACACAAGGAATCACACGTGTACAGGAGAAATTGGAAATTTATCTAACTCTAGTTAGAAAAATTGCATCTGATTTGAAAAGTGTAGGGGGAGAAGTTGGAAGAAGGGTATCTAAGAAAGTGGAAAATGTTCTTGATAAAAACTCTGGATACAAAACTTTGTGTCGCATTTGTCATGTGCAACTGGTGAAACATTTGATACTTCCTGCATAGAAGAAGATCGCCCTGCCACTGACTTAGCGTATTTCAAGTATGCCCCAGTTGTATCAGTGGATGTGGAAAGGAGTTTCTCAGAGTACAAAATGTGCTCTCCGATAACAGGCGTTCCCGAACTTTCGAGAACCGCCGCATGCTGTTGGTTATCTACAACAATAATTCTGAATAAGGTTGATTTTTTACACGTTCTTCTTCCTCTTCCACTCAAATTTGCGAGTTTAAATTAATATTAATTTTTAATTTCAGTTCTAACGTTACAGAAGCAAGGAAAAAAAATTAGTCATTTTTAGATCATTTTACAGATTTTAAAGATCATTTTAGTGATCATTTTTTAGATATTTTTAGGTCATCGAAATCCGGGCCCTGATTATTAGTAATGGAATAACAGTATATAGTGGTGCCACATAGGAATGTAATAATAATGTTGAGAAACATACAAAATAGATTGTTAAATATTATTAATTAAAATTTTTTAAATATAAAGATTCCGTTAAGTGTAAGACAACTATTTGAAAGGCTCCTAGGTAACTTTGTTTACCTCTGCTGGAATGCAAATCGACAATGGAATTGTTGTTTGTAATTTTCTGGTTAATAAAGTATTCAAGTATAAAAATATTTTTTAACTCTTATAATTATTTGTGTTAAAAAAAGAAAAATAATTATTTTTCTGTCTAAAAGTTTTATAACACTTTTGATGGATTAGAACTAAAAGCGTTGTTGTTCGCTCATTTTATATATTTTTGTGTAAAATATAAATGGGAGCAGACATAATCCTCTCATAAAAATTGTGCTATGGAAGGAGACATAATCTTCGTGTTTACCTCGACTGCCTCTTAACATATCATAATATTAAAATGAATTTGTAATTTAAAGTGGCGAGTGAATGAGTCCCATACTATTGTTTTCTCAGAACTCTCTTGAATGGTTCTAATTACTCTTTATTCTCTTCTCACATACGAATTAAATTTATTTTTCAAACGTTGAAATGATTGCATGCTGTGTGGAAGATACTTCAAGTGAAACGTGAGTTGAACTTTACAGGGAAAAGCACTATTAAGGGATGTATTCATTTACCTATCAACTCAGAGTATGAATAGTAAAGGAGGGTTTGAGTATGAATAATAAAGGAATACTGAAGTATGATATCATTCTTTATTCCATTTTTATTAAAATGTTCATTTATATTCATAGAAACTTAAAACGAAAAGTAATATATTTCTGAAAGATATTCTGAAACCGTTGCTGAGATGCATCATGAAAGGCTGATCATGCCCCCTTTATCCATTTTCGTACCGGTACTTGAGAGATATTTGCTAGTAAAAAGTCTTTTATCTTCCTTTGTGTTTTCAATTTCTCAGTACAAGGTTAAAAATTTGGTTCAAGATGAATGCAGTTATCTCTTTCAGAACTAATAATTTCTCTGATGAATTCATTACGGAAATGTTAAACCGTTCCAGATCTCACCCCGAGATTTCCAATTTTTTACAAATAGCTTGGGTTGATATACACCAAATGGAAACACTTTTGGTAGACTTCTAGGATTAAAGGATCGTTCATATGGGTCAAAAAATAGCCAAAATCCGGGACACTGAAATGTTAAGTTCCCATTCTTCCGACCAGAGGAGTGGATGACGTCATGATGTGAATGAGGGTCACAATTTAATACCTTTTCACGACGATGTCAAAGTGGTGGAGTTGAGAAATACTGAAACTCACATGCTGAAGATACGATTAATGTTATTTATTGCGCAAATACCTTGAAAGGTACGAAGGCGAGGCTGAAAAGTCCTTGCGCCTGGCTATGCTGGTGTACACTGTTTGTCGCAACAGTTGCTAGCGTCCACAACTGTGTCCCTTTCTCACCTACATTAGGCTAGCAAAGCAATTGTTGCAGAATGGAACAGTAATATAGTAAACAATTAATACATAATTAGTGTACAAGGAAAAGTTAACTGCATTGTTGTTTAATTGTTATTATCTTGTTTGCTGACTTAATATTGAGCCAGCAGAGCACCACACTAAAAGAGCACATTTAATATTGTTTTATAATTTTTTTAAACAAATTCTGCACCAAAACAAAAATTTTCATCAAAATTATTGTATTTAAACATCTTCCTCGTGATATATTTCGCACCTTCTTTACACGTAAAATGGAAAGATTAAGAAAAAACTTTGGTTTTAAACATTTAATTTATATTTATAAACAAACATAAAAATATATTAAAGAAATAGTTGCGTTTACTTCTTCATTTTGAAACTTCTTCGTGCTTGGATCTATGATTGCAATACACAAAACCAAATGGCTTTCAAGGGATACTAGACTATTCTTGTGTTTTGTTTAGTAGAAAGTTTCAACAAGTCGCTCGTGGAGCTTAGACTATTGAATGGCATTATAACTTATTCTTATTATGAAATGTTTCTTCCTATTGTTTTATTCTTTTCGGGGGTCGTCGAACTAAGAAATTAGAGATCCATTGCTTTTGTGAATAATCTTCTATCATAGTTGTTTCTGCGAGAGGACACTGTCATCATAGTAAATACTTGGGAGTCAGTGGCCAAAGAGGAAATTCATGAACTTGCATGTCTCGCGTCGATGGCTCATTTCAGACACTGTAGGAAAGGGACTTGCGTGTTATTTGTTTGGACATAAAGTGTCCGAAACGACATAGTTCTTTGTCGTAGTTTGCTTAGAGTAGTTCAGACAGTAACAAACTCATGAAATTATTTTTTGAAACGCTGGATGTTCAGTGTTATTGTTTACCTCTCCGATTTACTCACGAATTGTCGCAAATCATCTTAAGTGAAGAATAATGGAATTGTTTGGCAAACTAAATTCCTCTTAAATGTGCGTATGAAGAAAGCAAATATTATTTAACTATTCAAAATCTCAACGGTTGAAAATGAATCATTTGTTTCTTATATTAATTTCTTTTTTTTTAATCCATGAACTTATAGTTTTCTAATACATTGTTCTCATTTGCCAATAGTATTTGAAAGCTCGAAGTGCAATTTCTGGTAAATTATTAACCAGACCAATTTATTATACGACGAACGTTCCACAGGTAGGCAAATTTATGCAAAATTGTTTCTCAATTTTATTTTGAAGTTAACCTGGACCCTCCTTCAATGACCATTACATAAAATCTGGAAGTCTGTCTGAAAGAGCCTTGGAATGTTGATGAGATGAGATAAACGATGGGATAAAACACGATGGAACTTTGTAACCACTACTTTTTTAATAGAAGAGAAGTTCAGTTTTTGTGTGATATCTTGTCATTGATATTTGTTAAGGTGATTCGTGAAATAAAAGAAAATTGTATAGAAATTGATTCATCTTCTAAATGTAAAAAAGGGTATTTTTCATCACCTCAATCATTCCTTTTTACTTTGTAGAATGACTCATAGCGAATTTTAATTCAAAATAAGTATGGCGTTTCTTTCTAAATTTGCAAAAAAGAATGGTATAATCTGTTAACTATACGAATTTTATACATCCAAACCAATTTTTTCCCCGTCGTGTTCCCGATTCTTGACATTCTACATCAACTTTTCTTTCTCTTTAGATGGTTTGGTCTCTCTTTATTCTTAACTCTTAAGTCACCTTCTGTTTCTCTTTCTCCTTCCCTGTCCTCTTCTGTCACTAGGGACACACTTCTCTGCCTCCTTAGGTGCCCATCCCTAACTACCAGGTGGTGGGTATTACTTCTGTTGTCTAGTTCTATGGTCCAGTCTTTGTTTTCTTAGTCCCTATAATGTACTTTTTGAAAATTATGTATTTCTTCTCTGTGCTGATCATATCTGCTCCGATCTCTTGAACAAATCCTTCCCTCTTCATCTGTCGTATATATTTAGCTCTTTCTGTTTCACATAATTCGCAATACCAAAACACATGGGCTCTAAACTATTAGAAGTTGTCCATGTTGGTTCACATTGAAAGACGTTCTCTTTCGAAATTTATTAAAATAAACGATGAGTGAAGTTTTTGTGAGTCGCCGAGTTTTTGAATGTATGTACGAAGTATGTGATCAGTTACGAGTACTTCTCCTTATTCAATCACTGTAAACTGGGTTTTCATTTTTAATTCAAAGAATAAATAACTACTTTCTCTTCGCATTGAATTTGTATTTACATGAATGCTTAAGACTGAGTACGTTTTCAATATTTTTTTGTTTAAATGCTTGAAGTGACTTTTTACGATGGTAATACTAACGAAGAAAGAATCAAAGATATTTTTCGCCGAAATTAGTTTTATTAAGTGATTTTAAATCAATTTCGTTCCATTTAATACATCGTGCATTAGTTCAATTAAAATCCACCCTTTCACTTAAAAATTCGTTTCATTAAAGAGACCATTTCTCGAACTGAGAAGTAAAATTTGCATTCCGGCTATAGTTCTATTAATTTCTTGGTCGATAATTAAATTCCTAAATTATTAAAGCTTCTAGTTAATGAATAATCGTTGGCTACGCCGCTTGTTTCAATAATACTTTTACGTTCGATATAAAAGCTAATAAAAGAATTAAAATTACAATAAGCTGTTTTTATTCCACGAAACATTTGAGTGTTTCCAAAGACGATTCGTTTAGTTTTCCATAAATAATCCTGATTGATAAAGCATCGCCAACTCTTTGACTGTTTTACGCATCCCGCGATTCCCTTTATTCGGCGGGTAATGTAACAAATGACAGGTCGCTTTCGGGAGAGGAAAAGGAGCAACGGGGATTCCCCTCCATCCCGTCTGCAGTCTCCTGGCCACTCTCTACCACGGAGAAGCTTATTGGATCCAAAACGAACCGAAGGAAGAGCCCAAAAGTTATTTCTGTCGGACTAGCAATACAAAACGTATCTTGGAGTGGTTACTTCCAATCCACTTGAAAAAGGGAAAAGTTTTAGAGGAGCCCCCAAATTGAACAACTTCTTCCAGCATTCCGAATAATTGAAATCGATGCTCTAGGTCTCGTGTGAAAGAATCGGTTCGATGTTTCTCTGAAACTACTCTCAGGTACGACTTTAAAGCAGTGTATTTATTTATCAGGGTATATGACCCGAAGGTACACAGTAAATCTGATTGAGTCAAGACATATTCTTTGGTACAGATGACTTTAGATTTGCGTAAGAAAGGTCATACAACCCAAAAAAGAAAAGTAACAAGATCTGAGCGTAACTTATAACTCCACTCGTCATAGGCGATGTAGTATGAATGTAGGAAAAAGACGAAGTAGATTGCCTGAATGTGTGGCGAACACGTTGTGTATTATAGTAAGAGTTGGATTTAGAGTTTCTCTCTGGGGAAAGTATACAACAACAACAAATCTAATTTTTGTATAACATCTTTCCATTTACTAAATTAAACTACTGTAAAACAATAAAAGAAAATGTTTATCGCAATATGATGTATATCTGAATAGTTAACTATTATATTGTTTTGGTGTTTCAAAACTATTAGTGGGGGACCGCCGTTTAGTCACAGCGTGAATTTGTTCGTGTTAGCCATCATTTTCACATTTCGGATAAGTCATGAATTGCACTAGTATTGAGTTCAGTTCACAAGTATTAAGTAAAATTTCACTCAAGGAATGAAGAGTGTGGAATAGCAAATGCCAAAATTGTGTATGCACAGTAGAGAAAGTTGAAGGGATGGGATCGCTGTTTTATGTTTATCTGGTGACGTGAGGAGATTCTATTTAGAATGATTGCCAAGGCGTCTTTTAAGTATTTCATTGGATACGTGTCATTCAGCATAAAACGCCATCATTTCACACAGACAAGTAATCTTTCGCCAGCTTAGCTGTCATCTTCAATCTAACAATGCAAAATATCAAAAGTCAAAGGGCAAATCAAAAGGCTAAGCTAAGCTGGCGAAAGTACTATCTGAATAAATATTTTACTAGTAGACAACACCGTATCTTTGATTTATTCTTAAAAACAAGAGAACATCTTTCTAATCTTGGTAACGCTTTGGTGCAATAATGGTCCTACCACTGCGAGCCATCTTAGTTTGCACATTACATGGTATATTATTGCTTGCAATTATTTTTCGCATCTGAGTAATTAAAGTTATACAAATAAAAATCAGATTCATTCCCACTTGGGATCTCATATTATGAGGTATATTGCCCTATAGGAGTTTAAGATGGATTTCATTTCTTCGAAGAATATTTCCATTTCCTTGTAGCATTAAATGAGATCTGGGAGTACCGTACATACGTACATCACAGTATGACCAACTCTACAACAATCACGGCACTCGAAAACGAATGAAGTAAGGCGTCGACGCAAGAGACTCGCGTTCGCTTCCCTCCGAGAATTTGCATGAAGAATCATTCTCTGCAACACGCTCTCATCCACGCGGTTTGTTTTCCATGGGCGTCTCGGTATTATCACTAGCATTTGCTTATCGCTCTCCCGTCTGATGAGGCCGATTGGCAAAGGGCAAGCGCAATCAAAGCAATCAGCTCCCTTTCTCTCGCACTTCGATATGGGTGTGTTTGGGGGGGTGGGGGAGGCAGAACCACTGACGCACGAAGCCACGCAGTGGCACACCGTTCCACGCACCGTGTTGTGTGTTCGAGCCTTTGTCACCATGTTATTTCCGTAATGTTTGGTCAAAGGTTGCTCAGAACCAGTGGACAGGAATCTCATTATAAATGTTCTCCCAGCTTAGTTCGACTGTGATTCATTTGTGGTAATTGTGGGATAAACAGGTTGAGGGATCGTCTATTTTGGAGGAAAGTCAGGAAAAGTGTCGAACGATTTTGTTTTTATTTCATCATTTTCATTGTTACCTAATTATTATTCGCTTGTTAAATGTCATTTTTAAGTTTTGTAGGAAATGTCGTTAATATTCTATTCAATGTATCCCTTCTCTCATCTTTTACTTCGTTTCGTTTCAACTTAATAAAATTGAATCGTCCATAAGTACGAAAGTTCGTTTCAATATTACCGAAGCTTGATTTCTTGTTCAGAAAAAAACATGACTCTAGGGCTCCTAGTACATCTTTTTGTACCAAAAAATATATGCCAATACCGCGTATTGAGTGCTGTGAAGGTTTTACCAGCAGACCTTAGAAAGGTCGACAAACTCTTATAATTTGCATCCAGAAATGTCTGGTAATTTAATACAAGCTGTGAACCACTTTTCTTCTGCATTCATAAATACGGAAAGTATGTTCGTGAGTTTAAGGTTTAACGCTTGGGGCAGACATTTAAAAATGGACATTTGCCAAGAGAAGCATTTTGTCTGCGGTAAGTCGAATAAAAGACGAACGCTAGGGGGTTTCCCTTCACCATAGTTGTACTAATATCTCTAGAGTTGCCACAAAAAATTGATTTTTCACATACTTTGTCGTTCTCACAAACTTTTGAAACCTATCTCTTGGTAATGGTTTGCCAAGTAATGTTCTCCTAATGTTTTACTGATCTTTGATTCACTTTCATTTAACAGCGTTGTGCAGATAATTTTTGCTAAAATACCTGCACGAGGTTGGTGAGGTTCGAAGGACCAGATGTTTAAATGAATTAGAAAATGAGGGATGTAGATGAGGTACTGATTGTCAACAAAAACAATTTAATATGACATGCAATATGAAGGAAATGGAGTAAAATAATGAAATACAAAGCTGCATGATACTGATGTGATGAGATGAGCTGATCTGTTCCTTGAAATTCCGCTCGGGTGGCGTGACGTTGAAGTCGAGTTGAATGGTTTTGAGTTGCTGCCCAGTGGAGTTGAATTGAATAAATCTTCTAGTAGNTGAGTTGCTGCCCAGTGGAGTTGAATTGAATAAATCTTCTAGTAGATAATAGTGCCTTCAGCTGTGTCATGGTGCAGGCTGAAGCAGAGAAGTGACGGCTAGCGTCCCGACTGACGAGAGTAGTAGAGCGAAGTGTAGTTTACTCTGCAGACGAGGTTTGGAGAGCGAAGTGGCCAGCGAATGAATAAATTCCCTTGATTTAAGTCGTCTCTTTGTGCACGCGGCTGCATGTTCGATTGGTGCGATCGATTGCGTGACGTCACAGTTTGACAATAAACGATTGTTTATCGATGTCGTGAATATTACGTAATGCTACGTAAGTTCTGTACATGGCTCTGGCGAAGTAGTGCTGCATCGTGGTGTACATATAATCAATAGAAGAGCTTGTAATCAATAAAGCCAGTTATGATTGTCCAACCATTTCATCTCCCTTTTGCTCAAAGGCGTAGAATTTGAATAGACCAATAAGGTTGGGAGAAATTTTACACAGAGGTCCATCTATTGAGATATGTCACTCATTAGGCACAAAGCATGTAGGTTTCAGAGATGATTCACTTGTCTTAAGAACATCACATGATAAAATGTCTCGACTAGCGTGAATCGTGTATTCATCACTTTATTGAAAACCTGGGAGAGATGAATGACAAGACGGTTGATATAAATTATTTCTAAATGTTCGACTACCTCGGATCTTCGTGTTTCTAATCTATCCAAAATATGAATTAGGCTTTTAATAAACACTTTGTTTACATGAGCATATATCAATAGAATAAAGGTGAGGACTTCATTCTCCCCAGGAAGGCAGCTTTAAACATACTTATTCCATTGTTACGTACATGTGATTCGTTTTCTAGATTTTAAAATAATATTCACCCATTGATTTAGAACTAAATTTGTCGAGTTAAGTAGTGTTCTCGCGATGCGTCACCGCGTGATGTGAAGAAAAGCATCCAACGCGTGTCTTCTCTATACTTTAATGCAATTTCGTCCCATAGTTTGTTCCTAACCTTGCTCGTGCCTGTAGAAAAAGAGAAATTGCTCGCGCTGGTCGTATAAATCGGCGAGTAGAACACGAATCTCGCTTTTTACGGCATACATATCAGCGTTCACTCAAGATTTTATAGAGGAAGAAGAAAGTAAAACGCCATTGGCAAGAGTCTACGTGTTCGTGCTCGCAAGAATTCCCGCAGCCTCCGAGTGGTGTGGAGCCTAATCGGCTGGGTGGAAGCGGGACTCAGATTGGTGCAAAGGGCGAGGACGAAGGAGCTTACGGGAGAGGCGAAGCTGAGAAGTTAAGAGGATGGAGTTAACCTAATATCCTCCCGGGTCGGTAGCTGTGTGTGAGAGGTCTTGTTTCAATAAAATGAGGGAAATCGTGGGTTTTTATTCCTGTTTACGTGGAACCTTGTATGAGTATGTTGTCAAAAATTCGAATAGCTCTACAAGTGGCTAGGCACATCTGACTACGAATCACTTTAATGTGTAGAACCCTTTTTTAAGGAACCCCAGCGTGTTTCACTTAATGCATTGGACCTCTTGCAACCATTCATGGTAAATGTTTTTGACTCTTGAAAGTTTCTGCAAGAATTCGAGTTGTTAAAGCACGCTGTCAATTTTAAATGGCATCATATGAAGTGAAATGGGGAAAACAAGAAGTGAGTTGAGATTCTAAAGTGAGGAGGAAAGAGATTCTAATTAGTTACCGGATATGAATTTCGAGAGGTATGCTGTTTAACTTTCGTTCACCCATTAATTTATTGGTTTATGTTCCTTCAAATTTTCATTAATGCTCAGTTGTTTTCATTGAGAATTTGATGATAGTTATTTCATCCCCTATTCCACATTTAATTGCTATCTTATTTGATATGTGTATGATCACTTTGATATGTAAAATATAAGTTATTGTGGGTGTATAAGTTTTTTCCGTAACTTCTGAACGATATTTCGTCTTTTAGGTAACATGACATTTTTGAANACAGGTTGTTGCTAACGACGCGATGTGCTGCTAGTGGTTAGAGACCAAGTGTAGGTTACAGGCCAATGGTGTCCGCAAGAGGAACCACAGAGAATACTTCGTGAGAACTTTCCTGTTCCAGAAGAGGCATTGTAAAATATAAGTTATTGTGGGTGTATAAGTTTTTTCCGTAACTTCTGAACGATATTTCGTCTTTTAGGTAACATGACATTTTTGAATGTTCTTTACGCAAATAAGGACCTTATCTACATACTATGAAAACTGTAAATACTATTTTATATTTTAATACTATTGTTAATACTAAATACTCATGTCATTTTTATTTTTATTTGAGGGAAGTCTTTGATATGGTGTAAAACCGTTGTATCTACTACACTTGAATGATGTTTTGTCAGTATATAGTGGACTGCGTAAATAACATGTTCACGTCAAATAGATCTACAATATAGTACGCGACAGCATGTGCTCCATTTACAATTTTTTAAATCGAAATTACCGAAAAAATGGTAATTTTAGAATGTAAAACTACTTGAACTACATCGAATAATTTAGGTACAAGGTTATAAATACTCATCGAAGTAATTCGTTCTCCGTTTCGTGTATTTCATGCAGATAAAATACCTTAATATATAACATTTGTTTGAGTACTATAGATTTTACAAGATGCCACCACCGCAGTGTTCTGGATGAAGAAATAATAAAGAATGGCTATAAAATATGACAGAGTTAAAATGTAACGGGTGGGCTAGTAATATATGAAATTAAACTAATATTTTCATTGGAAATTTTCATAATTTTTCTCACGGTTATAATACGACTTTTTATAAGCTCGTCAGTTATACCCTTATCAAAAACAGATTCTTGAATAGCTTTTGTGAGACATTTCACAAAGGAAGTACGTTTCGTTTGAAAATATCATTCCGTGAGGGTTCTGAAGCTTTGGAAAGAGCTTATTAGGACGCTTTCCTGTTTCACAGTATTGCTATAATAGACAATGTAATTTTCTCAAGTCCGTAAAATTTCTTTTTGGACACATTTTGGAATGTTTGTACAGTCTCAATCAATGAATAATGATGAAAATGTGGAGTACATTTAGATAGAGTACTAAAATCCCCCTTTCTCTATGTCATCACAGGCTGTGGTTGGTGAGATGAACCGATTGGGAATGATGGTGGACCTGTCTCATGCCTCTGTGAAGACTATGAAAGACGCTTTGGAGACCAGCAAGGCGCCTGTTATCTTCTCTCATTCATCGGCTTTTGCTCTGTGCAATTCTACTCGGAATGTACCGGACGACGTCCTTCGCAAATTGGTAAGTGGTTAATGTTTTTCAATGATGTTTGTGGGGGGGTGGGGCAATTCAGGTAAAACGTTCTTTCTTCCTTAGTGTGATAGAGGTTCTGCTTATAAAAGAAAGTGATTCTTCTTTCTAGTACCTAACCTCACCTACATTTGACTAAAATCTTTTGTTTTGAGTTGTAACATTGGAAAGCCATACGTTTCCAATTGACTGTACTTATAAAAAAAATTACTTCTCAATATTTATGGAAAACGTCCTCCATCATAATGTAAATAAATAATTAATCAACCTCAAACAGACAATTCGTTCAAATGTAATATTTCATTGTCATGCGATAGTCATTGCCATGCGATAGTCATGCGATAGGCATATTTCATTTCATTGTCATAATGAAATTAGAGAAAAATTAAAGTAAACACACCGTGACATGAAATCAGCTGTCGTTCCATGACCCTTTCATGCTACGATTCCGAATAATTCTTTTCTTATTTCATATATATTCACGGAGTCGAATTTTAAAATAAAAATACATATTTATGCTAATTGAACGTATACATTTCTATGTATTATCATACCAAATTAACCTTTCCTAGAAATTCTACGCTATACGTGTTCTCTTAAACCTCAATTCAACGCAATTTTAATATTATTTAAAAGTTTTTTTCAACTTATTTTTATTATTCAAGTTATTAAAATTATTTTGTTACTTCTTAAGCCTCATCTCCAGGTCTCCCCTTTTATTTGAAATATTTTAAATGTTTTATATTAATAAACACTATTATTCGTAGAATTGAATAATGTATCTCCTTGTATGAGAACATGCTTATAAAGCAAACTATATACAACACAAAGTTATGTAACTTATTTTACTTTTTGCATGAGTTTTCTTTATGAATGGATAACATAAAAAGAATGGTTGTTTAAGTGATGTTCTTAATTCAGGAACGAAAAATAAACTTAGTAGGCTACTTGACTTTTACGACTGCATCTGACACCGTGGGATTTCATGTCAGTGATAACGAACTAATTTGAACTGATGTCGGACTATCGAAAACTACCGAAAAATTGAAATGATGTTCCACTGTCGCTGCGTTTCTGAGACGTTTTTGTCCTATTCAAATATGCGAATAAAGAAATGGGATCTACATTTTAATAATACCCAAAAATAAATTTAAATTTTCTCTGATCTTAGGCTGAATCGTTTTAACAATAATGATTGAAATCTTAAAAAAAGGTCAAACATACGTGAATTTTCTTGTAAGTGTAGTTAATGGTTCGTAATGTAAATTTATATTCTGAAAATCCAAGAAATCAAAGAAGACAGAAAGCTCAGAATACGTTATTTTACTTATTATATATGTATTCATGTAGTTATGATGTATTCCTGAGTCAACAAAGACAAGGGCTCATGGAATTCAAAATATATTTAAACTTATAAATGAAATTCGTTAAAATTTTCGGCATCTGCAATAAGTGCTTGAAAATTTCACATTTTTCCCGTGAAGAATTTTGTATCAAATAGCTGGATCACTTCAGTCATATCGTATTTGTGTCACTTATGTTCCTACAAAGGCTTCATATGGCACGGCTGTGTGTCTTTTCGCATGCCCAGGGCTTGTGGATGAATATGAGTTAAATAACGAATTCCACATATCCAGCAACTTGTTTTGTAAGAAAATCACATGCAAGGTAATGGCGAATGGCAATGTTTCTTCCCGACAATCATGAATTAAGTTGTCTTCTCATCAAACTGCGAGTGACGTCGAACTGTCTCTCAGTTATCATTGACTGTACAATGATCATGGGTGAATGCACTCGTCCAAAACCCATGACGTTAATTGACGGCGATGCGTGATGTAATAGGAAAGGTACTCGTAGTCTGTGTCATGGACATTTTCCGCATCGCATGACTCCATCACGCACCGTATTAGCTAAAGCGAATCGAATGCAAGTGTAAAAGATGCAAACTATTGGGGAGCTCGACGCTACCGAGAGACAAGCTTGAGTTCTGAGTCCAGGGAGACGTGGTAGTTATTTTTTGGTGAGGCAAGTATAACCATCGGTGATTACCTACCCCTTGTCATGGTTGTTGTCAATGTTTTCAAGCATACTCTTTTGAGCGTAAGTACTCAATCGAAACCTCAGATTAGGGACTCACTAGCCCTAAAAATTTCAGATAGGTGTTTCCGAAGAATAAAATATCAAAGCTGACTTTGAAAAGAACAGGACCACTATTGGTAAATATGAAGGAAACCCAAGAATCTAGAGTGATTAGTTAATGTTCAGCTCTATGACATGGACAGATAATAAATCCTCACTGAAGTAGGAAAATGCGAACATGGAGAACGTGTTTACAGAAGGAACATTAAATCTATAATAGTGTTCAGGGGTTTGCAGTTACCTTTTTACATTACGATTCAAGTATTGTTTACTTTATTTAGCACATCCCGTTATTACTCCTCAACACTTGTTATAAAAATTGCATACTGTCTTTAGTATTCCTGTATGGAAATGCGTAAAAATTAAAATATTTTAATTTCAGGTAATTACTTTAATATTCCATTCCTTTCATAACATTCGAAATAATGCAAATTCTTCAGCTATTCTTTCTAGCAGTTCCCAATGATACAGCGTGTGCAAAATTTACTTCTACGAATCTTATTGATCTGCGAAAACATATTAATATAACATAGTAATATGGCATTTCTCCAACAATCCACTACAAATTGGGCGAAATCCCTTTAATGCCCGAAATGTTAATTCTTACTGAATTTAAATGTAGGCGAAATTACTAGAATTGTGATCATCATGTTTTGTCAACATTTGCATATTCATAATTCGAGAATGTAACAAATCAATTCCATCAACTTGATACTGACTCTCTGGTTACATTTATTCATAATCAATGTGCATCGTGTTTGTCATTTAATTTGCACCCATAAAACACAATGCGCAATTGACGTTTCCCTTTGCATAAACTCCGTCTCCTACAACTCACATGCGTTATATAATTTCATAGATACATTTGCTTCATCGTAATAAAACAGATTCGGGTCAGCATAACGATATATAGACATATAATTGTAGCCTAATTTGCGAGAAGTGTTAATTGCATACTCGCCATTCCAGATATGTTAAGCTACCGAAACTAACGCTTCCGAAACTAACTTCCGAAACTAGCGCTAGTGAAGTTATAAATGTCATCAATTTATTAAAAAGTAAATTTCCTGCAGGTATAGATGATATGCCTGAATTTATAGTAAATTCTTCCTCACGCGTTGTATTAAGTCCACTCGTATTTCAAATAGTTCTTCGTCAAACGGTGTGTTTCCTGACTTATTTAAGAAAGTTAAAATGAAACCATTACACAAGAAAGGAAATAAGAGTGACGTTGGAAACTATGGACCTATATCCTCATTGCCAATTTTCTCAAAAGTCCTTGAAATAATCTTTTATAAGCGACTTTTAGACTTATCTCATAATAATGTTCCCTCAAACGATCAGCACGGTTTCAGGAAATCCCTTTCTTCTAACAGTACCATATTTTCTTTTTAAATGATGTCACCATTTTTCTCTTGACCTTGGAGATAATCCTTAAGGTATTTTTCTTGATTTATCGGAAGCATTCGATGTAATCGATCACGAAATTCTTCTCTCAAAACTGCATTCTTACGGCATTTGTGGATCGGCACATCAATGGCAAACTTCCTACTTTAAAGATCGGTATCAGCAAGTCGAAATTTCCCATGTTGAAAATAAAATATTATAGCATTATCTTTCAGAAACAAAGTCACTTACTTGCAGATTTCCTGAAGGTTCAATTTTAGCCCCTATACTCTTTTTACTGTACGTAAACGGTATGTCATCAACCATACCTGATTGCAAAATGGTGCTATTTGCTGATGACACTAATTTACTATGTAAATATGTCAATGCGTGAAAAGTTCTATCTAACTTCTCGTCTTGGTTTCATTCAAATCGTCTTATTGTAAATAGTGATAAGACTGTATCCATGTCATTTCAGAATAGTGTAACAAAAACTCTTGCTCCTTTATCAGTTTCCAAAATTGATGTGAACTTTTATTTAGAGAATTAAATATTTTCCCTCTCCCTTACATATACATTTATGAAATAGATTTGGTTGTTAAGAAAGAATTATTGAAATCCCACCACTGCTTTAAAAGAAACAGTCTAGTTCACGAGCACAACACTCGTAAAAAGTCTGATATTCATCGCCCTGGCGTGTCAGCCACTCTTTGCCAAAAAGGTCCATATCATCCAGGAATAATTTTGTATAATTCCCTTCCAAAAAATATGAGAGATATTAGGCAATTGAATCCCTTCAAATTCGCGGTTAAAAGTTTTCTAATGCTCGATTGCTTCGATAATGTGATAGAATTTTCTGATTTTAATAAAAGAATTTAAATTTTACGTACTCACTCTCTGTTTTAATTAATTAATAATTTAATAAAAAAAGTTAATGAGACATTCATTTTAATGATAAATATTGTTTTCTATGTGATTTCGGATGATGTAAGTGGTTAATTACTCTTATACTTTGTGACGTCAATGTAATAATACTCTGAATACTAATTAAATTCCTGTTTTCATGCATGTTGTTTTGTATTTATAATAGTTTATTTTTAACTGTACGAAACACTGGCGCAGTTGCATACATTATCTCTGTAGCCCCATCCTGGCCCGGATTTCCTGCGGGTAGTGCCGGATTTTCCATAGACTGGAATGTCATTTAATAATTTTGGAATTAATTTTGACTGCACATTATATCTACAATTGATTTTGGAATAATAAATTGATAACTATTTAATTTTTTTCTAGAAGTATGAAATCCGCCACTGCCCTTAGTCCTTTGATCCAAATTGATGGAATGGTCCCTTGCTTGTTTCCGGAGAATAACTTAGTTTATTATCCCTCGCGTGGTCACATGCAGTTTGCATCTGCTTTTTTGGCAATAAAGTTTATTATAATAATAATAAATAAGTTATATGTATATTATTCTCATACATATTTAATGGTGAATATAGTTACGTGTTACAAATCATACGAAGATTCTCGTATGTATGATTATATTATTTTTATTAAATAATTTTATTTAACTTGTTCTTGGGTAAAATTTTCAAATCGAATTTTCAATTCCGATGTGCTAAAAACTTAAAAATTAGCGTGTTCACTCTACTTTGGAAAAAAATGTAAAATTATATTTATAACATCGTTTGGAACATTTCATACTCGGGCGTATTACCAGTTAGCATTTAGCACAGGTTAGCCGTTATCGTTTTGTTTCCTCAAACGAATCATTCTGCAACATCCATTACTAAATTTTATAAACTGAAATGTAATTCGTATTTTGAAAACGATTCTTATAAATTATAAATTATAAAAACTTTGACTAAAAATATAAAAAAAGGAAATACGTTTTTCCATTATTGAATATTCTTTTTGCCATGAATCAAGCCCGTCAAAGTTGTGAAGGTTTTTGTAATATAAATAATTATGTTCCGAACATGAGAATTCAAAATATATAAAAGTGTAAGAATGATTTCAAGTTCTTCACATTATGAGTATTTTAAAACTAGCCATCGCTAATTCTATTGTTGCCATACTATAAAAGAACGATTAAAACTATTTACTCCTAGTTTCAGAGAGTAAATTATGTTTATTGAACAGACTGAATAAACAAAAATCATGTTCAATAACCTTTTTAAATGATTTTATGATTTTTTCATGACTTTTCTCCATATCTATTTTCATCAATTTCAAAAACTTTTAAAAGTGACTGAAAAGTCATATTTACGCTCCTCTTTCTATTCTATCGATTAATACAGTTTGGATAAATTATTTTTGAGGAGAAAAAAATTATCAAAGAAGTGTAAAAATTGTTTGATTATGACATTATGTGACAATGCAGGAATTGAAAAGTTAATAACGATGAGACTTCTATAAGATTGGCCCTTCCCCTTCACCGGGAGCTAATTGACTCCTTACCGAAAGGAAACACGAGAGTTGTATCTGCGTATAAGTGCCAAAATAGTGTTTGATCTGATTTATCCTATGCATGGTATTGGTATTACAATGGTTACTTCTACGTGTTGAACATATTTTTCCTGAGAATAAAATAGCGTATAATTCATTTAAGTCGAAATATTGATTCGTTATCTTACTGAAATGTTATAAAGGTTCTAAGATTATGGAGTTTTCGACTTAAATAAAATATAATAAACTGTGAGGGGTGGCTTTTCGCAGGCACTCTGAGCACTATCAAAGAAACCTTTAACACCTCTTCGCTACCGGGGATTTTTCTGACAAATCTCCTCCTCCGGCGCCGAGTCCGCCGTCCTTTAAGTAACTATCTCCATTGCCTCTTATGCCACTGCAGCGTCTGCGGCGTCTTTAAAGGCGTGGGTGGAGAGGGGCGGTGGGATGAATCGACCAATCCCGGAACCCTCATGCTCCTATCTGGACGTGTTCCCCTTAACCACGGTCTCCCTTCAGTTGAAGAGGCCTCATTAGCGTGGCCTGGCTCGTCAAGCGTCGCGGCCCATTAGTCTCTCTCGACGCGGCGAAACCCTCCCTCTCCTCCTAAGCCCCTGCCATCGCGCGCGGTCTCGCCGCTCCGTGTGCACGCGTCACCGCCTTCACGGCCTCAGCACCGCATCCCTTCATCCACAATCATCCCCTCATCCACGGATCTCCTCTTCCGGTGGAGTGTACTAAAAAGTCGTGACCATTTGCCATTTCCACGTGGGTCGGAAAAAGTTTCACTTCTTTCAGATTCGAGAGGCCTTAATAGTATTGTTGAAGATTCGGATTAGGGGTGTCCATATTACGGTGCAAATCCCCTATTAAATAGGAGAAATAAGTCATAATAAATAGATCCCGCAAAGGAAAGCATCTGTGTAAATTCAGATCAAAGTAAATTGGGGAACAATTGGTGATAGTCTGGTGGAAAAATACGACGAGAATTTGACGAAGAAATATAGAGGAATATAAACTTTGGCGAAGTATACTTTAGATTCACTCAACGAGTCATTTTACCCTCACTTTCAGTCGAACTGTACGGTTTTCCTACGTATAGAAACGACTAAATGATTTGAAGAGATGAATCGGAAACGGAAAACGGACTGGTTGGAAAAGACCTGTTTATTTCGGTTTTTAGAATTCCTATGAGTAAACAAGCCAGTACCATGTGTTTTTCATGACTGTGGAGATTGCTATGCAATAAAGAACAATAATGTTTACCAGTCAGAACTTCGTTTCGTATCCCTACCGATAATATTATTGCAACAAAAGTAATTTTCAGTCAAACTACCTGCCTGGAATATTTTCCAATATTCCTAATAAATTTTATTCATGGGGAAATATTAAGACCCTTTTTTATATTTAATGCTATTAGAACGACTTACCTTACCTCTCATTTTGTATTAGACATAATACACCGTCGCTTTTCACGTAACAGTCTATTACCCTTTAGGAAACTGTATAAACCGATATTTATTTGATCTGACCCTAAACCCTATAGAGCTTTTCAATTTCGATCCTCTGAGGAAAAATTGCAAGTTACAGGCTTCGGTACCTCGAAATAATGAGCATCCACCATTCCAACACACATTTTTCTTCTGTTCCCTACATACAGCGAATATTTGGGCGTCCCTTTGCTTTCTGCCCCAGTGAGGAGTTGATGCTTTCTTCGGCATTATTACTTGCAGTCCTGTCAGTTTTTTTTTTCTCTATGGATATAGAGGAATATAAACATAGTGTTGCTAGTTTTCTACAATTCTATCTGTATCACATTGAATATGTAGGTGGATGATTGTTGGGAGTTGTTGGAGTGACGAATTATCTGCTGTTATTTTAGTTTTTTAAGTATTTCCGTACTTCACAGGTTCCCATGCCGTTTATGTTTAAGATTTGTGAGAAGGAAGAGACAAACATCAACCCCTTTTATAATTATGCAATCCCATAACTTGTTAACAAACGTATTTTTGTCATTTGTCTTCCACCTTTAAATGTATTCAATTCTTACCGAGATATCTATCAACATAAACTAACATCTCAATAATATGTATAAAGGTTTCCAGAGACATATAGTTAAATCGTAGTACACAATCTTAAGTGTAATTGAAAGTGCAAAATAATTCATCAACCTTTATTACAGTCCATTGTATTTCATTGTAATTATCGATCAAAATGCTTTCAACGCTGTCAGGGTAATATTTCTCAATATGGCAAGAATATCTTTTGGCACTACTGGGGTCTTGCTAAACATTTTTCATAATTTTCAATTTCTGAAGCCAGAGTGTATTTCCTGAAACACTCTAAAAGTTCGGTCATTTTTGTGAGTTAAATGTTGTAAACTCCGTTCACTTTTCCTGCCTACCTTTCCCAAAGCCGTAGAGAGACAATTCCATCTCCGCTCAAGATTTCAATTGCTAAGGACAGGATATCACGCACCCCTTACACATACCCCCTAATGAATACTAATTTTTAATTTAACATAGAAACTTTAAGAAACTTCTTTCTTGTAAAAGATTTATTAACCTACAGAAATCGTGTAAAATATGCAAATAGTTCAAGTGCCACTAATAAGATCTTTTTCAAATAAAATAATTTTTTATCAATCGCAAAAAATATAACTTCTTCTGCTTTATCACTTATGTAAAATCCTCCATGTTCACGAATTACTTCATTTATTTATTGTACTTAAAATTCCGTATGTCCCTATTATTGTCCGTTCTTTAATTTTTAAACAATAATAACAATGTGCTCTAGACATTATAGATTTATTGTTTCACACATTCATCGTAATCCCGACGATGTATGTTGAAATAAGGTTGAGGTTTCTGTGACAATATAATTCAAAGTCAATAATTAAAAATCAAACACAGTAGTTCATTTTATCGGTCGCTACGGCATATCAAGCAAACAAGTTGAAAAACTAACAAGAGACTGATTAGTGAAGTTCTCAAGAGAAAAACAAAACTTTTTCAACTCGTGGACATCACTTCCATTCAGGAAACATTCATTTATCGCCATGAGTATTTATCTATTGGAATAATCAAACAATTATTGAGGAAACTTTTTTCAGGTATGTAACTTTGTCGGTTTGCTCACTCTGTACTTGTTTTCTTTTATTCATTTTTCATTGTACTTTTCTTTTCTTTTCTTTATTTCAACAAAAAAATACACATCTTTCGATACTGTTTTACTCAATTATTGTATACTTTCATGTTATGTTTTTATTATTGTCATTTTCATGTACATATATATTTTTCAGTCTACGTTACTGACGATGGCTGCTATGCAGCCGAAAAAACATTCTAACAATAAAACAATGAGCAACATACAAACGTCTTTTAATTTATAATTCTTTGATAATATTGCTAACGCTCCACAATTACCAAGTAGACTAAAAGTAAGTTTTTTTCTCGAAACTTCATGTACAATTTCAATCTGCCCGCACATTTTTGGCTGCACACATCCTAATGAAGGTCATCACCAGGGCCCGGATTTTGAAGACCTAAAATATCTAAACAATGATCAATAAAATGATCTAAAAATCAGTGAAATGATCTAAAAAATTACTTTAATTTTTTTTTCTTTATTTCAGAGTATGAGAGTACAGCACAATACTTGCTTCTGTAATGTTAGGAATGAAATTAAAAATTTATGTTATTCTAACTCTCAGATTTGTATGGTCTAGAATGATGAACTTATAAAAAGTCTCCTTATTCAGAATTATTGCTGTAGATAACCAACAGCATGCGGCGGTTCTCGAAAGTTCGGGAACGCCTGTTATCGGAGAGCACATTTTGTACTCTGAGAAACTCCTTTCCACATCCACTGATACAACTGGGGCATACTTGAAATACGCTAAGTCAGTGGCAGGGCGATCTTCTTCTATGCAGGAAGTATCAAATGTTTCACCAGTTGCACATGACAAATGCGACACAAAGTTTTGTATCCAGAGTTTTTATCAAGAACATTTTCCACTTTCTTAGATACCCTTCTTCCAACTTCTCCCCCTACACTTTTCAAATCAGATGCAATTTTTCTAACTAGAGTTAGATAAATTTCCAATTTCTCCTGTACACGTGTGATTCCTTGTGTTAAGCAACTGAAATTTGCCTCTATGAAGGCTAGCTGTTCTTTAATTTCACTATTTGAAAATAGCGTTTTAGCCGTCTCAGTTGCAGTAGTATCGTCTGGATTTAGTCTTTCGATAACACGTTTAACCACCTGGAAATGGTCGCTGAAATATATTGCTGAATCTATCCAGGTGCCCCATCGGGTGATGACAGGTTCTGTGTGGGAGTGGAATACCAGAAGCCATGAGCTTGAAGAGCAGTTTACGAGAGGGAGAGGGAGCCTTGACAAAAATGTTCTTCGTCTTTGACATTAGGCGATCTATTTGAGAAAAATGTGCTCAAACTTCCTCTGCCACCCTTTGCATAGCTTGTGCTAAGCAAGGAATGTGCAATGATCATGTTAGTGCAAATTTTCGGGCAAAAATCTTGTATTGACTTTCCTGCTTTCACAACGTATGGCGCTTCATCAGAGACAAAAAGCAAGACATCATTTCTGGTACCCTCAGGCCACAACAAAAACACACATTTATCAAAGAATCTACAAATTAGGGAGTAAATAACAGTTTCTAATTCCTCACTTGTAAGCAGAAACACTTCACCTGGTCCGTCGATCTCTGATATACCAATGATCATGTTAGCCACGTAACAAATTTCTACATCACTGGTTTCGTCAATGGATACGAAAATCCTCTTCCCATGTACTTTTCCCCGTATCTCTTTAATGGCGTTGTCGTAACTTTGTGACAGGTAGTTCTTCCGAACAGTTGATTTGTCTGGGATAGGACGTCCGAAATGTAGTTCCAGAACACTTTTCAATTTAGCATTGTTCAAGGTCCAAAATGGGATGTTTGCAGAAACTAAAGCTTCACAAAAGCCTCTGTAAAAATCTGACGATTTATTCTCCTTCATGGATACACTTTGTTGCAGTAAATGTTACGTGTATTTCTTCTTACTTGCGAGACCCTCTGTCCGTATATGCTTATCGCCACCCACATGTTGCCGAACAATGAATTTTCTTTCGGCTGATACCTTTGTTTCGCACATCTTACAAAATAACACTTCACCGTCCGTAGAGAAAACATATCTAAATTCAGATACAATTTCTCTTGAATGACAAGATTTATATGATTTATATGACCTGAAACTTCAAAAGGAGAAAATATGACAAAAAAATTTCGAATAAAATTAATATTTTTATAACCAGAGATTCCTGTTCAGAAAGTTATTACTTAAGAGCGATGCATACTGCATAAGGAATACAAGATGACATGTCATCAAAATCCAGGCCCTGGTCTTCATAAAGAAAGATCATGTAATGTATTATATCTGAAAAAATAATGACGCAATTTTTTTCTTGATTTTTTAAAACCCTAGAGGAATTTTCCGCTCAAACGTTATAGAAATATCCGGTTTCCTAGGATAATTTACAATGCATTTATCGTTAGATAAATGTACTTGGAAATTTTAAAAAGATAAATAAGCGTTTGAGGAACAATAAAACTAATTTAAAGTATTTCTTTTTCACGAGGGACAACGGAAAAGATAAACTAATATCTGGAAAGCAGCTGGAGTTGTGTGGATCAGGATCAAAACCTTCATGTACCAGAGGATGATACGGACAAATTCTAAGCAATCCCTTATATTCGTATGTATGGAATGCCACTCCCCATCAGGGCAGGAAATTTCTAGGACACGGGAGTAACAAGCAGTAGGTTACTGTAATCTTTGCTAGGTCTATCTGATTTCAACGTTAATTTGTTATTGTTGATGCTTCAATATTACCAAGAACATATAAATCTTTTGTGAAATTAATTGAGGAACTGCGTGTTTCTTTGAATTCCATGTGAAAGGAATTTCCACCATAGCCGAGGAAAGATCATGCGGGTTAATTTCTAAGGAATTACATCGGTATCAATGATTTATGTGAATGCCCGATATGCATCGCGATGTCTAGACTCTGAGTCACCACAATGATCTCCTATTATGTGAAGCAGTACAAGAAAAATTCAAGCGAGTCGACCAATGATCAGAAGTGTGGTGAGCTCAGTCACGAGCCCTGTTTACTGGGCGCATCTTAACGTTCTTGAAACCTAAATGTACTTTTGTACTGGGTCATTCAACGTTGCATTAGTCAATATTTAATATAATAATACTATGTTTAACTCAACACCATGCAATCGTGCCCGCCATTAAATGGTGATAGTTGGGTACAAGGACGACCGCATTGATCAAATGTTTTGGGCACTTTTCCCGTGTAAGATATGTGGGTTTACTATCGAGATTTTATTCCATATGTGATTCAGTGACCTATCATTCTCATCTTAACCTATGTAGCATGCTCTGTGAGCAAGAGCATCAGACCATAAAAACCTATCAAAACCTATAGCACCACGCGAACTATCATTGTCAATTTTCTTTAACATGGAGAAACTAATGAAAGAAAGAGGAGGGAACACCACAGGATTGTAAATTATGCCTACACAAAACTATATTAGCCCTGAGATTTGTATTGTGGAATCTTTGCTGGCAAAGAAATGTCGTTGGCAGTCTGTATCAAAAGTTAAGTAGTAGCAGTTTGTTTTTCTTCTTACGTGGCTCAATTTCTCTCAGTGTCTGAAGTTGACTGACAACGCCTTAATCGCCTCCTATTCCAACTCTATTTTTACTTTAATGAATTCTTGTTCCTACGTATAGAATACCCCCAACATCAATAGCCGTGAATAAGCCGTAATGATCAAATCAACGACTTGGAAGTCAGTCCACTTGAGGTAATCTTGTTCTCTGCTGCGTTTAATTGCAACAAATAAGAATATCTTGGTGCGGGAGATAATCTGACACAATCTGTTGTTACGCTTAATTCTTCTTCTTGTAGTTTACCTCTGAATAACTGTACAAGATTTTTGTCAAGGAGAAAGTCATTTCGCAAGACTGTAAAGATCCTCCTCCTTTTCCTTTCATTCCTACTCAGACAAGAACAATTTTGTGAACTTCTTAGCTCTCACGTCAAACCGGTTTTCTCCTCGTTTTCTGAATTCGTTAGATTTTTTAGTGAGCTGAAAATTGAGTACACAGAAACGGGAATGTCACATCTCAGCTCTTTAGAAGGAAATATTTGCCTCACCACGTCAGACGAACAACAAAAATGGGAAGTAACCTTATTTTTACCCATTCGTACTTTCACACAAACTTTGCGATAAACATTTTTTCAGTGTAAAATAATATAAAACAATTTTTATGTCAAATAATTTAGATTTCAAATCTAACTGTAAAATAATCAAAGAAACATTAAAAAATTGTAGAAAAACTAAAATAAGACGAGGTGCATTATGTTTTGTCAATTTTCAACTTCTCAAATATAACAAGAAAATAATCAAAATGTCCTCACTTTAAGAATTATCAGTTAAAATCTTTACTTCGTCGACATGGCGGTGGGGGCATATATGGAAAAGTGCTTTGCAAAACGTTTTGGTTTCGACCCGAGCGTAAGGCATGAATGCGTGTGCTTCGAATTTTCCTTCAATTTATTTTTATTATATTCAACTACCACCACAATAAACTGTTTTCCTGACATAATCAGACCAGTTTAGTCACGCGATCGCCAAACCCACATGCCTTCATTTCATAATATACGACCTACCCCTTGAGAGAGAAAATTAAGGGAACAAAGATATTATAAATATTCACTACTTTCCTTTTTCAAAGGTCAAATCGAATGGTAACTCCACACTCGGCTAACAATTCTGATTTATGATAAGACGTAACATTTCGTTCTTTTAACCGAAAAGTTAATTGTCTTGTTAATGCATTGCATTGCATTGCATTGCCTATGAAAAGAAGCTCCAAGACACGATGTCAAAACAATTGTCCTATCCATATGTAGCAATTCTCAAGGAATGCATATTGAAAAAAGGATGTAGTCCTTTACCTTGAGTGATCGGAATTACGCTACGTTATAGGATTGTGATCCTTGTATGATTGGAAACAAATATTCCTCTCAATCTGTGTCAGAAATGGGACCTTTCAGCCGTTGCGACGAAGGAAATTCTGTTTTTCTGAATGCGTCGGCGTTCGACAAGAATTCGCAATATGTAACCGGGGCCTTTTCCCTCCAGTCTGCGGTTCTGCCTTTTCTTTTCTTTTCCTTCGTCACCAATGCGTCCTGCGTCATTTCGCGTCGCATCGTCGTCCCTTCCGTCGCTGTGGTGTCCGCCGCTGAGGCTAACGCTGCCCCCGAGGTCTCTGCGTGACTGCTGTCGCGAATGCGCTCGCCCTTGACGACGAGTCGTGGTCAGGATACGGAACGACCAGTTCTACTATTTGGAGACGGACCTGATTCGCCGTTCGATTCGCACAGATTTCTGCATCGGAGGCTCCCCTGGCGCTATTGTTTTATTCTCCGATTCGTTGGATAACTCGATCTGGGAGAGACGTGTAAACCGACATTCACTGAAAGGACAACTATTGCTTCCTGAAGTATATACAGAATTTTCATTTTATCGTTGTATCTCTGGCGATACGCTTGTGTTTTTGCACGCAAATCAAGCTCATTTCAGATATCAGTTCAATTACTTCTTATTTTTTCTTAATATTATGACAATACTATATCTGAAGTGCTTGTGAAACGTTGTTTACACGTTTTGCGAGATGAAATTCCGATATGAATGAATCTATATTAGTTCAAATCAGTTCATTGATAATGAATGCCCATCCAATATTTAAGTGTGGTTCTTTTTTTCAGTGGGTAGAGTAATAGGATTATGTTGCCTAGACTATAATAAGGAATGAATCAACATCTTTTAATTTATGTCTTATCTGCAGCTCTAAACAATAAAATTACTGCAGATTTGATCTCCTATTCCTCTTTTCGTCTTTATTTTACGTCATGACATCGTCTCTTCTTGTTGGCCAATAGCTAGAAAGAAATGCTACGTAACGTTTAGGTTAGGTTCAGCGTTCCTTAAATCGTAATTATATTTCCTTTTCTGTGTGTCAGCTCCTTGAAATGAGTCACAGATTCAGTATCCTGCGGCGACCACTACAACTGCATCTAACATATTCGCGAAACGTGCCATAAATGCACAACGACGAGTCATTGAATCTAGATGATTAGGGAGCAAACTAAAAAGAAATCACTTTCAGTGGTTATGCTTATTCTAATTGGTTGAATATTATATATTTTAAATTTTGTGTTACTGTTACGTGTAGATTCCATTTCACTGGTTCTTTTCATAGTAAAAATGATATATGTTCGCCGTAGCTGCGTTGTACAGAATGCATAATGACACACAATAATTGATAAAATAAATAAACTACTTATGATTCTGGGTCCACAAAATTTCCATAGCTTAAGAAAGGTAATTAATTAATTGTCCGAGGAAATCACCGAACAATTTTGCCTCCTGAGCTTAGAAACTAAATTTACTTTGGAAATACTATGCGACAAAATGCTTGGAATGTTGCGGTAAAAAGTTTGATACGTTTGTCACGTCCTAGGGGAATATCTGAATCATTTGCAGAAATAGTCCAAAAGTTGATGGATATTATGAAATCGTCATAAAAGAAGCCTAGGTGAAAGAGACGTCTCATGGACACCTACTAGGACACCATTCATGGAGATGGAAATTTTCGATGATTGACTTCCATTAGCAAGAACAATGTGAAAGTACCTTGACGATATATTGGAGCAAAAGTAGACACGAAAATATTGAAATATGTGGACCAGTCTGCCGGTTCTCCCTCAATATCAAATGCACTAGACTAGACATAAAATATTCGGGCAGAACAAATGAAATGTTTACGGAGTTAGTGAGATAATCAAAAATTAATTTCTATTGAGTCTCCATATTTTTTTAAAATCTGCTTTTAAGGAAGCAATGATTTCTTGATTTGTTCCTATATTTGGCCATGAATGCAATTGGATAATTTATTATTTATGTTGTTTAGAATATGATTAATTAATTGTTTCGAAGGCTTTTCCCTGTAGGATTTCCCCTTCTCATGCAAACGTTTTCTCAGAAAATTAACCTTTTTTTAAAACTCGGGAGTTTTCGCTTGTGTTGTGTTAATTGCTTTTGGTAACCGTTATTAGTAAAGTACTCTGTGTTGCTTGCTCATTTTCCGGTAGAACCAAGGCAGCACAAAATGGCTACATTTTTTCTTAGATTTTTTTCTTATTGACCACTTGCAATTCAACCTTCATGGTGTAATAAAACTAAACATAGCATTTAGTCTGGGCAACTTCATGGAAGTATAGCAATTAGTTTGTAGAAAAATCCAAGGACCATGACATTTCTTCTTCATGCATAAATACCTTTGTCTCATGTTCTTGCAGGCTCTGAATGGCGGTTTGGTCATGGTAACATTCTACAACTATTTCGTGAAATGCGGTCCCCAGGCAACTGTAGTAGATGTTGCAGGTAAGATATACTGAATTTTCAATGACCCACACACATTTGTTCACGATATCTTTGAGAAGTATTCCTGCATGACTGCATGAATCTTACATTTTTGCTTTTATTTTCATTTCACTATCATTATTTATCTGTCTACGTTACGGGCAATACCCATAGACTTAGGGAATCCTTGTTAGAGAATACTTAGCGGAAGTAATAGCATTTTAATCTAAAGCACTCGGAGATTTCTAGAAATTTTTCTTTTTTTCCTATTTCTTGACGTTTAGGAGTGATATTACTAAATTGCCGCATCAAAGCGGAGTTAATTATTTTGAAGTATGCCGCAACGATCAGCACTTTTATGGATCAGAGGTACATGTGACGGAGGAAGGTTTCGCCAACTATTTGGTGGAACTCTGGGCTAATTAAACATTTTTGCCACCCGAACCATTAAAAAAGTACTTCCCGTCAGTATCATGAAATACCAGAGTACAAAGGGTGAGATATTAAATCAAATAATCAATATTTAACTGGAAATGGAAAAATTAAAGTAAAAAACAATGATATACTTATAATTTTCAGTTTTAATTCATTATCAAGAAGAAAGAAATATTGAAGATTCATTACTGAAATGCTAATTATCTCCTTCTATTAAATAAAATGTTGTGGATCAACTATTTACAATGTGTGAAAATCCGTAGGCATATAAAATAAATTTCTGCTATTTCCAGGCTTTGAACTACGCAAAGAAAAAGTAAAAAAGAGGACGTGAGAGAACATTGCTTTCTCTCTTAAACTTCCCGCCTTGGAACGGGGCTTAGTTGGGCAATGCGTAAATACAACTTTCGCAGTACTGAGCTAGAGAGGCATAGTGATACACCTAACCCTTCATTCCAATTCGACCGTTGAAAACTACTTTAGCTTCTTCACGTGAACCACTTTCACAGAAACTGAGGGGGAAAGTGGTTCTATGACATCCATCTTAGTTTAGTTTGGAAGTTGTCCTTTCGCTCAAGAATGTACAACGAGAGTAAATAAGCAGCATCTCGGGTTTACGCTTTCACTTTTGAATCTTCCCTACTCGTATGAAATGATTTTCAGGAGTTATATGATCAATCCTGAGAGACGTTTACAAATGAAGGTCAAAAGTGAAACACATGAGAAGAGTGAAACGCATGTTGCATGTTGGGGACGTAGCGCGTCAAATTCTAATAGATATACAGGCTTGACTCAACGCATTAATATTCTTACATAAAGTAGTTTCAAAATAAGTTAATGATACTGAGTGAATATTTTTGACTCTCCTTTCTGTGTTAAGTTATGCTAAACAGTATTTTCTCGTTGTACTCCTTCAAGATGTAATCACTTTAAAAATGAGCAATGCTACGTCGTACTTAATTACTCCATTTCCCCACACTCTCACATCAACATTCTTGTTCTAAACAGTTAAAATTTATGTTAAAAATTTAATTTAGCTTAGGAAATTTGATTTTATAGTAAAGCTTTTGCGATTAGATATCGCCATTCACCATCAAGTATGTCCACGTCGTTGGAAGCGTATGTTATATTATGGAGAAGTGGTGAAGGTTGGAACCAAATATAGACGAATCAAAAAAATAATTTGCAATTATTTGCTCCACTATTCTCTTTAAGTGTCTGGAACAACTGTGGGAAAGACTCTCATGCGTGGCAATTGAGGATTGTCGGAAATGCTCTTACAATTTCTGCCTGAAGTTACCGTTGTAAGAGGCGAAGAATGCGTCGGACAGTGACCTCCACAAAATAAGGTCAACCGGTTGAATACGAGTGACCAGCTGAGAGGACGAGTTCACGCAAATCACGACCTGTAGGTCGGGTGGAACGGGATGTCTTCAACATGTACTCCACCTTGAGAACGAGGAGAAAGCGACCGATCAACTTGCACTCCGAGGTGAATAACCCTGGAAGTGGTGTAATCTCAGTCGACTCAATTTTTGTTCATTTCTTACCTTTCCAATTACATTTATACCCCAAGTCATATAATTTTGCCGAAAATTATGCGACATGGATGCCTAACACGAATTGCCAACTACGAATTCAAGTTATATCCAAATAAATATTTACAGTAGTCACAAAAGCGACTATTTGCTGTATAGAAATGCAATTTGATAACACAACAAACTAAGACAAGGTAATATTCGATCCACAAGCTCGATGCAGAATAGCGCCACAAGAGCAAGTTCATTGAATTGATGGTCGATAATTCTGACGAAGATTTAAATTTTTGAATAATTGGAATGTCCTGCCAACATAATGCGAGGTACAAATATCATTACTCTTATGAACGAAGGCGAAGTGAAAGTGTTGGCTACACTGTGCACGAGCCCTATACCAACATCAAGACAATTAGACTGACAATAAATAAAGAAATGAATAAATAATTTATGTCAAGAGAACTGTAACAAACTGCCAAAGACCACGTTGAGGACGACAAAGCAATTTGCTGCGACTAATATATAATAAACTAATACTAATATATAATAAGCTAATATATAATAAACACAGTGCATTTCCGTACATGATTTTTTTCTAACGTTAAATTTATCAAAGCGAAGAAACATGACTTCGAGTAAAGCTGTAATTGTGCTGTAAAGATTTTGAATTTAATCTAAGATCTACAGAAGAAAGATTGATGGTAAGAAATTAAAAAAAAAACAAGTACATGTGGGTTATTTACATGGAAATTACATCTACAAAAATGATAGATCGTTATAAATTGAAAAACGATATTCCATTTCGTCTAACTTGACTCTGGAACGATAATGTAACTGACAGAGGTTGCATCAGACAGAGAGAATGTAGTTTGCCTCTGAACACGGCAAGACATGAGATTTTCAGCAGATATTTTTCCCACCTATTCCGAACTATTGTCGGTACTATCTCCTGCCACCCGACGAATCTAAGGTCTGTTCTTTCACGTCAAAATAAGATTTCCCTACGCATAGATCATTAATTTACAATATCCATACTAATATATAAAGGCGTATCACGACTGCCTATCGAACCTACCACAGAACCTATCGCGATGAAATTTGGCAAGAAGATAACTTAGATGTCCAGAATGAATATAGGCTACCTTTTATTTTTAAAATGTGAGGTAAGGAAAATAGAAATGGCTTTTGACAATAAATGTCGGTAAAATCGAGAAAAAGCGAGTTATATTTGCTTACGCTGCCTAAATTGTTAGAGATAGGTGACAACTATAAATGGCAATATTGTTTGCCTCAAAGAGCTCTACAAAAAAGTCCGCGTCAGCATATAGCTATCTACAAAAATAAACTTAAATTGTCGATAAGACGTTATTAAAATAGAAGTATGAAAACACTTAAATTTAAGAGAGTAATTTAGGAAGGAAAAAATCAAATATCATCAAATTTAATGGATTACTTGTTTTGTGCATTTAACAAAGATAAATATCGTCTTTAAATCGTAAAATTTCAACGGATAGTTCGGATTTTACAAGAAATACTGCAACCACTTCACATCTCAGAAGGGAATATTCGACCGGTGCAGCTCACGCGAGATGGTATTTTGTTTTAAATTTGTATAATTATGAATTTGAAAAATTAGGATGATGTGCATGTTAAAAAAAAAACAATAAGAAAAATAATTTTGATCTTACATTATAGACAGATTTTATTTTTTCCAGAGTAAAATGAGATCCCAGGCAAGGCCGGGTAATCAGCTAGTTCATATATAAAAATAAGCTTTACAAATTTAATGCAAAAGAAAAAATTGTGATATATCGATGATTTATTTTCAATTGCGCTCTCTGGGGAAATAGGAGACTGGGAAACTGATATAATATGAAATCTTGTATAAAATTATTTTCATGCAATAACTGAAGCCAAATGAAAATAGTGACGAGTTGGGAATGGAACCTGATCGCACCGGTTTTATCCGCTGCACTACCCGTTCGTCCTCCTCGACTGTACAATATTTCCATCCAGACAGATTCGCCGGAAGACCTGGGGCACATCCCCATATGCGGGATAAGTGAACCCACTCGCCACATGTGCTGTGTGAGCATAAGTAGCGATTTTACACGTACCTGAATGTTGAGGTCAGGAAGAAAGGAAGAAATATATGTATTATTTCGCATAATGTAAAGATGTATAACAATGGTTGATGTATTAGTAATATATCAATAATATAGAAATACGCCCGACTAACAATTGAATACACAAAACATATATAAGTATGCAAGATTTTTTAGTATCTTATCCAAATTGAAATAAAACTCACGTACGTTTCAGTTCTAAACTACCAAAATTTACAAGTTTTAAGAGCGATCCTCAAAATTATGTGATCAAGATCTCTGTACCTGAAAAGTACTGACCACACTCGATATATTATTAGTAGTGGGCCTGCAACGCTCATGATAAAACCAAATTGTGGATTCACTCCAGCGTGAAATTAGTAAATTCCGTAACTAACAGTTATCCAGAAATTCGTTTTTAAAGTAAATAAACTTAACAATAAATGTAACAATGTGAATAGAAAAAAACTACCGAGTGTGTCATTTTTTGGGTAAATGAATATGATGAACTTAATGGTATCGAAGTACATCAATTGTGAGTTAACCTGGGAGGTAGTTTAAGATCTTGCTCTACCGTTCCAAATCAATTTGTGTATTTTATCAAATTATAAAAGAAAGAGTATTTTGTTAAAATGTGAGATTCAGCACTTGTCTCTTCTCAGAAAATTGTCTCTTTAAAAATTTATTTGTGGAAAAAGGTTAAGAATAATGAAGAGAAGAATATTAACAAATGTTGTTTGTCATGTGGTCAAGTGACATACTCATATTAAAGTAATAATATTTGTTTTATATGAAACGGAAACTGGTTCAAAACGTAAATTGATGTCGGTGCCTCACATTTGTTACAGACACTTTTTAATGTTTTTGCTATAATATTATATATTCTTCTTCTTCGGTGCATCTTTAATAATACATTTTCTCAGATAATACTGAACGTGCAATGTTGCAATTATGGAAGTTTATTTGTGACATCAATTTCGATTAGGTCTGCAGAGAAAATAACAGGACACAATGAATTTTTTGCGGGCTGACCAGAGTATAATAAACATTTTAATCAGTTCGAAAGTAGCTGGTTTGTAATCTTTCCAGGAAGTGGAATTCATTCACCTTACCTTTCTAGAATTCCCAGCATGTGTCCTGCCTTTATTGATCTTTTTTCTATCGCAGTTTACCACTTCATTCAGTACCCCACACTGCAATGTATTTTCTCTTCAAAGTGATTTCCCTCAGCTTTGACGAGAATGAAATGAAAATGACAACGGAAAGTGTGAACATTTGCGCGATTACAAATTTGCTTTCTGTTGCGTATGCTCGTGAACAATTCACGTATGTATACTTGCTCCAAAAATATTGTACATTGTTTTACTCCTAAATTATTTTTGCCTTCGGTGAAAGTGAGATTTGAGTTTCTCCTTCACGAGCAATATATATATATTGTGCAATGTCTCTCTTTCTGAATTTCTTCTTAAATTATTTTATTCAGAAGGTATTTTAGAAAAAGTTATCTATAAATTAGTGCCCTACAAACACGAACCATTTGTTTTCGGACCACGTCTCAATGGAAATTTAATATAGTTTTTTCTCATTGAAAAATAAATGTTTCACATGGTGATCTGAGTCTGGAAAAGTCTGGAAAACATGGAGAAGTCAGGGAACTTTTCATGTCAGGGTAAAGTCAGGGAAATTATAAAAATATGTTATGTTGAATGAAAATGCGAGAAGAGACCGATATTCGAATTAAGAGATTTCTGTGTTACAGAAAATGTTAATTATTTTGTCTAAAATGTTTTGGTGTAATTTCTCAGACATTAAAAATAACCATTTTGATCAATACAAAGAACTGAAGTTAAACCAAAATGCCTAAACACATTTATCTTAATGACTTAATAAACGCAGCATGTTATTATTTATTTTATAAGAATGTTTACTATTACTTGACGTTTGTGATTTTTATTTTATTTTATCCATGGTAAATGTTTAATTTATGTTACACGTAATGAGCGCTCATAAGAAATAGATTTGTTTTTTGTATTATTATTGTTGCAATTATGAAAATTCTTACAAGTTAATACTTTTCTAATTACGCGGTTATTACTAACGTACACTATACTGTAATATGTTCCACAAATTATCGTAAAAATTGATTTACTGTGATTTGCAAAAAGAAAATTACAGGAAAAAATTAAAAATATTCTC
>NNCF01130432.1:246913-265537 GCA_002313205.1 Laupala kohalensis
TCTATACTCTACATGTGATTTTTATTAGGTTACTATAAACACGATTCATGCAAATGCTCGACGAAGTTATTTTCCAAACGATCGTACCCGAGAATAGATATAATTGAAGCTGCATCATATCGAGAAACAACGAATTGCATTCCACTTTCTCGTTTATCTTCCTCGTATTTTAGATAATTAATTTAATTCATCATATGGTTTCGGATTCCGTTTCATAAATAATTTTATTTCATAGAACTCATTAAAAACATCTACAGTCCCATAAATCTTGACGTCGATAAACTGATTTATCTGCTGTAGCATTACCGCTTTTAAAAAGTCTCATTAAAAACGTAATTGGGATTGTAGTGTCAAAAGGGAAATTAAAGCATTAACACGGATGGCATAATCAAATTCACATCTTCATACTTTATTCACACACATTTATGAAAAATTTGCATAATGATTTTGCTTCATCTTTGTTCCACTCCCGTCAAGTGAGTATTTTTAAGCGTAATTTACACAAATTATATCAGGTCTTGTTAAAATGTTGACAAATGTTTGCACCAACTTTTGCCAACAATGTTTCACTTCATTCTCTGATCATTTCGTGTTGTGTGTAATTAATGAAATTGCGTTCAGCATTCCGAAACATTCTCTCTTTTTGCGAGACTTTTTTTGCTTTCTGCCATGCAAATGAGGAGGAGCGCGAGCGAGTTCACACCAAAACTCGGCACGTTGACGATATCCGTGCCAACCCCTCACCACAAATCACAGCCTTCAATTGATTTACACATTCAGCCGCTATAGATCAATACATTTGCACAGAAGTCTTGACATTCGCCGTTTATCCCGCTTTCGTCGCACGACAGGCCGGACACCGTCACGTCAATCCTGGCTTCAAAAAGTCGCTACTAACTCTTGCCAATTAAAGAGCAGCCAGACAGCGTGGGCCGGGATTTTGGTTGCGACCGCAAGTTCAGGTGACATTTACCTCTCGGAGTGGAAACACGCTTTGATCTTAAGCGTAACGAAGCGAGTGTCAAGAGAGTTAATGTCATGTTGTCGTCTTTTCTCAGTCTGATTGCATTGAATTATGTCTGGTAAGATATATAGCTTTGCGAAGCTGTTGAATTATGAAAAAAATTGGATTAGGAGAAGGAAATTATACACTGTAATTCAATATTACTATTACACGAGTATTACTAGAATGTGAAGTAGTCACTTGTGTTTTAATTACACTATTTTTTAATTTAATTTATTTACAGGCATTAAAAACGTAATTGGGATTACAAATTACATATATTCCACAGGAGGTTAAAAGTAACCTGTACGTGGACCTGCAATCCAAATATGGCTGGCAAACAAAAAAGAACTTACGGCCAAATTGGCTAAATTGGCTAAAATACATAGAGAATGTACAAGACGTAACGTTAAATCATGAAATAAAAACGGTAACTGTACTTAATCGCCTAAAATTAATAGTCAAATCAATAAAAATTCCAAATTATTAATAAAACAATACAAACTGTCATACTTTAAAGTATGAATGTCAGTAACATTAAGAAATTCAGACACGCAATAAAACTGGAACATAAGTTGAAATCAGGTAGATATATGAATACTCCGGAGAAAAATCTAGAGAAATCAAAATTAAATATGATTTTCTATGTTACAAAACATTTTTTTGTCTAACTTTATTTTAGGTTTTCTCAAGTTCAAAAAGTATTCTAAATCTAACAATTACTTTAAAAAGTTTGCTTCTACAGCTGGAGTAGAGATTCTAAAAAAAATTAGTTAATCGAAAATTGATACAAAAACAGTTTTTTTGTACGCAAGTTTGTCACCTTAGAAAAAAACCATAATTGTTGAACTTTTTAAAAAAAAATTATTTCAAAAATAGTAATAGAAACTATTTTTGCTCTAAAATAACTTTTACTTTTTTTTAGTGTAATTTAAATTAATGTTTGAATCTAATAGTTAAATCGAAAGGTAAATATTATATCTAAGAGTTAAAAAATCTAATTAATAGAATTTTCGGTTAAAAATGTACAAAAAATAGCAAAATTTTGAAGAATACTTTTCCTGATTGCGGAAGCAAACTTTTTGAGTTATGACAATTTTCCATGTTTTTTGCACAAAGGAACAAAAAAACAAGAAAAAGTTCGGCAAAGTTTATTACTCAGAAATAATTTTCTATTATTATGAATAATTGTTAATATACCTATATTATTAATAATAATAAAGTTATTACTCAGAAAGAAGAACATTCTCAAATCAAGATTTGATGTTCAAATCGGGAGTTATTGATGTAATATGTGACGTAAATTTCGAAGCAGTGAATTCACTACTGTTAAAAAGAAAACTTGTATAAAAGTATAAGACTTTACATTCATTCTAGGTCAACGTCTGTTCGCATAGTTCCGCTCTCCGGCATCTCTCCATTTCAACATGCTTCCATCGCTAGTCATGCAACCCTCCACACATGATGCAGTACACTACAATAAAATAAATATACCAAATAATAATAATAATAATAATAATAATAATAACAACTTTTAACTGAAGAGAAGAAGCGATGGGGTACATTCCGACATCCATACAGGGCATGGAAATGGTCACCAACCATTTGTGACGAATTTAAAGATTGTATTTTTTTTAGTTGAATATCCAGTTGAAATACGTATTTGACTCATTGTTTCTACAGTTTGTGTTTTTAGCAAAATTACGCAATCTACATATATCCTTTGTTTACTATTGAAAATCATAACTAACCATTTCCAGTTTTTCAAGCCTTGATAAATTTTCCAAATTATAAAGTTAGGTAACCTCCTATCTATTGAGTTGACAACATTATCAAACCGTAAGTGAAAACGTCCACCAAGCAAACCTTATATTTTTCTACTTTCAATTAAGCGTATTTGAATAAGCTAATTTTAACTTATTACATTGCTATTAATTTAAGTGTAATTGAAATTGATGGGACCTTATTTGGCTACGTCTTCTCTGCGCAATCAATACGATCGGAACTTTGACAATTTGAAACTATCAGAAACTATCAATAGTTTTCCTCCACTGTAAGTAAGGAAAGTTTGGTCTCGTGATTAACAATGTTATATAATTATAACATTGTTAGCATCTGAATAATCAGATTCGATATATAAAATTTTGCCTCGATTGAGTCTTCCTCAAAATACAGATTTTACAGAAAATATTTCACATGTGGGGTACTTTTAGTTTCAGAATTTTTGTCTCGCGACCACGTATTAGTGGTATGAGAAGTTGAATAACAATTAAAACAGGTTTATCATTATTTCATAAGTTAGTAGGACATCATGCAAATTCAAACCCGTCAGGAGCCATATTCGTTCCCACAAAAACCTCTGAAAGCTGTAGTAAATAGCATATTATGTAATTAGTTTTAACTTCAGAAAAAAAACATGTCACTATAAATGTTTAGCAGGTCATGTTGTGGGTGTATTACAATATATACATTCTCATGTCAAGCCCCCAAACGGACATTTCGGTGATCTTTGAGCAAAACGCAACCATACTTACTCAAAATTTCTTCGTCAAACTTTCAGTTCAATTCAAAAGGGCTATATTTTAACAACAACAAAAATATACAATGTATATGGCGGGGCTTAATACCCGTGCGCCTTACAGAGGCCCTAAAATGTACCGTGGGCTGTGCATACTCTACCCTAGTATTCACTCTCAATGAACTGAAATAGTAACTAAAATTAGAGGTATGAAAATATTTCGATTATTTGGAAGGTAAATGATATCAGTAGCGGAAAAATAAATTAATAAGTGTTAATAATTTATAATAATATTTTTGTTGTTGTCATGGCTATTGTTAATACAATTTTAATTTTTAATCTCAGCTATTGTTATATTACTTAAGTGACTGTTTCGTTCATTGAGCACAGTTGGGAACCACGGTTAGGGCAAGCGCGCTTAGCATAAAAAGAATCTGGTTGGTAACTGGAAACCTGTAACAGAACAAAAAAATTCGGCGGCAGAATCAAATAAATTCATAGAAAAAATACATACTTATCTGCAGGGCAAATAACATATGCATACATACCAACATACCCAAATAAATCTGGTTTACATATTTACCGATATATATATATATAGTGTACATGTGCCCATATTCGCATATGTACACATTTTTAAATCAATGAAAACAGACTAAAATAGAATACTAATGTTACTACTACTATCACTTATAATAATAATAACAATAATAATTTAAACAGATTTAAATTAAGAGTGTTCATTCTGGTTAATCTCCTTCATCAGTTCCGCCTCCCTCTTTTTTCGAACCATACTCAGAAACTTGCCAAGGAGTAAAGTAACGGAGATTCTATTATCTCGCATTATTTCAAAAGCTAGAGTGTAATTTCTCGGTTTACGATTGTATCCCCCCTCAAGAAGCCACTTTTTTCGACTATTTGTGTTAACGCAATTTAACAGAATGTGGACCCAATCTTCTTGTTCCGTGCATAAAGGGCATTGCGAATCTCGATCCCTCCTCAATTTCCTTAATTTCCATCCCCCAAGTCGAAACCAAGCGTAACCTGCTCTTGTAACCTTGTTTAATTTGTCTATGTAGTTTTCGCACCCAGTCTCCTGCCAGAATATTCTGCGCGATTAGTGACCTCTTTTCCTGTCTCTCTGCCGTTATGTTTTGTTTCTCTATCTCTTCAAGTCTCTGAATAATTAATGCATAATCAGATCTCGCCGGAGCTGTCTGCCACAAGTGTCCTAGACCAGCAGTTTCGATTATAGTTCTAATTTTTTGATCCCACCCATCGTTACACGTTAACTCGTAGCAATCGTATATATTGTTGTTCCTTTCCCCATTTCTTATTGAAACCCAATATTTAATGGCCCTCATCTTAATTTTTTCTTCTAACGGCAAAACTCCGAATTCCCAAAGAGTTCCACAGTTAGCTATACTCGGAGGTATGCGAAGGGTATTTTTCAAGAATTTATTTTGAAGCGAATTAAATGATGCGCAATCCCCAACTCCCAATATTTCAGCTCCATACGCTACTGCAGGTACGAATAGTGACGTGTACATCGTTACTACAATCCTAGGATCAATGTCAGGGATGGTACCAGTACTTCTTTGGATTTCATTTAGAACATACATGCCTTTTTGTTTTGATTTTTGTATATGTCTTGACCAGGTTACGTTCATACTTATTTTGACACCTAGATAAGTGTAATCTTTCTTTCTCACGAGGTTGACGTTTGTAATTCCAAATTTCATTTTTACTAAACATCCATCCGTTTTTTAATACCATGACTTTGTTTTTATGTATGTTTATATGTAGAGACATTTTATCACAGAACAGATCCAACGTATCTGAAGTCCCGACGGTGTTGTGGAGAATAGAACAAGATCGTCTGCAAATAGCAACCCCGCTATCTGTTTCTGTTCAGGAGGAGCACCTATTGTTTGGGCATCTGTGGATGCCTCACATATTTTTTCTATTATATCGTTAATAAATAATATAAATAACAACGGAGAGAGAACACATCCCTGCTTCACTCCCTGAGTTACTTGAAAAGTTGGACTTGAGTGTAGTATTATTTGTTTTAACGCATGCATTGTCAGAGCAATATAAATCTTGCAAAGTACGTAGAAATTCTTTTGACACTCCCTTGTTCGCTAATACACACCAAAGGATGTCTCTGTTCACAGTGTCGAAAGCTTTCTCAAAATCTTCGAACACGCTGTTCAGCTTTCCGCGTTTCTTTCGAGTTTCTCTCTCGGCTAACGTGTTTAAAATAAATAGATTATCTATTGTGTTATTGTTGCTTCTAAAACCAGCCTATAATGTCGAGAATTTACTTTCTTTCTCGGCCCAGAGTTGTAATCTCCAGTACAGAATTTTGCAATAAATTTTTCCAAGAACATTAAGTAGTGAGATTCCCCTATAACTATTTGGATCGTTTATATTTCCTTTGTTTTTATATATAGGTTGTATTACAGCCGTAGTCCATGAGTCTGGAAAAACACCTTCATCGTAGATGTAATTAAAAACGTCGGTTAAGAATGGCACAATATCATTGGTTATTTCCTTAATAAATTCGGAAGGAACACCATCTACTCCAGGCGCTTTATTTTTTTAAAATCGCAAATGGCAGAAGATATTTCATGTGATGTAATACACGCATCAAGTTCAGACACTTCATCGGTTGTAAATATTATTCCTATTTCGTTACTACTTCGGGATGTGTTATCATTTCTTGCTAGAAGATTTTTAAAGTGCATTTCCCATCCCATTGCATCTATGTTATTTGATATAGTTTTATTTCGTCTTAATTTACGAATTGTACCCCATAGGTCGCGGCTTTTTTAAATTTTTTTTATAGTATTTCTCTGAGGCGTTCAGCTTCCATTTGTTGCCAAGCTCGTTTACTTTCCTTAACTATGTGTTAATATTCTCCGCGGAGTTTAAGATAAGATTTTCGCAATTCTTCCCACCTAGCCACTGATACATTTTCAGGACAGATTTTGCGGATGCTTTTTTGCAGATTTTGCGGATGCTGCAGGCATCATTATACCACTCCGAATGTTTTCCTGAATTTTTGTTCCTCTGAATTATTTTCATACTCGACCCTGATTTTTGTAAACAATGTTTTATGGAATCCGCTGCAGCGTTGTAATTTTGAACCGTGAGTTTAATTTGGAAATCGTTACGTAATATTCCTAGATTCCTTGAGAAATTCACATTATAGACCGATTTCTTGTCGTCATTCCATTTGTACTTTACTAATTTTGACCCCATGTGTGCGGGTGTTACTCAAGTGTTTTGATGTGAAAAATAGATTTTAACACATACGGCCATATGGTGTGAACTCGTCAAACTTAGTCGCTAAAATATTCACTGACTCCTGTTAGGCTGACATGAAATGGCTTTAATCGGTTGTTGAATGGACCTTCTTTTATTTTCAAAAAGAACTCTGATTTAGGTTGTCCAACCATCACAATTTTTAATTTGTAAGTAATAATTAATAACTAAGTTTCTATTTCTACAGAAGCGAGTAATTGAGGTTTTGTAAATTTTCTCGGGTAAATCATGAAGGGGGGGACGAGATCATCACCGAAGCATACCCTATGGTCTGATACCCTAAGGCCTGATAGTACAACTAAGGTGTCACTGACGCAGTCTCTGACTGATTGCTATGCACCGCTGATGACCGCACCGTGGTTTTCAACTTGCTTTGTACCATTTGCATCTGCACAGCGGCGCACCCATGCGCTACCATTTCGCGCTACTTCGCTCCAGCTTCCCTCTGCTCGGCGGGTCCAGTTCACTCTCTCTCATCAGAATCCGTTCCTCTCTCGTCCATTCCATGTCACATCTGGGCGGTCAATCTTTTTGGGTCTACCCTCTCTCATGGAACCTATTATCGAAATAAAAATTATACAAACTCGAGTTCCCACTTCAATAAATTTGCCGGGTCAGAGACTAATTCCTAATGGACACAAGACAATGCCATGTGAAATTGGCTAATGGTTTTTGCCATGTGAAATCGACTAAAATTGGACTTGCATACCTCAAAATTAGATGATATATCGTATATTGGTAGTATTATTTTTTCCATATCTTTTGGTCATGGTCATCCCTGACCGTCTTACCTTCAACTTGCACCATTACAAGATTCCTTATTTTCTTATCTACTTCTCTTTTTCCTTGACCCGTTTCTGCTCCTCTTGCCGCGTTCGCAGACATTTTACAGTGTTCCTCTCCCTGCTACAAGGAAGAGAACGCCTCTATATCTAGCTGTTATATTCCATTAACTCTAATTCACTCCTGTTTTGTCCTTTTTTCATAGATGGTCTTATTGTGTCAAGTATTCAACGTAATTTTCATACCTCTCTTTCGTCTTCATCAATTTCTCTTTACATTGATAGTACTTTTTTTCTTCCATTTCTTTCGACTGACTTCACAGTCTCCCCTTNCCTCTCTTTCGTCTAAATCAATTTCTCTTTACATTGATAGTACTTTTTTTCTTCCATTTCTTTCGACTGACTTCACAGTCTCTTCTCTTTAAGCTGAGCAATACAGGGATCAGATCATCTTGTCTCATTTGCGTCTATCTGAGGCGCTGCCCGCCACGAGAAGGGGTGTGCTGCTCTCCTATCTATCCGTAACGTTTCTCTGATGCCATCAACCTTGTTAGTTTATATAAAAAATAAAAAGTTTTAGATTTTTGTGACCATCCGTTATTCAGTCATTAGTATTTATAATTCGGATGTTTGCGCCATATCCCACGCGATTCGAAATCTTTACGTGTCTCTATTTTGAAAACTATTTGACGTAGAGAGTTGAAATATGTAATATTTTCTTTATATTTCTATTAACTTTAATATTATATGCAACTGAATTATATTAAACCATTTATATTTTATACACAAGACATATCGCTTCATTTTCTGTGACTGAGGAAGGCGGAAGCCGAAACTGTTCAGCCTAATATGTGAGTGACATTTTTTTGTTTCTTTCTCTATTTTTTATTTTCTGTTAACGATTTTAACCACTAGAAGACAGTAGTGTCGCATGATTTTCGCATTGTTTTGATGGTAGTACAGTTGCTCTGAAACTGTTTGGATCATCTGACACCGATTAGGGGGAAAGGTAATATTGGAGCAATATAACAATATGCAACTGTGTATATTAATGATGGAAGTTCGTTATAAAGTACAAGTAGACATGCTTCGATTTATTAAAATTTTCTGTCTCTTTCCGCTAATTCGGCTACATCCTGAAATGAAACTTAAATATATATATATATATATATATATATATATATATATATATATATATATATANCAAACTTAGTAACATCAACCACACCTTGCAGAAAAAAGCTATTTTAATCGTAATTAACATAATTGATAATCTTTTGGAAGTTAACAAATATGAATTCGGGTAATGCGAAAGGAGTGTGTGTAATAAAAGAATATTTCTCGTTTAAATTTAATTGATAGAGGAATTATAATGTTAGGATGAACGAAAAATTACTGCACATTACCGTCGTTGAAACAACTGTGTAAAAATATTGAAGGGTATAATACGTTTCTTCCTTTTTTCACTATGAGATTATCCTATTTTGTATTACATCAATTTCTTAATATGTGCTATTAATTGTGTGTAGGCTACCGAAAGAAACTTATTCTCCGCACCAGCAATTAAATATGTGTTTCAATGGACATAGAGAAACCGTGATATGAAATCTGGAAAGAAGTGTATTTCTATTAATCGCTATACATCCCGGTATATCATGAAGCATTCACATTCGCTATTCTAATAATGGCTGTGTACGAGGACGTATGAATGATATTCGTCGTCGCACGGTTTTCTGTCCTCCTCATATGAATGCAAAGAGAAATCTCGTATGGAGGAAGTTATTCAGAAAATCCAACCTCGGAGCGGCTAAATTGTTTCACAGGCTTTCGTGCTGCGCTCGTTTGAAAGAAATGTTGCGAAAAATGTCGATTTGCGACTTTGCCCCGCGCGGTTAGACCGAGTGATGAAAATTTAAAAAAGCAATAGGGAATGATGAAGTCCATTGGCTCGCTTCCAGCGCCCCTGCTTGTGGGAACTGCGAGGACTGCTCGACCCCTAACCGCCATCTCGTAGTTCGGCAAATATTTGCCATTCTAGATGAGCGCTGAAAGCATGTTTAGTATTCAAGAGTACTGCGGACCTTCTCGTACGTTTTCTGGTCTATCAAAGCGTAGATGTTCACGCACCACATGCGAAATACTGGATGTCACCCAATTTAAATCTCGTCATCTTCCCGATTCCTTCTCGTACCAGTGCATTAATTTTTCTGGATCTCTCATTGCTGCATATGAAGTAAATGAGTACTGTTTTCTAAAAGAAAAATACTGACTTGTATGATTATGTGGAGTTTAACATTTCATTCCGGAAACAACTGTGAAATTTCTCAAGTGTTCTACGAAAAACTAGAAAAGATATCAGCACTCATCCTCACACAAAATAGTTTGGTCAATGCGATAAGTGAACTTATTTATTTCACAGTTTTACTCATTGAGTTTTGTGTGACTTTTTAGTGTAAGGTAGTACAGAATTAATTTTTAGTTTAGCGTTACTTCATAGTTAAGTAGTTCAGTGGTAAAAAATAAATTAATTTTTGAACAATGGACTCATGCAGGAACCCTACCAGTGATCGAACAACTGAATTGATAGTAACACAATGCAGCTTGAAGTACAATAAAAAAAACAAGAAACTTGAAACAAAATAAAAATACCAGCGAATAATATGATATTGACAATGCTTATAATATTATGTTTCAATGCGACTGAACGCGAGCCGATGTTTTCGTACAGGAGAGCAATGAAAGATATCCATTTGATTAGCATTGGCTGTGCCTTCCCATACTAACAACTAAACTGTGAACGGACAATAGTNGATATCCATTTGATTAGCATTGGCTGTGCCTTCCCATACTAACAACTAAACTGTGAACGGACAATAGTAATATCGGAGCGAAGGGCATTATGTCGTAATAAATAAGTTCCATGTTTACGAAAATAATTTGTCAGAATAATTTTATATAAACACATGAGGGTCCATACAGAAGTGCTTTCCAGACAAATGAGAAAACTACGTGGTAAAATATTTTCAAGTTTTTTTCAATCGTTTAAGAACAAGTAAAGTTAATGGAAACATGAGATGCTATAGATACATGACGAATTTATTATGTCTTAAGAAATAGAACACACCAGCTGTTCATTAGAGAACATGTCAACCAATTCTTTTTTAAACATTTGTTTAATTTAAGTAGCAAAATAACTTGAGTCCGTTTTCTAAGAAAGGAAAAAGGATCAATGAACTTATGGTGTGAACATTCTTAGTTAAATTATTGATTAAACTAGTGATACTAAATAAAAAATCACTATGATTTACTATGTCAATTTATAATTAAATTAACTTAAGTTGACGTGTCGTAAAATTGTTGTGATACTATTTTGACGACTCAAGTTATTACAGTATGTATTATTATGATTTATTCTTGAAGTACTTGTAAATAAATTTAAACAGCTCTCGATTCTGGATCATGTTGGCTACTTCCTTTCCAAGAAATATAAACTGCGAACGACTTGATATAAATAGTAAGAAATTAGAATTATTGTTAATTACCTATCATGAAACTAGCTCAAATTTTACAGAAACAAACATTTTGAGATAATGAAAATATCAAAGAGTACTGTTTTATGAAACGAAACAATTTTCAGATTAGTAATTTAAAACTGGTTTAATTTCAGTGCTCGGAGAGAAGAATTTAAACAGTGATGTATTTTACGTAGTTGTTGGAAACATTGAAATATCGTGGGAAAAAGAAAATATATTATTGTTTATACTGTGCTGTGAAGTACCATACTCTTCTATAAAGTTTATTTTTTCCTATTCGAATTATCTCGTTTTTTTATGTTACTAAACTGAAGCAAACTTAACAATTTTGTATCAAATAGTTATTTATACTCATATGAATTTTCATGATAAAGTGAAAACATAAATATATTTTAAACATTTTTTGACTCGATATTTACTCTAAGTGCATATTTTTTTCGAACTAAAATTAGCGCTGACTCAAGGAATGTCAGTCACTAGTGAATGCCAATATTTGAATCTACATTTTCAATATCTTGCATAATCTATGTTGTCTGCCGAAATGTTATCTAGCTATTTTATTTCTGACCATGTCCAGACAGCGAGATAATGCATTTTGTGACTATATACATCTGTGAGTTCGCTTACCAAGTTAGGGGATGGTTGGAATTTCCAAATAGAAATGTGTCGTGTCGAACAAAGGGACCCTCCGCACGGAAAAAAATAAGTTGGATAGCTCAGCCTATAGTTAGCTGTGATTGCTCACGCGTTGGCTGTCTAGCGGACAGGCAGTACCATTAACTGCCACAGCTTACACTGTAGCTACCCTAAAAAGTTTTCTTCTGGACGAGATCAATTTTCTAATACTGCGGAAGCTAACGCTTTTTTGTGTGGGAGGAAGAAAGTTACATCAACAGTTATAGCTTTTAGTTTTGCACGCAACTGGTCTGCCCCGCTCAAGAATATGATATAGCTACAAGAGCTGTTGTTTGTTCCTTCCCGCCGATCTCGCTCGTAATTGCCGCTAAATGACGTGTGCGCCCCCTTCGATGTATTCGGTTCGTTGACTCATGACTGAGGCGGCACAGCCTGAGCAATTGTTTTACAGAGTCAAATCGACCATGGTTTTCGCAACTAAGAATAGTTCTTTACTTGAACAAAATGATTTATTACAACGACTAAAAGACGCCATCCCCAATTTAAAAATGATATTTTCAAATGTTTTAATCTAATAAGAATACATTTCAAGTATATTCAAAATAAAGAAATGTTTGGATAAATAAAAACTACTTTCTTGGTATTCAAAGATATATTTTTCAAGATTTTAGATTATTACAGTTAACGTATTTACTATTCATGGTACCTATACTATGGTGCCAACTCTTATACAGCGTAACACAAGACAATAAAAAATTATACTGCAGTTGCTCAATGGTAGCGTTCGCACCTTCAGAGGGAACCGTGGATCGAATACTGGCGCTGTCGGATACTTGAAGGACGTCGAGAAGAAAGAACGTTTGCGGTACGCCTGTGTTTAAACAAGGTAAGACCATGGAGAAAGTTGTATAGAGAAGAAAGCATGCAGATGGGTCGACGTCGACTCACGTCGAATCAATATTAAATGCTTGCTGGTTGGCAACATTCTGTACTATAGGCTCCCTTTTCTTATCTTGTAGATTAGCTACTTAAGCTGTGAGAGCTAATGCTGCTCGCTGTGGTACAGAAGGACGAAAATTCACGTCATAGGAGACGAATGTTAGCTCTGCGATCTCATGTGTTGTCTGACCGGCTGGCAGCCAATACATTAACTACCCCAGCTCAGGTATTTTTTTTTCGTGCGGTAGAATTTTCCCGCCATTCCTACCATCATTCTCCCATCTTTATGCACCCTTCACGTCATCCATAAGTTATCTCTCTTCACTTCCAACAGAGGTATCATTCTAACCTCCGTAACAGCAAGTCCTCCACAGAAACGCAAGCAAGAGATATTCAATTAAACCGTGGCACACAATTATGTACGAGACTACCACGCTGAGAACAGGTTCCTCCAAGTTCGTTTAATGCCTCATGCATGATTTTCTGTTCAGTTAATCATGGTAATCGAAATGCTCGTTTTACGAACTACTTAATGGAAGATTTATGAGAAAATCACGATTTACGCTTAAACTCTCTGGGACCGTCCGTTTCCCAGTACTAATCGTGATTCTCTTCAGTACTGCAAGCATGGCTTGATTTCCAGGTTATGTTATGTACAGTAGCACGAAGGAAGCTCGCTACTGCATCTGGTACCCGTTGGAGCCGCTTAAGAGCAACAAAATGCGCTTTTCTATCATTTGTCTGTAATTTGCCCACAATGCAGTGCAAATCTATTTCTAACGATTATAATTCTGCAAAAATTACGATTAACATAACCGACGAATAGTTTTATAGGATGAAATGCATTTAATGAAACCGTGATTAAATTTACCTGAACGCGATTTAAAAAATCGTGATTGTTCTACATTTGGTAAACTGGGTCTTGTTACACTACAGAATTTGGAACTTAATGAATAATATATCTTATTTCTTATTAATCATTTACTGGAAATGTTTATTATTTTAAAATAATATCAACATTATACGTTTGGATGAGTCCAGAAAGAACAGATAGTAGAGTTTGATTGTGGGCATCTCACAAATTTTGCTCCTCCGCAAAATAGAAAAATGTATGTTTGAAAATTAACCAAGAATAAAGACTAAAATAAAGAATGCAATTCTATATTTGGAAAGTTCAAGGTAAAGATGTACTTGTAGTCCACCTCTTGTGGTCTATAAAATGAACATGTACCCCGAAAATGGAGAATGTTTTATTTCAAATATCTCTCGATTGTGTGAGTGTGGAATATTTAAAAGACGTATAGCTCGCTGTAAACTGAACAGTAATTTTTCAGGAATATAAAGTTTCATTTTTTCAATTCTTAGTAATTTTTAAATATTTTTATTTCGCCATTTCGTATGGTGATGCGGTCAATATTCTCTGTACNAGTAATTTTTAAATATTTTTATTTCGCCATTTCGTATGGTGATGCGGTCAATATTCTCTGTACAATACGCCCCATAATTGCTAATTTTCCATTACATCCGCATTATCGGGATTTCGACACTCATCATTTTCGAGCCCCAGTTAGTCCTGATAAAGAGGTTTGTGCGTATTTTAATACAACTCCAGATCATTAATCGAAACTGGGAGAACGAATGCAGGATTTTTCATCACGTCACAAAGATCTATTTTTACACAAATTTATGAAGAGTTCATTAAGTAGTACTTTTATAATGGTAGATTAATACTATTTCCTTTATCTGATCGGAGAATTGTGATGGATTTTTACTTGAAATGACTTGAATATTATTCGGAACGCCAAGATTTAAACTCGCACACAGAGTTGCTGAATAAAAAATTTCTCTCATTTATTTCTCCCGTGAACTGTGGATTTTAGATTGATTTTTAACATGTCTTTATGAATATGTATATTACTTTCCAGTGCGAGCATGGTACTCTGTCAGCCGAACATGATATGGACATGTGCGCGGTCGGACGCAGAGCCCTAGTGCCCTTCCTACGGCGTTAAGCGGACGCCAGTTCGTCGATGAACTCGTGACTGATGTCGACTGCACGGCAGGATTTACGCAGCTGTCCACCGCGTTGACGGCGAGTTGTAACCCTGAATTAAAGAGGAGGAAATTATTTCCACCCACATGATTCCATCACGGGTGGGTGACGTATGATGAGTCCAGGGCGGAAACAAAATACGTGTTAGTTGAGAATATTTATGATCTACGAGTTAGATTTTGGGCTTCTTATAGAAATCGTCAATGACAGTTTTTTTTCAATATTGTATCACATGAAATATAGATCGTAAAACCGTATAGTGAAAGATTGACCCCTTTAATATTCTTATTGCGCTCAGCACAGTCTTATGAAATAATCAACTAGTAGATGCTGTCTCAGTAGTACATGGGGAACTGCAACTACTAAATAGTTTATGTCGCTTCACATAAACCATTGCTATCCAATTCCCTAAACACTATACATTAAACCTACTTTCCCCTGAATAAAAACGAAGCTCAATTTCACTTTGTTCTCTCTTAAACTCTTTAGTTTTAAACCAATCCTGAAATTCTTTTTGAGAGGAGAAATTGTGGAGTGAAATTAGGAATGCATAAAATGTGAAAAACAAAAACAAAATCTTGAACTAATCGAATTACAGAAACGAAAAATTTATTTAACTATATGTCTAACGTTACGGAATAACACTATAATAATAATAATAATAATAATAATAACAGAAAAAATTCCCCACGTAAAAACCGTGTGTGTGTAAATCCATTCCTATTGATAACACTGTACGACCCACGAAGTATCCTTTCTTATTTGGTGTTCTGCAGTTGACTCCTAAAGTTATGATGTATGATATTTGCTTAAACATCTATTATAAAACAACTGTAAGATTTGTACAAAGCTCCCAACACTATGCCATATATTAAAATTAGAAGGCAAGAATGGCTGAGATATCCAATAAGAATGGAATAAGCTGTTAAGGTTTTTATGACAAGAATTGGGGAAGAAGAAAGAGAGGAAGGCATAGGACAAGATAGATCAAATAAAGCACGAGATAATAAGTACTATTGTTAAAATGTGGTGTTATAGGGCTTTAGATGGAAGAGAGTGGGTGTCTCTGATTAAGGAAGTTATGGTGAACTTACATCTCATACTTATACACTAGGTACTTATACTAAAAACTTACATACTAAATAACTGACCAGTGCTCATAATATTTACATATAAATATAATTTTCAGAAAATTATATGATGAGCACTCTGTATGTTGTTTTAGGCATTTTGTGAAACCCATTTTTAAAATTTATTTTTTGCGGTATCTATATTTTTGGTAATGGTTTGAAAATTTTGATTGCATTGATATAATAATTTTTTGTGCTTACAGTTTTTGATATTTTTTATGTCTGGATGTTTTTTCCTTGTTCTACTCTTTGAATTTTCATAGGTGTAACTAAGACTACTATAGTTATAAAATAACGATCCGTAAGCAATTAGCTGTCTTATACTTAGCGGAATCTCTTTATAAAATGTATGCTTATTTCATTCAGGGCTACATTTATGCTCGGAGCAACTAACACCTGGTCTGAGGCGGCACGTTTTAGGTGGAGACCTATTGTGTATGGCAGTCTTTTTCCAGTTTCCAAGTTTTGAAATCTTAGAAATTTATTAATCACGTTTAAGCATATGGATATATCACAGGATTTTTACACTTGCAATTAGTCGATTGAATAGAATCTGTTTGGTAACAAAAATGTAATCATTACTTTAATGATGATTTTTTTTCTTGTTTCGTTCTTCACATCATTAATCAAAATTCAATTAATTGAAAATAATACAAATAATTTTATTTCACATAGATATAATTTTTTTCATTTCCTGTTTAATATTGATTAAATACTATCTCATTCTTGTATTCTCGTATGTATTGATATTACGGGGACGGTATTGTTTCAAGACCCGTGGTAGCCAAATAGATAAATATGACCTTATTATTAAACTAATTCAACTTTACTACCTTCTTCGCAAACAATTTGTATTTACAGTTTCATCTGTGAGAAACTAAGTAAAAATTTTCTACGAAAAATGTCGTAAACTTCAATAAATGTAATAAATTAATAGATATAACTAATTAATTGCCCTATAATTTTTATGAATATATTTCAAAAAACTGCTCTGGTGTGATCAATATTTCTTGTCCAAGGTCGGGAACAAGTGGGGATTTTAATATGAATAATAAATTAATATAAATTTTCACGGAAATACGAACTCGATTTCTCTCACAGTTCCTGAAGAAACAACATTGAACTATTGCATTAGATGACTTCAAAGATCAGCTGTATTGAGTTCAGTACATTTCCAGGAAAGCACTTTACAATAATGCTAACACGTCAAACTTGAAGCTGTGGTTCATCCTCAGTTGATTTGATACAACAAGTTTAAGGACTCAGAGAATAGTGAAATATAAAAAAAATTATAAATTTAATATTATGGTAAAATAATTGAAAAGTTATGTTTAAAGCATTGGCTAAAGAGTGAACAGCAACAACAGAATCGACTTTATCATATACTAGTTGAGTACCAGCAGCTTTGCTCACTTAAATTCTTTCATATGTCTCCATTTTTTTCTCGCATCCTCATTGGTATTCACTGAGAATGTTACCCATTAATGTTGGAGGTTTTATTAGAATTGATGTGTACCCTCAATTCCTTATTTTCACTGATTTTATTCAAAAAATGTTTTTAGAAAACACCAATTTCCCATTTCACTCCCTTAGGGGTGAATAATGCTGATGTGGTCTGAAGGGTACATAATGCCATTGGAATCATCTCACAATACACAATAACCATAATATCGGTCTTTTTACGTTATTTTTACGTTTCGCTCTTTCCGCCCTCTGCTCTAAGAATATAATGCTCCTATGTGATATCTTGAACATAACGGCATTGGTTGTTGAAACATCTCGTCAACCTTACAACTATGAATCCGTAGCATTTTTTTAAATATTTCAATATAAGTATTCAATTGTTTTTATCCATAAACCCATTTCCACCTTCACTCTCCCACCCAAGAATATCTGGTATCTTTGTTTCATGTGGGTTGAGATCGGACTTAAACGATATCGGAAATTCACTATCAACTCAGCGACTCCGAGAATTATGGACTCGTCACGTATGTCATGTTTGATATTTTTTTCATAGCACCCGCTTCCCTAGGGGTGCTGGAGTTTATACGGGCTGATTGTGGTCTTTGACGTCTTCGGGAATGTCACAAATTATTTCAGCAGTCCCGAGAACTACGATCTCAACACTCATATAGGTCACTTTCGAATTTTTATACATTTCCCTCCTTCTCACCCTCCACAAAGGGTGTTTATTCTTTATAGTGCGCAACCGTACACTTATGTGGTAATGAGGGTGTCACTTCACTTTAGTGGTCCCATAAATGTTTTATTCAACACCAATATTTGTCGTTTCTTTATTATGTTTACCTTTCCTTCATTCCCACCCCTACCCTAGGGATGCTAGGGGAATATTATCTGAAATATGGAATGATTGTTGACTTAGAAAACATCTGGGACGTCCTTATCTATCCCAACGCCACCGAAAACTACGATTTCGAATCTAATATTGCAATTTCCCATTTGTACATCTGTCATCCCCTTCACACTAGGGGTGCAAGGGATGTCTTACCTCCATACTGCTTGTTGTTATTTAGTCAGTCATCTGTGTGTCATGTTTGGTTGAAATTGCTCCAGGCACTCTAGAATTATGGTGGGGACATACATAAAATATTCCAACACCCACTTCACCCCCATAGATATGAATTTTCGTAAAATCGTTTCGTAGTGGATGTCTACACCCTAAAAGGAATCTACCTGTCA
>NNCF01130432.1:265569-332600 GCA_002313205.1 Laupala kohalensis
ATATATAGTGATGATACTTAGTGTATCTAATTTAAAAAGGACCATAAGTTAAAATAATTACTGGTCTTAAAAAATTGGGCGCCAAATTGCCCTCAAAATTAGGACAATTATTTTGAATAATTAATAATGGAGTAAAGGACCTTAAAATAAAAGACATGAGATTTCAGGGTAATTAACTTTGAATTGTGGGATCGAATTATTTAATGAGTTAAAAACAACACACAGATTTCCCTTAGGAAAACGCATATTAAAAATAAAAAAACTAAATTGTTTATTCATTATTGTTATAGATTTCTTAAAAGCTAACATGCATACTTCTTCTTTGACATCCCTGCACTCCCCCAAAATAACACAAAGACACCAATATTGGCGATCAGTAACAACATGTTTGATTTCGCCACTGGTTAGAATTGCTTAAGGCACATCAAAATTGAATTACACTCAGTTATACATTTAATAGTTCATCTCTTAGCTTTGGACTGACTGGAAGCAGACCAGCTTTTACATATTACCTTTTTCTAGCAAAGATCACAGATCAGCTTCGATGGTGTGGAGCAGGTTCATTGACCCCGACGACCCTTCGAAATAGTAGCTTCACGTTCTCCAGCCCGTTGGTTCTTCATTGGTGAAGGTCAGTCCCCCAGCCTTCGGAGTCCTCGCACCAGCTGTCGCCTCGCCCTCAATTAGAACGCGTCGCCATTGGGTATGAAGTCGTTCGTCTCAGTAACATCGCGCTACTCCCGAAAAGCGCCTTCCCCGTACGGTCTGGACTCCAGGTCCGTGTCTTATCGTCCGGAATTATTAGAAAGTTGGACGATCATCATTAACTCGTAATGATGTTTCGCTATTAATTCTCTACTGTTCTCAGGATTAATAACTCGAATATTTCGGAATATCAAAGGATTTGATGCACTAACTCGCGTACATGAACAGCAATCGTACGAAGTCAAGCGCATATCGAGTTGATCAGCGAATGATCACATTTCTGAATCAACCGTGAATCAAAAACTGAGTTGAATCTGCATCTCAGCTACCGAACTAAATCTGAGTAGTCTCAGCAACTGCTCGACTCGGAACATCGTGAAAAACTACTCGAACTTTTAGAACAGAAAATCGAATAAATAAGTACGTAAGTAACTAAGTGTTGCTCCGCTCACGATCATCGTCTCTTTTATAAGTTCATCCCCACCACAAGATTTTCGTTCCGCCTACATTGACCCCGGGTCTCGAAGACAGAAAATTGTCCTGATTGATGCAAGTCACCCACGCTCCCCCTTCTTCCTTTTTTTCGAAATTTCGTTATCTTTTCCACACGTCTGCGTTTCTTCCAGACCATGCGTATGTAATTTTTAATCCTATATCGTCTACACTTTTCCAAATTCGTCTCGCCTGAGACAGTGCACCCTTACGTAAATAGTCGTTAGATCCTATCTTAATGTGTGGGTAAACATCCGGCATCAGTAGCGATTCTTCGCGCGACTGTTTATTTCACATATCTTATTCAGGTACAAGACGACAGACCCGTCTTCTTATACCTCTGTCTGGAGTTTTCTCCCTCCTTCCTTGGTACAGCTGCTTACATAAGAGTTAACAATTCATGAGAATACACTGAGAAAAGGTAAATATTATTTTGCAAAACAGAAACATGATACATCGTATATGAGTAAATGCATTGCTATTTTATTTCTTGTCCTTTGGTTGTGCTCGTAACAACTACCTACGATAGCGTGCCGAACGGCTTGCACAGCAAAAGCGGAAAAATAACAATTTTAATACCGCATCCGTAGTAATTCAAGGATTATTAGAATATGTTGCTTATTCTTCTCAATAACATTCACGAGAAATGGGTCATTCCAAAAAAACAACAACATCCTATTACGCACATATTCGTGTTTCCAATAATTTTAATGTGTACATTTCTCATTGAGTGCTGTCTTTTGCTCAATTTTGAAGACTAAACTTGCGAAGGAACTAAGTATCGCCTGAATTTTTATTAGTCTGAGACCCTCTTCACACGGAGCAACTCCGAGGCGGCGCGACGGATTCTAGAGTATCGTCAATGTGAGTTGCATGTGGGTACGATAGCCGTAAAAAAACTCGTAGCAGTACACTGTAGAGAATACCGTGAAGCGATTAGAGTATTTTCAGTTCGCCTCCAGTCTTCGGAGAAGATTAACAACATAGATATATGTGTTTGTGTTCTCCATAATTACGTTACGAAAAGAGAGGGAACACAATACATGATACTACAAAACGAAAATTCCACCTACAATGACACAGCTTAAACTTATACCACAAAGCAGTTGCAAATGCTCCATCTCCTACGAACACTATCAGGAATTATTTGAGTTATTTTGTCGCCCCTCTTTCACCTCTTCCTTGGCTATTGTGTGGCTTAATATTCACATTAAAAATCCCAATGTGAAATAAATATATGCAAAACTATAAATAGATATGTATATTACATAGATAACATACTAGTTTATTTAATATTATCGATTAATAAATTTAATGTTGATTTAAATTATTTGTTGAAAGTTTGATCTGTTCCAAATGTATTTTAGATAGTATCGTAATCTGATATTTCGTAATCGATACGAGAATCAACTTCAATCAAATGTTAAAAAGAGCAACGAAATGTTATATTCTTAATATGCTGTTCGTTCGCCATTTTGAAAGAATTGTGCACAATGCAGGAGATGGAACGGACGCGCGACCCTCCTAGCAGGTCGCGTGTGACTACGTATCCCTTGAAAGGCTCGCCATTAATGCCTCCCCAGTACTGAACGTTGAAGGGGACTCTCAAGAGACTGGTAAAATACTTGAGTATCCACCACGTTGTGGAGTTGCTTCATGTGAAGAAGACCTAAGCGATAGACTTGAGATGAAAAGGATCGACTACCTTCATATTTCCTTGAAGGAATATTCATGGTGATGTTATGGATGTTTAGAATGAATTAAAGTTGAATCTGAGCTCTACTTTTTTCAAACCTGGATTTATAAGTGGGTGACTTTTTATCATACGCATGGTTTTATTGGTTTTTTAAATAATTCATTAACCTTCGTGGTTGTCATGAAGGGGGAACAGATTATTTTCAATAAAAATGTTCTAAGAGAGACAATATATTATTGCAAAGATAATACGTAAATTAGAAACCACGTGTAATTGTTGCACCGTAGTTGCACCGTAAAATAGTTCCTAGGCTTATGACTATTTTTTTTCATTTTTTTAAAGAAAATGTTTGTCAACTTGAATGAACTTTGTTGTGAGGAGTGATGGCATTGAGGCTATTATTAGAAGACTGTTATTTTAGATGGCGATGGCGTGACCGCGTGTTATTTGTCTAAAAAATGTGAAACACCCACTAGCGTGAAACTGCTCCGTACACATTAGTACGTCTGAACCACAAAGTTTTCATTCCCTATTTGGGCAGTATCTGTGTGTATGTTGCGGCAGAGCGCGTGTTGTGACAAGGAAACTAACACTCCCAAAACATACTGAGCTAATGAGAGGGCTTAAACGTGGCTACTCTCACATGGTGTTGTTAAGAGACGCATTCTTTTCATGTTTGGACTCCTATTGTACCGTTTGTATAAGGGTTAGAGAAGAGAGACTTTATTCCTCGTTCGTCGATTTAGCGACGCTTGAACTTCCGATGTCCGGGTAAAGCTCCTTCCTTTGTTTATTTCAGTTCTCTTCTCGGTGGCGGAACCTCATTAATTTTCTTTTGGCTTCTTCTTTGTCCGTTCCGCATGCCTTGTTTCCCCACCGGTGTGTCGTCCAGGAAAGGCAAAGGGAATTCTTTTCTGCGTTTGTGCTTGCAGTCGCGTCGAGTTTATTGACAAAGTTTTGTCTGGATGGCGACAATGGGAACCCGCGTCCCAACGCCTCAGGAGCCACGCTAGTAATGAGGAATCACTCAGCGTTCGCATTGGACGCAGTGGATTCCTTGAGCTGCAAAAACCCTTCATATATCCTCGTCGAATACATTGTGCCGCGAAATCTGGAAATAATGAGTCTGCTGTGAGACCAAGGGCATGAATGGATGAAATCGTGTCAGAATTAACTTACTTCTGTAAGTTCAAACAGCATACACTGCTCAGGGGGTACCGCGTGGAGGCTCCTCTATGCTCTGGTCGATGCCCACGACCACCGCCTGTTCTTAGACAGCCTCCTACTCTCGGGGATGACAAGGGTGATATACGTATGAGATGAAGGGTGAATAATTATGAGCGAATATTGTTGTGGAATAAGTGGCAGTGGAAACGGTAGCACCTCGAGAAAACCTGTCGCAAACTGACAACCATTGAAAATTCTACTTGGATTAACCGGGATTTGAGCATGGGCAGAAAGCAAATTGTCAATGCGTTGCGCTTGTGAAAAAAGTTAAAGTGTTATGAATGAGTACAGTAATGCTAATAGAATTAGTTCAAGGAATACACAAAGATAAATTAATGGATACTGGTAAACCATACAAAGTTAAAACACGAGAAACTTTGCTATTTGAAGGCACCTTAAATTATGTTGTGACAGGGAAGTGAAGAAGATTTAAGCAAATAAATAATAATAATTTGTTCCATTCGAATAAGAAAAAAAATAAAGAGGAAGAAGAATGAAACATGATGAAATCACCCCAGTACCATCAGCAAAATTCATGTGTGCTTAATTGACGCCACACTTCATCTTGAGATGAAAAACGTCTCGGATGATTTCACTTGGCGACTTCTTAGAAACTCGCGTGAGGAAATAACACGATTTGTATCATTAGAGCTTCGATCTAATTTCTCCAATGTATCTAATGTTTTAATTACTTGCTTATTACATATATATTGGGGACAAAACACTAAATATGATTTACCTTCAGTATTGTTATTATGTATTCATTCTAATTTTGTGAAGAGAAAAATATGTTAATAAAAACTTACATCGTTTTTACTTTTTAAAATTACTCCTTCCTTAAAGTAAAGTTCCCGAAATGAAAAGCTATCGCGAGAATAGACTCATTCTTTCTTTACAATGGAGACGTGAAAAAGCAAAAGTACATGCCATCGGCACGGGAGTCTATTGACCAACTTGCGGCGTCGTATGAAGTTTACCATAATGCAAAGAATAAAGCTGAAAGAAACAAAAATGGTATTCTCCAGTGCCGAGGAGGATATTGTATTTCTCACAAAACCAATAGTCGTAAAATACAGCCGACTGAGGGCAATCTCCCACCGAAATAGAAACAACGCTGGTGAATACGGGACTCGAATTAAATATCGGAAAGAATCGACCAACGGCAACGGTAAATACCGTCAAGAATTACGTCATTGAGCGCTTTGCTCTTAAAGTTGATGTGCTATGACTACATGTGCTTTTGTCGCTCTCGAACTGTAAAGTCTATTCACCGAAGGTATTGATTGGAAGATATCTGTTATAGAGTTCTACTATTTTAATAAAAGTATGTCTTGAATATAATAACGAAGGTAGGTTTCAGGTTTCCAAAATATGCTGGATTTGTTATTTTCGTATACTGAGAAAACCTTATAGTTGTTTTCCATTGCGTCCACTCCTCACGTTGCCTCTGCTGGAAAAGAATCATGTGAAGCGCCTTTTCACTGCCCCAATAGAACATATTCCGACAATCATTAATCTACAACATGTGGGTTATTGTGGCATAATTTACCATTGCATTCCTTATTACCTCATACATTGACCACAGATAGTTCAGAATACCTGCATTAGATTTATTTTCGGACTAAAACGGTACGAACTCTTGATCGACAATTGCACAAAAAATAGGCTGGATGAGGCTAAAAGACTGGTGCAAATTGCGTAATTTTTCCTTCTTAAAATATTTTATAACAAAACCCCTATATTCGTTCCTTTTTCCAATTTCTATCCATTAAACATGGCATAAATATACATTAACAGAAAATTTAAATAATAAAAAATAAAATAATATATACCAAAAGAAGCGTTACAAAGACAAAAACAAAGACAATAAGAAGAAAGAAAGGGAAAGGGGTAAATCATGGAACTAAGTGGCAAATTTGTACAATATTGAATCCACGAGGTAAAAAGAAATTGGTGAATATTTTTATCTCCACGCATCTTTCAACATATATTTCTCAGAAATGAGAAAAAAGGCTGGTTTAAAAAATAAATAAAAATAACCCAAGATTTCATTCGTTCATGCTTTGTGTCTAAACACTTTACATTCTTCTGTATCCCTCTGGAGTAGTCACTCCGACTCATAAACAAGGATGAGAGATGATGATGTACATTAAAAAACCACATTTTTACTGAAATGCAGGCGAACGAAAGAAATAATATTACAGAATGTTTTCCAAAGAAAATTGTTGTATAAAAACCATACAAACATTTTTAGGGAGCTCCACATTTCTTAGTGTTTCCCAGAACAAGAAACAATAGAAATCCTCGAAAGACGTTTGTGATTTTTTAATATAAATATTTCCTGGGAAATCATTGTGGAGAATTATTTCTTTCTTTCGTCAACACCACGGAAAACTAATAACACAAGATATCGGCTGACACACACATTTTTCATTTGAGTGTTTCCTTTCATTCCTGATTCTCAGAATATTCCTCCTCTTATATTTATACAAAAATCCACTTCTTGTGTCACATATACGAAGCAATGCATTGGATATGTGTGAAGCGCCTGTTATGACCTGCAGTCTCGGAATATTAGATGAATGAAATCGTGTAATTGTTTTCGTTTCTTGCGGTTCTTAGTTAAAGATATCAGACCACGTATTAAATTCGTTTTATTTTATTTCTATTTTTTAAATACTACATATGCTTATGAAGTATTTTGTTATAAAAGTTTCTTCGTAGAAAGCGATGTTATTCTCACATTTTATAGAGCTAAATTGAAATAATAAATGCTAATAACTACTTCGTTTCGGGGGATAACATCTATAAACACTAACTCCAGGAAATATCCTACATTACCACTAAAGTATTACCGTCGTCGTAGAGTTGAATATGAGGTCAGGAATTACTCTTGAGCTTGCGGCTACATGGTGTTATAGCATTCACTGCACGTTATCGTATTTGAATGATTCAATTGGTAGACGAAATACTAACATAAGACCATTTGTGTAATCTAGTGTCTTTACGAGAAGACGTAATGCGAGAAACCCCATTTGTTCCGAGGTTGTAGTATGTCGCTCCATAAATCTCAGATGAGTGGTTTCCGCACCTACAATTGTACCTCTGTAGGAGGTACAAGCAATGGCTCGTCAGCCGAGGGGTTCGTGCTCACCCCTCTTATCGAACATCGCTTCCTTTGTTCGCAGAGCACATAAGCTACATCCGGACGTTGATCGGCGTGGAGCATATCGGAGTCGGAGGGGACTTCGACGGCATCAACAGGTAAGATCCCCTGCCCTCACCTCGCCTTCCGGTGTGCCACTTCATCAAGCCTTTCCCTCCCCTCCTTGTTCTTGCGCCAATTTTCCGCCGCGCGTTCTCGGCAACACCCTTCCTCTCTCATGGCGCTCTCTTTGAGCGTAATGACAACTCCATCCTCTGTCAGCCCCCCCTCACCGCCCCTGCATTGTTTGTAACCCTCATCCCTGCACTCACCTTTGTCACTAGCTGCTTGCAGGCACTATGTCTAAAGACAACGCTCGTGGGGAGGAGGAGCTAATTAGAGCGAAGAGCTCGGGCTCTCCAGCCCTAGCCCCATTGTGTTGTTGCCTTTTTCTGTATTTTAATTCTTTGGTAACCTGTAAGCAAAGCATTTAGAATTACAGTGTAGAGTTTTTCTGCTGTTTTTTCTTTTAAAATTTACGATAAGTAGGGTCTACGTGTCTAGAATTTACATCAAAATGTTATTACAGTAGCATGTGTAGGACATTTTAACTTCAGTATAAACTATATTCGCTGCATTGATATCTCTTAAAACTTTACTTTATTTTCTTTTATGTATATTTGGTTTCATTTTAAGTGTTAGTATAAAGTGTCAAAACTGTAGTCATATTCCCGCACTTAATTTATCGAATAAAATCTTCATGAGATATTTCCACTTTAGCATGTGCTGTAAAATTGCACGGGATTAGAGACCATATTCATCGTGCAAACAATTTTGAAACTGCAATAAAAGTGGAACGAATAGTTGCAATTATGATTCATCTCTTATATTTCATCTTTCTGGTGACAAGGAAATCAACGTAAATACGCATTCTTTAATCATCATATTTATGATATTAGAACAAACAATTTCGCTACATTGTCACGTGTATTGGAATACTTAATGATATAATCATACTCTCTTGTGAAGGCAAATGGAATTGAAGTGTATTTTATATCTCAAATTACAAAAAAGTTAAGAAAAATGCTTTGGGTGAGTGCAATGATCAATAGGAGAATTTTAAATTTACATCTGGATAGACAACAAACAACTTAAATTCTGTTTGGGTTGTTGTTTCCTTTTCTCTCGGGGAGTAAGAGTATTTATCTCAACATGTGCAATTTGTTTTGAAAATTATAGTTGAAAGTTAGTTGGTTGGATATCGATGCGGCGTTACTAGTATTCATTTTTAAGATTAAATGAAAGATGTGTTGTCTACTAGTAAAATATTTATTAATATATTAAAATATAAACAAAATGTAAGAATGCAAAGTACAAGAATGTTTGTTAAGTTTATAAACATTTGAAATTTGTTAAAATTATGAAAATATGAAATTATTTGAAATTTGTTAAAATAATTTAAATTTTTTGAAATTAATTAAAATATAATAAAGTTTTTAAGTGTATTTGGAACATAGCGATAAATTATTGTAGAATGAATATGTGAATAAGAGATAAGAGCAACAACTAAATGAAAATATAAATAAGTAAGATGAACGTACCTGACAAGTATCAACCCTTCGGCACATTTATCCTTTGATACTTGGCATTGTCAGGTACGTTCAACCCAATTATTTATATTTTCATTTAGTTGTAGCTTTGCATTCTTACATTTTGTTTATATTTCTGTATTTTGTTTTATTTTAGACTTAAGATGTCAGCTAAGCTGGCGAAAATACTATCTGAATAAATATTTTGCTAATAGACAACACATCTTTCATTTATTCTTAAAAAAGCTGAAAGTTAATTTATTCATTACAACTTCAACGTTCTTGCTTTTTATTTTGCATTAAGGGATGTGAATCTCAGGAGTTGTAATCCTCACATTTCGTTCTTTCTGAAGTGGTCACTTTCATTATATCTCTTACCGTCACGATGTATCAGTATTTTGTTTCGAATGACGCTAAATTAAAATGATGCACTCATTGACGACATTATTTCGTATATACAGATATAACGTTCACATATCGTCCAACATACTCGAATGATAAAACCATTTTTGCCAAAAGTTCACTTAAATGTGATGTTAATATTTTTTTATTTTTTGGCACAATTCTTTCCTAGTTTTAATTATCATGTTTAGACCTATCTCCCGGGATTCAATGAGACGATCAGGGAAACGCTGCTTAAAAATAAATCTAGGCTGATCGTTTTTATTGTCCATTACCATCTCCTTAAAAGCGTGTGCTGTGCTAGCCAAGTCGTAAAATTTGATCGTAAAACGTAAACTTCGTTTCATACTCGGAACTATTAAATAACCTCATCACAAACCCAACATCTTAAACATCCGGAATATATGGCTTAGGAGAAGATTTAATGAAAACTGGGGCAAGTATTAGACTAAATCTTCCCATTGTTTCCCTTATCCCAAATTTTAATTTACTTCAGGTTTTCCCCTCCGTGATTTAAGAATATGTATACTTAAGTCAGTGGTCGATTGCACAATGTTATGTGCAATGAATGGGAGAACGTTTTCTGAATGTGTTTCTTAGCAGAAGTGAGAAAATTTTGCAAGAAAAAAATACGAGAATAATTTTTTGAGAATTGATCCAAAATAATATGTAACTTCCTTTTTTACATGAGCTTTTGAATCACGAGATCAAATTCGTTGACATATTTGGAATCTCATCGCAAATCCTTGTTCGTAAAAATTACTCTCGTGTTTTATGACGCACAATTTGTTGATTTGATATCCTGTTGCCAGAGATGGGACTCTGGAGGCGTGGGCCTTCCACCGAAATTATTATTCTTTGTATTTATCATGTTTAAAATTTCTTATTACATAAAAATATTTTAATGTACCGTTTGTTCATTAATTAATCATTGGAAATACATTATAAAAAATTGAAAATATAAGGACAATGGGTAATGTTATTTAACTAGAAACCAACCAACGTTACACTTTGAGAAAATAGAAATTCAAAAAAGCATTAAATATTCCCCATATATTTGTTGTTAATATTTATACACTTTTCTTCTTTACATTTACTTTAATAGCATAATTTTACAAGTCATTATTACACCTTTTGTCCATTGTACAAATAAAGACCTCAAGAAATTAAAATGTAGGATGCATTCTTATTGTATATCCCTATTTTTTGGTGGGACAACGAGCACCTCCCGTAATCAATTTCTGGTTACGAACGTGCGAGTTGGCGAATACTTACGGAATTTTTGTCTTCATTTTACCCTTGAATTGCTGAAGCATTGCATTATGTCTGACCGATGCATTTGTTCGAACAGAACTCCTCGAGGCCTGGATGACGTGTCTATGTATCCTGAACTCTTCGCAGAGCTCCTCCGTACAGGCCACTGGACCAACGATGACCTGAAGAAGGTGGCAGGTCTCAACCTGCTACGCGTCTTCGAGAAAGTGGAAGAGGTGAGCAAAAAGTGATCAGCGTGTCCATCTCGATAGAAGCGTCGACAGGTAAAGACGAACGCTTTCACGGCCAGCGGAAAACACATTAAGCCACGTTTCAGACACGCGAGATCACCGTGGCAGACAAATATTGTTCTTCTGTCTGGGCATTTTTCTACAGAAAATCGCTATTTAGCTATATATTTCTCGGAGATAATGAATGTTGTACTTAAATACGTGAATATTAAGGATTTCAATGAATTACAGTTATGAATTTCTAACTTCTAAGAAAAATTTCTCCGTAGAAAAATTTCAGAATGTATTATTTTCAGAATGTTAAGTTTCTATTTAACTTGACCTGATAGTTTGTTAGTATTTTTGGTATATTTGTATTTATTTTTGGTTTGTTAGTATTTAGTATGTTTGGGAACAAATCTTGCGACTGAATTTTAAATCAGATCCCCCAATCAATTGAGCTGGTTATTGGTACCCGATATATAAACCGGACGACAATACAATATTACGATATCTAACTAAATAGAAATTTAAAAATTTTTTTTTTTTAAATTAGGATTTTATTCTGAGGTAACTCGGTGACAGATTATTACCGGAAAGCGTTCCGTGAATTGATATTTAACTCTTGTTACAAATAAATATAAAGAATTGTATAACCAGCGCCTTTACACTATAACTTCTTATCTTACCATTACGAATAGCGGAGGAACTTATTATTACGATCGCTTCTATTGGATATGTATCACCTGGACCATCGGATATGTTTATGCTATCGGAAGGTGTATCACCCGGACAATTTTATATTATTTACTTATATTAAATAAAAGTTTGTGTTTAAAATTGTTTTTAGTGTTGCGAACATGGGCACAAACAAGATAAATTATAACGACAAATGAACAAATTCTAATACTGAAAAGTATAAAATTATAAATAAGAAAAGTTTTTTAAACCAAACTTTTATTTACGCCATGTACTAAAACGAATAAAACAAGTTTAGTTCGTAGTAAGCTAATCCAATGCTAATACATCCATACATGTTTCACGTTAATAAATCCTAAGAAATTGACGGACGCAAAATTTCTATCTTTATCGCTGAAGACGAATAATTTTTTTTGTTGAATTATTTGTTTTCAAAAAGCTTGTCGCGCGAATTGTAAAGAAAATACATACTTTGGTTACGAATAAAATACATACTATTCATATGAAATTAATTGGTATCTAACATTTCGCGCGACATGCTTTTCATAGACATTAAATTCAACATAAAATATTAAATCAAGGATCTACTAACCAGAGATATAGGGAGGTATTAGCATTTGACACTGCATTATCTTAATATAAACCTAAACTTATTTTATTCTTTTAAGTGTGTGTTGTAAATAAAAGTTTGTATTTAAATGTTTTTTTTATTTATTAGGGTGGCTGTAGGTGGGTCTAAATGAGCACTAAACGGAATTTATTTTGTTGTAAATTGTAAAATGGATCCGTACATGATTTTTTCGTAATTAAACTTAAGTGTTGATGAAATTCGTTGCTATATGAATAACTTCGCTTAATAGGATCTCATAGGTAGACGGTAGATCACATCTCTGTACTACGTATATTCTACATAATATACACTACAAAACTGTTGCAATAAAAGTGACAAATTGTACGGTTAACTCCCAGTAATATTCAGAATCAAAAATGGAGAGTACGACTCGTTTCAGTACCTCACAAAATTACATGGAATTCATTTTGACGATTCTTTACCACAACGGCGCTGGTACTTCTGTCGTATAGTTTATTGAGCTTGATAAAATTAAACCGGCTGTCCTATTTAAGACGTATTTTCTCGAAATATGAACGCTTTAAACACGAATCTGTGAAAAAACAAGTCAGTGCCTTTGGCGTAGTGGAAACGAGGGCAAGAGGGATCTGTCCTTGTGGAGACAAAACGTAGCTTTTGATAGAGTGAAAATTATATCTTTCTAATAACGTCCCCTGTACAAAAAAGGCTCTTATTTTACAATTTTATTCCATTTGTTTTCTATGGTTGTAGGCATTTTTACTCTTGAATATTGCACTCATGTCTGTGGTTTGAAATTAATCAAACGTCATTCTTATTGACCTATTTCTCTTTCGTGTATCGTATAAATCGTGCGGGACGTTCACAATTTCGAATACCAATTAAGTTGTGTGCCAAATAATTACACGAAAGCTTACACGCACATTGCAACAGTGGCGCGTTATTGAAGTGTACGGGTGGGTCATGCCTCAATGTTTTATTAAGGCAATGGTAATTACACAAACGTACACTGGCAGTGATTATTATATGTAAACGAGGAATGGTTGTGTTGTCTTTTAGTACGCTTTTGAGACTCGAGGTTTCAAGAAAGATCGTGCTGTATGCAATATGAAATTTTCACCAGTGTTACTGACTCGAGATTTTGTTTCTCATTGCAGGAATTTTTTTTTTAATCAAGAGAATAGATAGCTAGAAGAAAATTGTTTGCAAGATAATACTTCTTTTTAATCATCTAACTGGGCCTTGTTCACATCGCTGATAAAAATGTTACATGCTGTCCTTATTTCATAAAATTTCGTGAAACAAACAATAATGGAAGAAAATGAAAAATTAACCAACAAGAAAGGAAATTTTTTCTAAAAACCATACACGATAAAAACGTTTGTATTCTTTCTAAAAGATTTGAATTAGAGTTCAGCCAGCTCAACCCATTGCGCCACTGCTATGTCGTAGTGGCGCAATGGGTTGAGCTGGCTGAACTCTTATTCAAATCTTATTTAGATGATGGATTTTTCCTCATACCTCAACATCATTCCTGGCGCTTACTACTAGTTAGTCTTCTGTCATATGAGTTCTCAGTCCAACCCTTTGTCAAATCGACAGGACCCCACGTCATCGCTTCTCTGTGTTTGGAGGCCAAGGAAACTGTGAACTTCGTAGGGTTTGATAAGACAAGATTGTTTTTTTGTTGCTTTTTCCAATTTTCGTATTATTATTTCATTTTTTAATTGAGTACCCAAAAACTGCTTTATTTATACATTCACTTTCAATTTCTTCGAGTGAAATACCAATCGTCAGTAAACGAACGAGAAGAGCTCATTTCACTCACCTAGGAATGAAATGAAACATTGTTTCACTCCAATCGATTGGACTGTATCACTTAAACCCTTCGAACTAGAATCATATCTCGTATTTTGGAGTACCTGAGCGATTCCTAGTTGGTTCACGCTCTCAACGATAACAAGCTCACATGCTTCGAGTGAATACAGATAGTCGGATGTTCTATATAAGATGGCAGAACCGTTAAAATCGTAGACAAATATAAAATAATATCTGGCATTTAAGCTAATTTGCATAACACACAGAAAATAATTACTTGTTTCTTTTATATGTGTTAAAAAGGTCAAGAGGGTTTTCACTCGAAGCTTCCACTTGGCATTTCAGTGGTATTGAGTGGAACTTCACTCGAAGTTATTGAGAGTGTTACTCTCTCTCTCTCTTTTCATTAAGATACATGGCGCATTCGCGTGCTCAGGTGCGCGACGAGATGCGGAACGCGGGCGTGCTGCCGTCGGAAGAGCTGATCCCCGAGAGCGCCAACAGCGACCGCGCGCGCTGCATCTTCGACCTGTCTACGGCGGAGCGCGAGACGGAGTTGTGAAGCTGAGGCCCAGCCGCTCCGCGCCTGCCTCGCGAAGATGATCTTGAGTGTCCTCGTTGTCCTGGCCGCCAGCGTCGGGCCCCGGCGGACCGGGCTCCGCCCCCGGACTCCCGCCCCCCTCGGGCTCGCTGCTGCGCCGGCGGCTCGTCGTCGTGATCTTTGTCGTATATACAGGAGCCTCTCTGATAACATTCAATTGCGCGCGCGTCCTTAGGGTAGGAGGAAGAGCGGACTCTCTATTTGTCTTCGACGGACGAGGGAGCAGGCGGAGAGGAGAGCGAGTCCGAAACGCAGGGACGAGGGAGGCTCCGTGGTATCCGTTTTGTGCTCGAGGGCTGGAGACACGGGAGCCGAGAAGCGCCGCGCCGTCGCACAGGTTTCGAGTAAGGGCTGCTCCTTGTTAGCTCTGGAGTACTACTCGCAGCGTGTGATGTTTATGTTGTTTGAGGAAAATTTATGTTTTTAAACATTGCAGTATTCAGGGTTCTGACTTTTTCCAATACTTACAATAATTAAGATTATTTTTGCGTTTAGGTCAGTGAATAAAATTGCCTATTCTCCGTAAGCCAACGTTTCGACCGCCATTATTTTGGACATCAAGTAGGCTACAAGAAAATTAGTGGTTCTTACCACGTATTCTAAATTACAGTATTTAATTACCCAATTTATACACAAATTATTTTCGACGAACATAAATCCTTCATGATGAAACTATGCAGTCGAAATAACTTTTGTGCACATTCTGTGATTTATTTCTGTAATACAGATTATATTGAAAGAGCCCAAATTTTGTTGTAACCTTGATGAAGACCAAAAATGGGAGTGTATTCCAAACAGATAACTTGATTACTTCGTGCAGTTTACTCTCGATTGCATTTTTCCAACGTCTCTGAACTATCGTATCTTGGTTTCTTGGTACCTACGTCGGAACTTGGGAAAGTAATTTTCTCATGAATTTATTTTCTGAAAATCAAGTACCAGTTGATTTATATATTTAGATATAATATTGATTTAACAGGTCAGTGTGATAATTATCAGACTACACCACTCCCTTTAAAATTATCATCAACAGTATTTCGGAAAATAGACTCATATTGGATACCATACAAGTTTTGCTTCAGCAAAAACACTCTTTGTGCTTATTAAAATGGATAAATTGGGAAACATGGTATGAACGTTGAGATTGTTCAGAGAAAGGTTCTAGTCTTGAAGTATCATTTTCTTTCAAGCGTTTTCGAAGTCTTTTGAAAATATTTGCTGCTTTCCTTTCTTCCACACTGCGTAATGTACCTCTCAGGGTCTTAGTTTTCAGTCAGGTAATGTTCGTAAAAAAACACTACAGTTCACTACATTTATTTAAAAGTAGAAGAAATTATAAATAATTCAATTGAAAATCATAGTAATGAGGAGACTCTAAATTTCCAATTCGAATCAACTCGAACCTGATGTACAATCGAACCTGCAGACAATTGCAACTGTATTATACAAGAAGATATACTTAGGAGATGGTCATTTTCAAAAAAAATCCTTTGTTTTAATTAATCGTGTAATATCATGTACATTTAGCTCATAAACAAAAATGCATGCACTGATGTATAATGTTTTACGTTTAATGTTATTCAGTATTCCTCTGCATTTGTGGTATCTATGTGTGCTTGTATATTGATAATATGTATGTGGGTACTGCTTCTCCATCTGAAATGTGTTACTTTAAATTTAAGCTCTGTACAAAACTCCGGTTCACAGATTTCACGCATTCGTGAAATACTGACCCTTAAGCAACATCTTATTGTGTGAATTACTGTTCAATTGTTGTTCGTTAAATGTCGATGTTATTTGTGTCAAACGCATACAGTAGATAAGAATATTATATCACATTATAACAAGCAAAACTTGGCCATCTCAGAATCACTAGCTCCATGGTGTCTCATTTTATCTCATGATTCATACAAAAAAATGAGAATTTCAATTGTAAATAAAATGTAATATTAAAAGGAAAGTTAACAAATGTTCCCAACACAGTAAAATGACGCAATTTTGTTGACCTATTTCTGCGTTATGTTCACTTCTGCAAAAGGTTTCACCTCTATTAATTTTAAGCAACACCAAGGGTTATATAATATGGGCAATGTCATATTTTAAATTTGACGTTTTCTCGGTGTCAAAATGGCTTCTTGGCTTTTTCCTAACATTGCGAAAAATAATAGTCTAAATACTATATGACTAAGATAAATAAAAGTCATTTAGATGGGGTTATTGAGATATGACATTGCCCTAAATATCAAATTATTTGGTATATTTGTTACAGAAGTACAGTGCGGGTTCATATTTCCCGTTGTAAAATTAAGAATGCAAAACGTACATTTGTATACAAATAGAACATCGAATTGAAAACATGAAATTGCTCGTACTAAACCCGTTGGTGAAGACAGTCAACAATCTTACAGTGACGAAGAGTAAAAATAAGGGGTGAAATGCCCAAAGAATGTCTAGAAAAATGTTAATATGTCAACAAATGTTGCGTATTTACAATCCGATATATTGGGTTCCATATCTTGGAATATTTTTAACGATTATCTCTGTCATGATCATGCTCCAAATGCGCTACCTAATGGTTTTGCAGCCATTAACTTCTAGGCAGTATTCAGGGGAAAGGTAACAAATGTATTCTTCAAAGTAGAATAACGCAGTATGGTTTACCTATTTCTGTGTCTTATCTACTTCAGCAAAATACATTGACTTCATTTCATTATATTTGAAGCCAGTCATTGATATTCGGAATATAGGATTCCGCGTGTAGGAATATCATTTAACGATGATTTCCGTTATGATGAATACGTTCCGGCAAACACACCGTCTGAGATATGGTTTAGCAGCCATTAATTGCTAAGTAGAATTAAGAGGAAAGTTAACAAATGTTCCCTACAAGGAAATATGACGCAGTATAAATTATCTATATCTATGTCATTCCAACTTTTGCAAATGCTATGACTTCAGTGGATTGCATTTGAAGCTATAGCCACGGAAAAGCAAAATTGCAGCAGCCTCCTTGCGGTCAAGTGTTAGCAGTCGAGTCTACTGTCAGTCACAATTTTCAGAGAATAACTTCCGGTGCAGCGTTAGTTCTTTTATATAACATTTATTTATCGATATCTTATGCAAATAATTTAATTTGACAACTATTCCAGAAATTATAGATTATAAAACTGTTTATCTTCAAACGTGTGTGAAATAAATGAAACTTACGTTTACTGTAATCAGAACCGTTTTACTACTTAACTGTAAACAGTTTGAAATTCAACTTTAAATCACATGCATTGTACAAACAAATACGAAATTATCGTCTTTATAACCATATTACGCTAAACACTTCAGATATAGGAGCGAATTTTTTTCTATTATTTAAAAGTATATTACACTTTAACAACACATACAGATAATTCAAATTTATGAGTATTCATTATTTCATCGAATAAGTAATTCTAATACGTGTTTATACCCAGTCCACAACAGGCTGATATGTTTTCATGATGCATTTCATAAAAACCTATTTTCATTCATTTGAAGAATATGTGACATTAATGAAATCCGTGATTAGATTTTAACAATGAAGAAAACTTATGAGCGTTGGAATAGAACTAATACTAAATGTACTTGAATATTTTTTTACAAGTTTAGAGTAAAAAATTTATAGAAGATACGTTTTTCATAATAGTTCTCACATTAAAATGAGAGAAAAAGTAGTGTATTTTTCAGTAGGAAAACCATATCCAAGGAATTGTTTGTATAAAATATCGGTTAATATATTTTTTTAAAGAATCCTATCGCTGCACGTCAAGTAAATTAGCTGAAACGAACGACGGGAGTTACTTCGATCACTTGGTTGCAAGGAAGCTGCTTCAACATATTTATTCGATGATTAAAATCACTGCAATTTGGAATGTTGGATTCCGTGTGTAGGAACATTTTAACGGATATTTCCGTTATGGTGACAGTGTTCCGAATGCGCTGTCTCATGGTTTTGCAGCCATTAATTGCTAAGTAGTATTAAGTGGAAAGTTAACAAATGTTCCCTGCGAAGTAGAATGACGCATGATAATTTCCTGGTTATGTGTCATACCGACTTCTGCAAAAGCATTGACTACAACTCATTGAATTTGAAGCCAATCATTGCAATTCGGAAAATTCAGTTACATGTGTGGGAACATTTTTAACTATTATTTCCTTTATGATGATAACGTTCCGAATGCGCCGCCTCTTGGTTTTGCAGTCATTAATTGCTAAGTAGTATTAAGTGAAAAGTTTAAAAAAATTCCTACGAAGTAGAATAACGCAGTATCAATATCTGTGTCATATCAACTCCTGCAAATGCCATGACTTCTATTTAGTATATTTTTAAATAATAATAATAATTTTATTCAGCACATATATCTCTCATATAGGAGCATTATTCATTTCATGTAAATTCCCTTTATCTTCATTTTCGATTCCGCCTTGTCTATGCCCATCGTCATTGTAAGGATTGCCTCTGTTACTTGTGCGCTTAATTTTACCCTATATCAGCCACGTCCGGTCAAATGTCAGACATTACCGTCTACACTACAGTAGAGTAACACTAGATCTACTACAAAATTTTTCTTATCTCTGTTCTCCTTTCCTGTTTTATTATTTTTTTCTCGTATTCAACCTTATTCGTTCCCATGTATCCCAATGTCTCCCATGTAACCTCATGTCTTTGCATCTTCTATTTTCAGGATATACTTTATTTCCCTTATCTTTGTCTTATATTCTTTGAAGATCTGATATACTTCTTTTCTTTGTAAAAAATCACATTTATTTTTAAAAAAATTATCACCTTTTGCTTTAAGCTTCTCCAAAAATTGACCTCCCCATCTATGAAATTCTCACTCTCTCAGCATGTGATCAACGTTGTCTTCTCTTTTCTACTTACGCGCTTTCTCCATGTTATGCACCTATACGCATATAGTGGACGTATTATTCCTTTCTAGGGTGCGATGACATATCTTTTCAATATTAAATATATAAATGCCAACCTGTAATAGATTGAAATACATTCTTTTTTGCTTTTTCCGTGTTGAACTCTTAGTGTTCCCGAACACTAATTTTTTACCCACTACCACAAAAAAGAAGTTAAATTGCAAACTACGACAAATTATTTGCCTTATTCCTCGCATAGACGAATGTTCCCTACTATTCCCTTCTATTATCCTCGCCAAATTGTACGCATAAGCGGTATATTTTAACGTTCTTTTTCTAAGTAATATAAATAGAGTCAGGTTTATAATCATTGCAATTCGGAATGTTGGATTCTATAAGTAGAAACATTTCTAACGAATATTTCCGCTATGACGACCATATTCCGAATGCGAAACCTCTTGGTTTAGCAGCCATTAATTGCTAAGGAGTATAAAGTGCAAAGTTAACAAATGTTCCCTTCGAAGAAGAGTGGCGCAGTATCAATTAGCCTACCTGCTTCTGTGTCATATCGACTTCTGCAAAAGTATTGACTTCAACTCATTAGATTTGAAGTTAGTCATTGCAATTCGGAATATTAGATTCCGTGTAAGAATATCTTTAAACGAATGTTTCCCTTATGATGAACACGTTCCGGCAAACTCACCGTCTGAGATGTGGTTTTGCAGCCATTAATTGCTAAGTAGTATTAAATGGAAAGTAACAAGTGTTCCCTACGAAGGAAAATGACGCGGTGTAAATTATTTGTATCTGTGTCATGTCAATTTCTGCAAATGTTATGACTTCTACTGATTATATTTAAATAAATAGGCTTCGAAAAGTAAAATTGCAGGAACATCCTTGCGGCCAAGTGTTAGCTGTCGAACCCGCTGTCCGTCACAGCCTTCAGACAATAACTTCCGATGCAGCGTTAGGCCTGATTCTTTTATAGAAGATGTATTCATCGATATCTTAAGCAAATAATAAACGTCAGTTACATGTGTGGGAACATTTTTAACCATTATTTCCGTTTTGACGAAAACTTTCTGGCAAACTCACTGACTCCGATATGGTTATGCAATCATTGTATTTTTCCATGGTAAATCACGCCCAGATGGATGAGTAGGAGGGGGATCATTTTCCCCTGGACCTACCTAAAGGGGCTCTGACAAACGAGAGATTTTTCAATATAATCGTTCTATTAGTAATTTAAAGTGTAGGAAAACTAGCATGCAAATATCAAATTTTCCAATTTGTTCTGATGGCTCTCATATTTTTTTCATTGTATAGGTAATAGGTTCCCCTTTCCATGTATTTCCAGTCCGGGCCCCTTTAATTATCTGGGTAACTCCCTACCTGGTATGTCTGCAGGTTCTATTCTTTAGCACATTGGAACTTCATTATTTCATTAGCATTGTAGTGTACATACATCTTCGAATTGTAACTGGAGCAACCTCTTACCCTCTGGTGTTGGAAGGACAACACGCCCGGCGTACTAACAGCCACTTTGTTTCCAATGAAATAAATCATGTTCCGAGTTTTATATCAGAAATTCGTTTACAAGGAATAAAACTGTTTTAAAATTTTGATTACTAAATTGGGGCAATGTTCGATTCCTGAGATACAATCGCAAGGAACAAAGAATCGCCGATGCACTCCCAAGCGTGCTAACGTCGGCTCTTTGGGCACACGTCTTGTGTCGGCTGCGTCGCTTCTCCCACCGTCTCTCTCAGTCCGCTCAATGGAGTTGTTTGTCTATCTGTTCATGTGTTCCGGAATCCGTGCACTCGCTCCCAGCAACCCACATTGCTTGCGTTCCCAAACCTCCAAGCCCGCGTGTCTCAGATGTGATTCTTTACTGTTGGTTGGATGTATGGAAATTATATGTTGCTCTCATATTGGTGTTTTATTCATCTTTCCTTTCTCCTTTCCCGTCCTACTAACGTTCTTCGTTAACTGAAGAAAAAAACGAAGACTTGACTGGACCTTGGACACCAAAGAGTGTTCGGGCGAACTGAATAACTGGACTGTGTTCTACAAATCTGCATATATACAAAAAGAACACTTCTTGTAACCCGACGATACTTCCAGGAAAGTCGTTAAAAAAAATCTCGGATTAATTTTATATTTTTCCAGGTATCTTCAAATTTTTTCTAAGGTACGTTTCTGGGTGTTCAGTCTGTCTTGTCATGTCATAAACGATTTTCCATTAATATTCTTAAATTATTAATTGAATTGTACCCCAGAATGTAAAGAATGTAGCTTGAATTTCATTACCATCTGTGGAACAACTCAAGCCCTGACAATATAGAATTTTTATCTTGTAGTCAAATCACGTGGATGCATCTACATGTTTTTATGCAAACAACTAGAAACGTAAAAATAATTTTTAATTAGGAAAGGAATTTTATATGCGTAATATTTGTTCCCATGTACATCTTTCAATACTGCTGCATATAAAATACCATCAGCAACTTTATCTGTACATCACGTTCATCAAATTAACAATCTACGATCAGCCAAAGAATAATTATGCCCATTGAGTAAGTTTTGAAATATATTTTCAATTCCAGAAACACAAAAGTATTATATTTTCTTAATATCTTGATTTTCTTGATCATCTACAAAAAGTAAACACGCCCATTATATTCAATGACCAAGGCATTCATAAATTATCATGCTCTTGCTGTAACAATTTCTACATTGGACAAACTGACTACAGTTTCACAGAAGACACAAATAACACATGAAAGCAATCTACAGACACTAATACTCTGCCTTCGCCTACCATTTAATCGAAACACGTCATTCATACACAAACGTCAACCTCAACTAGAAAATGCTACACATTTACGAAAAGCACCTCAACATTCTTGAGAAAATTGAAGGTTTAACACGTATAAAGATCCAAAATACTTAGAAACTGAATGAACAACCAATTGCAAATGAAATTCACTGTTTCTTCGTCTTCGCAACATCCTACCTTCAAAACGACCGCCTTCAGAAATACTCTTCTCTCTGGAGAATAAAAAGTATGCTCTGATGGTAACCTTGAAGTCATCAAAACACATTTTACGTAAGTACTTCTCAGTCCATTTTGATCACCCGAAGTAGTGATTTTATTTGAAAAATATGTCTTAACTTCATAAAAGTCCTCAGATATGTTTTTATCAATCTTTAAAGGGTCTTAGAAGTAACCGTAAAAATTTTTGTAGGCATAAAAAATTATAAAAGCGTCAACATCTCTGCAGCTAATATATCTATCAATTATTTTACTACATCAAATGATACACTCATGTTACAACTCATCTGAGTGACTACCTCACATATTATTATTCGTTTAGGAGACATCCGATGTGTTCGTTTTTACTGACTCATCCTGTATATTGCAACCGCTCTTCTAATAAGCAGGTGAACCCCGTTGTATCTTTTTCTCTGATGTATGTTTGACTAATCCAGTAGCCTCCTCTGGGTGATTTCGAGTCCAAAGACTTCGACAAACGACAGAGAATACCAAAATTCCATCCGCATACGTCATAGTTTCGAAATTAAATTTTCTTCCATTCAAGAATTACTTTAATAAATCTTTCACTTTTCCTTCCCTGGGGATAGGAGAGAGAATATGTGACATTCAAATTCTTGAATTGCAGTAATATTAAATATTCCAGTGAAATAATATTTGCTCCGTAGTATTTGGTGCTAGTTCTTGTATTTACAATGAATCCGAAATTTACACAATATTTGGATTTTAGATGAAGATGAAAGGAAAATACATTTTGGCATTCATAAGAAGCAAGAATTTCGTAAATACCCTGAGTAACATTGCGTACGACCTTTCACGGGGAAACTGGTGTATTTTTAGTGCAAGGAGTGATGTTCTATATCGATAATTGTGCGACTGGAAACGTTAAACGTTCGCAGCGTAGGTGCACACTTCCAGGCCGCGGGCGGCCGTCGCCGGCCAGCTAAGTCAACTTCCGAGAGAGTCTCTTTAGCGAAGAGATTGTGGAGAAAGGCGCAGGTCAGTATTTATTGTATTAGATCACTTTCATTAAAATAAATGTCTAATACTTGTTTTCTATATTATTTTAGTAAGATATAAATTATTTTCTCAGTTTAAAAAAATGTTTCAGCAATTTCTTCATGCTTAATGTTACGCTAAAAGAAACACGAGACTATGGGTCGTAATCCAGCAAAAAGGGAGTGATATACCTAATTACACGTTACCATATGTAGTGTACAATATACAAATGTGGTATTACATATGTTGCGCTTTGCATGTTTTTTTTTTTGCTGCGAGCCCATTCATTCTTTGTGACAAGAGAATTTTCGGACCAGATGATTGGAACTGGTCCTTCGCCTGCACCTTAATTCCTTTCTCTTCCTATCGGCGCTCGAGAAAATAAAATAATAAATGTGGCGGACTGGCAACGGTGGTTGTAACGAATGGAATAGGGTGGCATAAGAGGAAATCTGTAAGTTTACGATTCGACCTGCTTGCCATATCGGCAAATATGGCTGAACCGATTAATTGAAGGCTGGAAGTTTTGTGACAGCAGTGTTTTTTGGTAGTTCTACCAGGTAATATTGTTTAAAACATTTAAATCTCTAATTGTAAGTTTTATGAGAAATAGCAACTAATAGTACCGATCTAATTTGTAATAAATAGTTATTTATAAAGAAAGTTGCCTAAACTGAGAACTCACTTTATCATAAGCAAAGACTGACAGCTCTCTGGGACTAATAATTGGAACAAAATTAGCCAAAAAGTTAAATACGGAAGATATACATTTTTCTTGACCGATAGATAGAGGAAATGGAGGGGAAATCAGGTATTGGTGGATATTTTATTCATGAATTCTTTATTATTGTCTATTTAATCTTGAATTAGTTGAGGTATCTAGGGTCTAGAGATAACTTTATTATCGAGTTTTCATTTCTATGGTGTGGTACTAATTAGAGAGAGTTCCTAAAATCCTTATCTTAAAGCAATCATTTAATTTTCTATTAAGAAATTTAGCGCGGGACGGGTCAAGATAAATAAGAAACAGATTTATAACATGAAGCTCTTTAGTTATTCATTCTGATGTATTACAGGAATCCTGAAAATAGAACGATTCTGCAGTTTTCTTTTATATATAGTCTAACTTGGATAATTCGAGCCTAAAAGGACCTGTGATATTCTCAAAAAATTCGAATTTAACCAGTTCACTGAATTAGATATAAAACTACATTATTGCAGATTGAAATTTATTTTATTCAGGAAATACTGAATTACGAAAAATTCTCACTTATTCTACTAGAAAAACTAATGTAACTAAACAACATACGTAAAATGTAAAAGAAATACGTTATTTTTCAAAACCCTGCAAAAATGTATTTTGTTATACAAGAAAACTAAGTTTATAGCAATGATGCAGAGCCATGTACTATACCGTAATCATTTTTAACGAATTGTGAAATAATTCTGAGCTTTTTGCTTTCTTTTGACCGACCTACGTGAGAATCTCAAGTTTTCTAAAAAAGTCTATATTGCTTAATTGGCCGGAAAGGCGTGTTTTAAAAGCCAAAATCAATATAAGGATATAACATTGCATTTATTAACATAAATTTTAGCAATTATTAATACAATTGCAATCAAGCGAGGCTCCACTCTCGACACTCTTTAATTTTTTTGTATTCACAACAATATTTTCATACAGCTTTACCTCTCAATTTCCTAACTTCATTTACAATTAATGCTACAGATTAAGTCAAGAAGTTGTATATTCCAACTATTAAGTTCTATTTCCGTAGAACATATTTTGCGGTGATCGTAAGTGGATAGAATAGGAAAGAAATATGAGTCAATAAAAATTCCAGATCTGGTGTACTAGTCCACTGTGTCACTATAGAGTTGCATTTAAAGTGTGTTTTGAAGATTTATTAAGGAAAAATTATTCAAACATGCCTCGTGAAGCAGTATACGCGCTGTGGAGCAGTATCCCAAAACAAGCAAAACTTCTTTGCACATTTACTGACCTACACACAAAATCTTAATCCTTATTTGAATGCCGAGTTCAGAAACCTGATGGATGTTGAGCGATCTCGTCGTCCACTTCTCTTGGGGTTAGCTGCGTTATATCATCTTGGGTACGTTGGTACCACGCACATTGGACGGACCATCGTACCTTCCTCTGGTCCGCTACATCTTCACCCCATTCCCATTCTATCCTATCTCCTCTTTTGTCACATCTCCTTCGAACACTGCTACTATTCCGCCTTGCCTATGTCGCATGGGCGAAGGGGTGGAGCGGAAAGCTGGTGCACGGCTTAAACGAGCGTCGTCTTCAGAGGCTAATTAATCTGGCCCCAGGCCAGACGGAGGGTCGCGAGCGATTCGCGTTCGCCGATGGTTGAGCCTGTGAGAGAACTTCGTCTGCCGCTCTGGCTGGCAGTACCTCCTTCGGTAGGACTACCATCGCCAGGGATTTTGCCTCCAAACGTTACCAGGATTTCGTCTGTCTTAAGCCTAGCTACTTCTCTTCACAGGGTTGGAAGGCAAGCGAGATGAAGTAGTTGAGAAACTTCTGGAGCTTCAATCGGTTGCTCCGACGCCCGAAGTCGAAAGTTTGTGTGGAGATGGAGGAAGCTAACTATTAATAATTATATAATCCCGAGAATGGCTTATAAGACGACCAGTCGAAACTGAGTATTGTTTTGCAGTAACTTACGACCTGTGTAATAATGGAAACAGTATATTACAAATTTATTAAACTGTTTCTACAACTTCTTTATAAGAAAACTCTATCGATTGGAGAACAATACTTCAGTTACAAACCAGCCGATTGCTCGTGATTTTACGTGTGTGTGCTTTATGATTGTTCCACAAATAATCTGAAATTGTTATTTATACCTACTGAAAATATTCTTTATGGTTGTTAGGAGTTTTGTTTGGTAGAGTAGAGAAATCAGTCGAGAGTGTGCTAAGTAAAACCATCCGAAAGAGCTGCAATTTTATTTTCTAAGCACGTTCTCTTAGTTGCACTGATCTACCATGGAAACGATCGAATAAAGAGTTCACGGTTACGTAATTGTTTTAATTAAATCGATTTATTCACTTTATTATTGACACCTGTCTTCTTGATTCTATAGGAGTGAATTCTCCAAGTCAATAATGTGTAAAAATTTAAAATTGGCTAACTGTTTACAGAGTGTGGGAATAAGTCATATTGCGAACGATTGTCCTTGATTGCAGCTGTGTTTGCTCGCACATCTGTACAATGTATCGCAGTTATTGTCGCATTCGGTCGACCACATAAACCAGTGCTATTAAAAACACGTTTATAAATTACTAGTAAAAGGAAGTATTTTTGTAAGTTTCCATAAATCTGAAAATGGACTATATATAAGAAAATCACATAATAAATATTAAATTAAAGAAAATGTAAGGTAAATAATTATGACATCAATCTATTTAAATTTTACAATATTGTTCAATAAAAATTATATTTACGGACTAAATTTTAATGCTAAAAGGACAGACCTAAATATTTAAATGAACATTGTCACAATATATCCGTCGTTTGGTGGAGAAAGAAATGTCTCTATCAAACCTCTGCATACAAATATATTAGACCAAGAGGAAATATTCTATTTAGCGTCAAGAAATTATAAATAATATATATAAATATGTGGTATTAGTACCACTAATTGTATTTGCCGCCGTCGCAGCAACAATCGGGACAGCTCGGGCTGCCCCGGCGAACGTCGTGCCGGGCGCGCTCAAGCAGAGCGAGCGAAGGAATAGTCCCTCCTTCCCCCTCAAACGGCCTGCGCAGAGAACGCTCCGGGCATGGCCACCGCCACCGCCGCCATCCGGCCAGCAGGTCGCCGCCACCACCACCTCCAGGGCGGTGGTTATATAAGGGCGGCGGAAAGGCACCACAGATGAAGAGTGAAGCGGAGTGAGCAGATATAGTTACGAGTTACCACGATCTACAACCTTATCAACGACAACGACCACGCTGCTATCGACTTTGGATCTCTCTCACTGGACACCGGAATACTGGACTGCTAGAACTCTTGGATAACGACACGGCTACGCTTTTGGTATTTTCTGTAGTCCGCTTGGCCCGGACATAATTGTTCACTGTAACAATTACTGCAATAAAACCAGTTGTTGAGTTTTAACTTGTACTTGTTGATTCGTTCCCTGACGGGACACAACAAAATATTATGTAATGTTGTAAGGACTAGCCTCATTTTAACTTCCCATAATATGTAGTTAAAAATCGATAATATTGGGGAGAAATTGATTCTAATTTAGTGTAAAATTTATTTTTTAGTTGGTGCAAAAACATGAGAATGGGCGACATTTCGGTGAGAAATTGAAACGAACGATTGCTTTATCCAGATGCTTTGTTATTGTAATTTTAAGCAATATTATTCCTCCAGGATGAGACCTCGCTTAATATGTCAACGAACAGAATACGAAACAAGATAAACAAATATGTTCTGGTGATTGAACAATTCAAATCACTATTTTGAAATGCCTAGTTGTATTTTCTGCAGCTGGAAGTGATTATAACAGGTCTCATCCATCTTTTCACGGCAAATTTTCGAATTGTTGAGAACTTAAGTGGACTTATTGAAACGAGAAAAGGTAATGATGGTAACCATTTTGATACGTTGTATCTTTTAGATAAATCCATAAACCAGATACTTCTGAAGGTAAAATTTACGATTCATCCCTAGTATTCTTGTATGTGGATTCATACATCCTGTGAAATCGTATATACTGGGGTAAAGATAAGAAAATCAAGATCTGTCTCAGTATATCTGAAAAGAGTGTGTAATCAACATGAGTTTTCAGGACAAAAATTTTTGCTCTGTACCTTTCATTTTTACGATGTTCGCCCCTTTTACATTATAGTTTGTGATATGGTTTTCGATAAGCGTCGTATGGTTTCTCACGTATAGCTTCGTAACGTTTGAGCAGAATTAGTGAAGTCTAGAATCTATTTTTTAAGTTGATGTACATGCTTTCTGCAAGTGTATATTTTCACTTTTTTGTAGAGTTTTCTCCTTCGCAGCTCTTCGCAAGCTTACTGAGCCTTTTCAATTTCTCGGCCAGTCCCTGGAGTAGCGTCTGTTTCCTAAATCTAAAAAAACCCAAAGCAGTCCACAGGTGAAAAAGCGCATTGAAGGTGAGGAGAGGGGATAAGGTAGGCGCCTCGCACCGCCACGGGCCGCTAGCATTGCTCCCGAGGGCCGGCGCGGCGGTCTTGCAAAGCTCGTCGTAAAGTCTCCGCCGGTGAACTTCCCCGCGTGAGAGAATATCCCCTCTTCCCCCGCCCCCTTCAAACATACACTACAACTCGCTTTGTGGCTTTCATTCTCTTATTGATAAGCGGCCTTCTTTTATTGGTACGCTCTCTCCGTTCCTCTAGGTCTGCAAGACTAGATGTGAACGCGCAACCGGACCAAAAATCTGTCTCGGAACACCGCATCACACTTCTTCTCGCTCCTCTCTTCTCTCACTTTCTCCATCTAAACTTTACTGTCGTAGTCGTGCGATCCATTTCTTTCTTTCTCGTCTTTTCTTTCATTTTCATCCTCAATTCAGGTCTCCTGTCATTGATTTCTCCCGTAAAAATCCGGAAATGTAATGTCACTGACGCAAGATTTATTCTGTCGATGAAAACTAAAGTCTTTATTCCTCTTCCCTCCCACTTTTCTTACATTACTTTATTTTCCTAATTAACAATTTCTCCGCTCACAAACTTCAGTGTAACTAGTGAGTTAGTGAATGGGTTTCATGCTCAAATTCACTGACCTCGCGCCTTCCAAAACCTTCTCAGTCGAATTCCTTGCTTGACTTTTTTTAAATTATAAACGTCATTAATGAATCAATTAGCTGTTACAGCCAAATTTCATTTTATGTATCGCTACATGCACGAAAGTTACATAATGTTTTATTGACAAACAACTGAAATTTTAAAAATTTCTCTAACACCTTTATTTACTATTTGTTTTTAACGGAACCTTTTATGACGACAAATTTGCTGGAACAAATTCCGAGTCACACAATTGTCATCCAATCAATCACTTCAGATCCGTCAAGCTAAAAAGCTTCAGTCAGACATATGTCAGCTTCATAAAAAGAGTTAGGGGCTCTCAACCTAGTATCAGAATTGGTCAATACCTTTATAACAACCATTTTTGATTTCTCTTAATAAATTGTTGCAAACTTACGAACATAGTAAAATTTTATGGCTTGATCTGCATATGTACGTCAGAGTATCAACGCTCATAATTTTCTTACTCGTTGCGCAGTTAACTTTATTTATAATTTTTTGGTTCGTTTTTGCATACTCCAAATTCGTCCCATAGGGATTCGCATATTTCCTACTTGTGATACCACGACGGCTTAATAACGGGAACAGTTATATGTTCTGACGTTAATTATTCCTTTTAATTGATAGTGCAAAGTTTTTTGTTCTCATAAATTTACTATCGAAGTTGATACATGTTTATATTTAAATTATCAACAGTAAATATCGATAAATATGGAAAAAATTGATTGTGACGCAGAATATGTTTTGGTAACGTATGACTTCGTTTGATATGAATTTTATGTTTTAACTGTATTTAATTTTTAATAATGAGTTACTGTTTGCTTTCTATAGAATTTCCCCCCATCATGATACGCAATGATTCTTCAAAACGTTCTCCACGATGGATGCCTATTCGAAAATAATTCATTCGAGATTTCATCGAATTTTGAAGGGAAGAAAATGTGATTTGTTCTTCAATTTAATGTTTCAGTTATATTCGTTTGTTTAAACTTATCAAGTATGTAATATTATAGAGCATTGTGATTCAATGTGTAGTACGTTATTAAATAAAAAACTAAATCTTACATTTACACAACATAATTAGCCTATCAATACTATTGTGGGTTAAGATTTAATAATTCAATTCATATCTACACAGCCTCCACGACTTTAGCTCCTCACCTTTGTCCAGATTTGCCTCTTGAGAATAGTCTAAAATAAACCTGAGTGCGCTTTCATAACAATTTAAATCACTCAGGAGCTCAGGAAACATTCGTGTCCCATGCGGCTGCGCAGTGAAGCCGTAAGGTTACGCGACGTTCCCACAGGAACAGGTCCACTCGCAGGAGCGGCGAAAGCTAGTCGCTGCTTCCGTGGCTCAGGCGATGTGATGAACGGTGACATGGAAACAAGAGTGACTTTTGAAGCGCTGTAAACGAGTCACTACTACGTTTAACGTTTCCGCGAGTGCTCGAGGTAATGACGATTTGTGGTCGCTTTGGGTTCGAAGCGGAAGGTCAGGGACGATTCATGGCGCTACTGAAAAGGGCAAAACGCGGCGAAGAGAGGTTTGATACGTAGATGCTTCAGGTCATCAATCTATTTCATACTGTTTTCTGACCCTATTTATTCAGAGCCGAGGCCCTGCTGAGGTCGACCGAAAGGGAAGAGAGCAGCTTATGGACCTGAACGAGAGCACAGTCGATGTATGGATGCGTTGATCGGATTTACGAAGAGATGCTTGGAAGGGGTGATGCAAACAGTCACTGCTTTTCGTATTTTTTTCTTTAATTTCACCCGGCGTTGCCCGGGGTTTTATATAATATTCTAAATATGTAGGTTAGTTTCCATATTTCTATTCTTTTGTGATTTCAAATTTTCACTTTTGTTTATTTGAAAAATTAAGTACCTCGGAGAAATACTATAAAAATACGCACAGTTTTGAATATTGAATGCTAATATGTACGTAATTATTTTAACATCCATACAGATGGAAAATGCATTTTACACAGAAAGCATAATAGACGAAGCGCATAGTTAAGACCTTTGAATTTTTTGGTTTTCATTTCACTTTTAGGTTATGTTCTTGAAAACATTGTTCTTCCCAGCCTTAAAAGATTCTGTCACGTAGATTATGCGTTCAGTGGATTCACCTCTCGTAACGCAATCGAACTCAGGCGGACACATTAGTAAGTTTCATAGTCCCTTTTGTGTGCGTGTGTGTGTGTGTGTGTGGGGGGGGGGTTAAGGGCTCGTCAACAGCAAGGTCATTAGAGNACATGCAGGGATAATGCAGTTACGCTCTAGGGAGAGCCAACCTGACTCTCCCCGCGTGTGGGACTCGCCGAATGACTCAATCATACCCACTAAAAACCCTCCAGAATTACAACTCAAAACTCAAATATCAACATATCTCAAAACATTACATATACCATCATAAAAAAAGGAAGAAAGAAGAAAATGAAAGATACCCTAGCGCCGGGATCGAAAACAACAAGAGGTGACCAAGGAAAGTCAGGAAAGAGAAAGGAAGGAGTCTACCACAAGTAAGTGGAAGCAATGCCAGACTCAGCTCGGGGCCCCGTGTTTGCCAAACACGCACTTACTAGATGTAAGTCCCCTGGGGAGTATCAAAGTGAATAGTCATGCGAGTGAAGATTCACATGTACTGATTAGCAACCAATTTTTGTAGCTTTTCTGCCCTTGTAATTCATCAATATTAATATTACTTTGCATTTTAATTGCAATACCCCTTAAAAGAGTTCTTTGAAATTTGAAATAATTTTATCGATTAATTTTTCTGATTTCCGTGCCACATATATTCCTCTTATTAATTAGAATTCACTCTTATTAATGTAGATTTAATGGATGAAATGGGGAGATTCTTCCTGTGAGTGATCATATTTTGTAATTGTCTCCACGCTGAAAAAATACAGTCGGTATTGCTAAATATTTCAGCATCACCAACTTCTGACTGACATAAGGTTTGGCCTAAACATTTTGCATCTGGAAGGGTGACCCATTAGCTACTTGCACCGCAGTGGTGAGGAATAGCAACATTCATTTTACTCACCCAGTAATAAACTGAGTGTTTAGAATAAGAAGGCAGTACTTTCATCGGAAGTATGCCACCTAATGGATACGGAGGTAAAACAAGGGTAGGATTCCCTTTGATCAGGGAACTAGTACTTACATATTATTGACAGCAGTTACTACTATGTAATTGCAATGCTGAACGTGATTACACTGTTTTCTTCAGTCTAATTGAATAATTATATAAGAGTTTGAAATCGAGAATCATAAAGATATTGCAAATGCTTTGTGCAGCAGATCATTGTGCAGCTAATTTTGAAAAACTGCACGAAAAATTTTCTCAATCACCCTTTGCAACGAAAATACAATATTTCTTGCATGCTTTACAGAAAAAATTGATTAGCGGAGTTCCTAGTTCATTCGCTGTCACAACAGTAATCATTCCCGTATATTTTCAAATTTCGTGACAAGAACGTGCAACATGTTACAAAACCCGAAAAAGTTACCCGGCAATATACCTATTGCATTATTATGAGTATATGATAAATATTTTGAAGTCTTAATAATAAGCATAAGCGAAAAAAAACTTTTTGTTCTTATATGATTTGAAAACGAAAAAAAAAAAGACTCAAATGAAAAGTGAGGGAACTATTTAAGATTATCCTGTGATTGCAATATAATTATCTCTTATCAATGCGTAAAGTAATATAAAAGTGTAAAATAGATCAATTTTTAATTCAATTACCCAAAATTTAGTTGTTTTTTTGCAGCGAAACTGCAACAAAACAAAAACTTTCATTCTTGTCTAACAGTAAATCAAAATCTTCTTGAAGAATTCACGTTTTCCATTTACAGCTTTGAAGTTCCCCCCCCCCCTTGTTTTCTCTGTCCTCCGTTTATTTTTGTTGGGTTTTTCTTCGCCAGTTGGCAGAGATATTAATATGAAATTTCAGCCAAATTATTTCTTGGAGTTTATTAAGTCCTGGACTTCTGGTCTGGGACAAATCTCTATTTCATATTCAGTAATTAGTAATTACTTATACTACTGTAGTTCTTACTATTATTATTAAATACCCCAGATAAATGTAAACAAATTGAATTAAAGGTTAAGGAAACTTGCAAAAATAAACATTTCTATTTTCATTCAACTTGTGAGACCCAAAGACGAGGTCAAGAGGTGAACGGGATGGCGCAGTTGGAAAGCGCATGAGCGCGCTAAGCTCAAGGTCCCGAGTTCGAATTTCGGTCCCGTCTCCCATTTTCTTTCAACATAACATGATTAATCTGTTACCTGGCGGTGAGGTTCACCGCAATTTAAGAGATTTCTATGTGTTTGTTCCCTGGCTTTACAAGATGGAAGGAAAAAAATACATTTTCCCTTGCAATATATACTCTCTCTCACTCTAATTGTATTTACAGTTGTAGAGAATAAAGAAATGTTCTCATGTTTGGAAAGAAAGATATGACTTTATTAATTTGAAATGCATATGGCGAAATTACAATAAATTTAATAAAGTGAAGTTGAATGAAAAGTGATTGTCTATAATTTACAACCGCATAACCAGTATACATGACTTCATTGATTCACCAATTTTAGCATTCTATGAAACTCACAGTTCGAATAATAATACTTGTACTGATAACTAATAAATAATAATAAATTTATTGTCAAAAAGACAGTACTAATAACTCTGTAATATTATAATACTGATCGAATATATGTTTCCTCATCAGCATTGTGTATCACTTAAATGCTCGTAATTAAGAACGAAACGAAAACGAACGAAATCGACCCTGAAGAAAAATCTGTGCCGCTCATACGTTGCAGAGCAAGTCTCGAGATGTCTGCCATCACATAGTCAAACAGTTTAAAGATAGATAGTACCTCGTATCAATAATAAATTATTTTCTTCCTCATCTAACCAGAGTAAGATTCACTTGCCCGTCTAAATTATGATTGGTAGTTGCACCATCTTCTTGGAAAGCTAGTGGCATCAACTGCCATCAGTGTGCTGGTAAGCGCAATATTTTGAAAAAAAGTTATAATATAGGTGTATCCTCAACATTTGGGTAAGCGTTTATCAGGCAAGCATTCAGAACATTTCTTATTAGAAAACTGAAGTATTTATGTGAATTATTGTGGCGTGTTTACATAATTAACGTAAATAAATCGTCAAGAGAGATTAATTTGATACCGAGAAAATTTTAACTCTAAAACCAAAAGAGATCATTAAATCGTGTTACTACAGTAAATTTACTAGAAGTATGTACGTCTGTCACCTAAAACATGTGAAAAATGTTATATTTTTTTAATGTTTGTGATTTCTCCATAAGTGGTAATGGAACTGAACCCCCCAGAAATTTCTAAATTTATTTAATAAAACAAAACGTATCGATTTCTGATATTTCAGCACTAGCATTTCCACCTTAGCGGTGTGTTTCGACATCTTAAATTTGCTGCAGATGATGACCGATATCAGTACACTCTGGTGGCAGTTAACGCCACTTCTTTCCGGCGGTTAACATCATAGGTTCGGTGCGAGTCTATGTCTAGCCAGAGTTTGTACAGGTTGCTCTGATCAGTGCGAAATACTGTTTGACTGATTGTGCTTGTGCAGAAACTGCGACTTCTTGATAAAGCAGCCATATTGAATATTTTGTGCATCCCTTGGTACCTTCAGATTCATGGCGAAATGTGAGTACTTCTTACATCTGGTTCCATATCCATCTATCGTTGTCATTACCAATAATTGTATTTGTTATTCTGCGCATCTACGAAGAATAGTTTATTTATTGATCATACGGATACTGTAGCTAAGAAAAGAAGTATTACGTTTCGTATTTTGTGAGCACATTAGAGTGAAAAATAATGTGTGCCCGCAATACTTTAGTGTGTTCTATTTACACTTTGTGTGAATTTATTGAATCGAATGAATATCTCATTGTGTATTTTCAAATGTCTACTCAGGTAATTTTGGAAAATGAATGTATGACAATGTGAACTAATAATTTAACGGTATTTTTTAAATTTTTTATAACAAAACAAAATACATTTATAGAAAAATATTTTATGTTTTTGAGTATATTAAGTTAACGATCTTAAAATAAATATTAGTTTTTGAACCAACATCAAATCCAGCTGCTTTCTATTAAGTGATAAATAAATAAAAGGATCATGCAATTTCCACTAAATTCACAGGCGACGGCAGACCATTTGACAGGAAGGTGCACATCTTTTCTTAAAATGATACGTCCATACATTCATGAGGTGTATGGTATGATCAAATGATTAATATTTCATAATTAAATTTATTAAAATATTTTTGAATGAATACCATCTTACTCCCAGCCTTACCTTGATGTTCAAAATTTGTCCAGAAGTTAGTAGTGAGCAAGCGCATACTCCTGCACTTTTTCCCAGCGCCTTTGAGCGAATGTATAACTAGCATACAACAGTCATACGTGTTCATGTGAACTTGAATCATTAATGATGGAAGATAACAAATAAAAAAAGTTTAAGTATGGATTTAAATTTCTTTTCGAATTATGATTGGTTAATAAATATATTTGCTCTCATAGTCAATAATAAATGCCATGAGTACCACAATCGATTTGTGGGAAGAAAAGACGATACAATAACGAAAATTACGTCAACATTAGTATTAAAATTTATCTTGGACGACTATCCAATCATGGTCCGAGTGACTGCAGAATAGGTTCGATCACATTTTCGCAGGTCCGTAGTAATTTTCACTTACATTTCTTGAACTGGTCTTGATTGATGCTTATTAGTTCTAACTCATTGACCTATGATCCCATTTTCACCTTCAGGTTCACGGCAACAGAATCAGTTTAATTTGTTCCAACTTCGTGATTTGTACGTCAATGAAAATACACTCGCTAGATGTTTGACGGTATAATGCGATCTCGATATCAAATTCACTGGGCTAATGAAAATGCGACAGGTTTCATCTCATCCTCCTTGCACAGAGTTCAAGAAATCAACGGATTTTTACCCTCTGTGGAAGCTGGGCTGCCCGATATTTTAGTTTTTTTAATTGCCACTATCAGGATGAAAATTTTGAGTTACCAGTTTGAACTTGAATAAAAAAATGACACTGATAAGTAATTCAATAAGAACAATCACCTAGATAAACCACCTACACGAATATAGGTATCGAAATGTGATTTTCACAAACAAAAAATGTGACGTGCTGCTATTCATTTGACGTATTCAAATGATTTGCAGATTTTTGTTGCAGAGATATTGACACTGCCACGAATTTCTATAAACGGAACTCTATTTTTGCTCTATAAGGGCTCTAATGACCTATGTTAGCGAGCCCTAAAGTCATAATAATAATAATAATAATAATAATAATAATAATAATAATAATAATTAAAATAATTAAAATAATAATAATAATAATTATTATTATTATTATTATTATTATTATTATTATTATTATAACAAAATTTTATTGCAGCGCGACTTTTAAACCCAAGGAAATGCAAAAATTTATTTATTTATTTTACATTTATCAAATTTTAACAAACAATAGTGGTCTAAAAGTGCATCCAATATTTAAACATTTCGTGTCACGGACAAAAATAATCAATAAAGACATTATCGGAGCGTGGGAAAACCTTACACCTACGTGAGGCAAGGGCATTCTTTTCGCATTCATGAGATTTGGAAATGTTTTAATATTGGTGTCGCTATTACGCTGCTGTTCAAGTTATATAAATGAATGATGTAAGTAAGAAGTAAGAATCAATCATTCATAATGTTCTCATCGAAAATAGTGGCATGATTAAGACATACCCAAGCAACCAGGAGACAAACATTATTGAAATGGTCTCTGTCAACGTAGGTTCGCCGTATTTGCTCAAAAGAAAAGTATAAGAATATCGAAAAAAAGCGAACAAGACGATCTTCGTTGCTTCTATCATTTTCAATTAAAGTTCGTTGCATGTACGTCTGTTTATTATAGTTTTTCTGGATCTGTAAAGCACTTGAGGATTCGGAAAGCCCGTTTCATGTTTGGAATGTAACATAAATATATTTTGGGAAAACATTGCGAAATATTATTTCCTAGTTTCCTCAGCAAAATGCAGTACGAATTTCACGAGACGCAGACATTAACGAATTCCTAATTTCCCAAATAGAACATTAACCCGAGATTACTAAACGTTCGTGATTTTTATGACTACTTTTGATTGACGCATTACTGATTAACGCGTTGGGAGAAAGAATAAGTGTCAAGCAGTATATCCCAAAGAAGTTGACCTGGAACTAGCGGCGTGATTGGATGACAAGGACTCTTTGTGTAATATGTTACGATGGATCTTCAGTAAGCCAAGTCGCATTTTCCCCAGCTTCGCCTTTCCTCGTGATTATTACTAAGTTATATTCATTGTCGCGTAATAATTTGAACAAACATCTATTTACGACGTACTTTTTGGAATTTTTACTATGTTACTTAAGTAAACTTTATCGGATTCCGAGTAGTTTTCTCTGATAAAAATACAAAAATTACAATAGTCGTAATTTTTACGAACTTCTAGTTTTTCTTCGCTGTTCCAAGTACGTCAATTCGTCTAGGGTTAAACATTCGATACGAAGTGCAATCCTCCCGAAGGAGGAAGCGCGCTACTTCCATATAGAGTGACGACGCTTGTCAGCCTCGAGCGCTTAGTCCCCCGTCAACATCCAAGTCTCCCACCTTGGACCGCGCGACGCTCGTTCGCGCGTGTCTCGTTCCTCAGGGTGGCATCTCTTATTTACGTTCATTCGAGGATTTCCTTCCGCATTGAAGCTCCTGTCGCCATCTGTCGTTTCTTTGCCAGCTTAGTCTTCTTCTCCTAGCCATCTCCATTTGCAACCTGCACCACCATCTTGTTTTCGCGAGACTTGGATTTTTATGGCGCAGACTAAATATGTTCATGGATTTCCTTATCGAATATTTTAATAGAGAAAATATCTGAAAAGTTGGGCGAACAATCAAACAACACTTTCTAGAAACAAACGAAGTTTTCCTTATTCCTTCTTAGGACTCCAATAACGGATAAACATGTATTATAAAGAATAGTTCGTCTGAATAATTTATTAAATAAAACAAATTCGTCACTTTCAGACTTCGGTAAGAGTTTAAAGCACACAGTTTAAACAACGCAGCGTTTCGATCGTAGACGCGGACCTCGTTTGGTGAATAAAACTTCTACGAAATATTATGTTAGCGTTATGACTCCTTAGATTCATTTTACTACAATGACAACATGAGAGGTATTTAAAGAAATGAACTATTTTTTTAAATGTTTGTGAAAAAGAAATGTTTTATGCTTTTTGTGAGTGTCGAAGTTTTATTCATCTGAAGAGAACTGTCGAAACGTAGTGTTTTAAACACTTCATTAAGTCTGAAAGTGACGAATTTGTGTTTTATTCATTAAACATGTAATAATTTTGTAATAGATAATGAAAACTGTACTGTTGCCTTAATTTTCCAAGTTTTTTTACACAATTGTTATGGACAGATTTTAATCGATTGGTCGGTGTATGAATTTTATTTACCAGATAAACCCCCCATATTTTCCATATATCCCTTCCTCGAAAAAGGTGATTTGTAATGAAGCGATAAATGTTAATAATTTTTACTCATAAAATAATTAGGTATAATAAGTGACCTTATTATGGAGAGTTCACAACACCTATTCATTTTTTAAATGAACGTAAATTGTACAAATAGTACTCATAATTTTAACATATCTTAATTATGGGGAAATGTGGACATCATATCGAATTATTGAGGAAAACATTGTCTCTTTCTGAATTATTTATTGCAAAAAGCTATTTCGACCGCGAAGCGGCCATCTTCAGTGCTGCAAAATAAGATGCAATGGTTTCTTTAAAATTTAATAACATGCACAAATGATATAGTAAAATAAATAACAGTAAAGTGTTGCATATACTAAAACAATTTAAGTTGTGAAAATATTAGACAAACTTGTTTGAAAATTGAATGAGGAAAAATGTGATAAATTTATAGTGCAAGATGAAAACATTATAATATTAAATATAAAAAATGTAACCATGAAGCAACTAAAAATAATATATTTTTAATCATTACTTATTGCACATTTTACGGCTGATGACCCGAACACTCGATTTAGCTGATCCCCTTTAGTGCCCGTTCATTCACTTCACTTCTTTCCCTCTCATCACTTCACGATCTCTCCCTTCACATGTCCACTGACGCACCCCTTCTGNTTAAATTATTTTATGATACGCATTTCACTTTACTGTAATTTATTTTATTATTTGTGATGTTATTAAGTTCTATAGAAGCCATTGTATCTTATTTTGCAGCACTGCAGATGGCCACTACGCGGTCGAAAAAGCTTTTTGCAATAAACAATGTAGAACGAGACACTCCTGTATTGGTGGAGCAATGTTTATAGTTTCTAAAAAAATTAATTAAGAAGGTAATCCGCATCATGACATGTATTTTGGTGAATACTTCGAAAATGGGGAAGGAGGATAATGGAGACCTCCATACGCNATATATATATATATATATATATATAGTGACCAATTGAACAATTTTTGTGAGAAGTGAGCTCATGCATACCTAGTGTCTTGCATGCTTTATAACTTTTTGACTTAAAATTATTTGTTATCCTTCTTTTAGAGACATTTCTTTTTTTTTAGTAATACGGAAGTGACATTCTTTGGAGGAAAGACAAGAAATTCTTGCAACATTCTTAGTCCAAATACAATAATTCATAGGAAAATAGATCTGAGATTTCTCTGATCGAGTTCCGGAACTTAAAAATGTGTTTTCTCCTTTCCAGTAATAAAACTATTATTGAGATACGTTTTTCTCACAACTAATCGTCAGATTCCTTCGTATAAAACAAATAAAACTTAAGCAATGATCTTTCAAAATAGCTTCCTTGCAAATCAGTTAAATCCAGCAGCATAATTCTTATCTCTATTTGTGCTTCGGCTCGCATGGTTGCTACATGCGCGGGGTCGGAGCAGCCTTCTGTTCCAGTAGTTGAAGTAGTGTCCTCAGAAAACTGGTGCAAGTAGTTTGCTCGTTAGTCTGATTTGTAGACTAAGTTTGTTTATAAATTATCTATTTGACTACAAAAATATAGTTTTTCGGAAGATTGGCTTTTGTTTTAGTTTTGTGATAATATTTAGAATACTTCGGAAATAGCTACATCTTGAATGATACACGATCGTGTCGGAAGATTGGCTCGATTTACAATCTCAGGAGGTTCTATGTTGAGTGCTGTGTTTCTGTCACTGATATCTACTGAATAATCATATAATTTAGCATTGAAACTTTTTTACGTCATTTCGGCCTGACCGATTTGACCCTTGGGACCCTTGGTCTTCGAGACAACACCGACGTTCTGTGAAACGGAAGAAAGACTGATCCCTCGATCAAACCTCGAGAGAATTTTCTTTTGGTGTTTCTCTCTCCTTGTGAAGGTTGGGTGCAAAAGCAAGACAGAACATGGAAATAAGTACTTAATGCAGCAAATACTAAATAAGTAGCTGCATCCATTATTCAATAAGATGAATAATATAAATAATAATAATAATAGATAGTGCAGCTGACTATTCTTTACCAGTTACATCCTCTCGGGTGCCACAAACCCTCTTCTAGTTTTTGAAGATTTAACTTTGGTCCGTCAAATCATCATTTAAATCAAACAAAAGATTACTCTTCATAAAAACAATATTGTACATCGGGGTCATCGTTTCTCCAAAGAGGCCTGGCTATTTATTATTGAATACAAAATAAACTTGCTTTCTAGACATGAGTAAATAGAAGATTTATCAGATAAGGAATCGGACGGTTTTAACTGTCAAAATAAATTTACTACAGATGTTCTTGTCGAACAATGGTAGATCTCCGAATTCGAACAATGGGGCATTTCTGTAAACATTTGTATAAGATAATACATTTAATACATTATTTACGTGAAATTGATTCGTGATAACTCTTTCTTAGATAAATACGTACAACAGTATATTGGGGACTAGTGTCAGTTCATAAATCGTATTCATTACATGCTGCTTAATTTATTTCCTTATTATTGAATACTCTAGCGGCTTGTATTATCTCAAGAGATTGTGGAAATTAAATAACTTAAAATACTTGAAACGTCAAAACAGTGATGGTTTGAGCGTTTTGACCTCGCTCAATTTCTTTTCGTAACTATGCCATAAGATTGTTTGTGGTACTCTTGTTTGAAAGTCATCTGTCTGAAGAACATAAATGACCATGACATTCAAGTGTATGATCCTTAGTACATTCTGTCTAATCACGAATTTCTTGTATTATATTTCAACTTTTATATTCTATATAAAAGTTTTTCATTATATCCTTCAAATTAACTGAGTCGCAAGAGTTTTATTCTAAATCAGGTTATGGCTTCGTTGATGGTCTTGTTAAGGAATTGCCGTATTCATTAAAAAAATTCACGAGATAGTCAGATTCTCCTGGAAGTGTTATGAATATTCTTCGTTTAGTGAGAGTTTTTTTAAGCATTTTGTATGAAAAATAACGTCTCATTCATTCAATATGATCGTATGAATATTTTATTCGAAATATAAATGTAATTGTTATATACTTGAGAAGATATTTTGTTGTAAATAAGTTCGATGAATATTGATTTTAAGAGGTTAGACAGAAATGTTTTCAATTTTGTTAATAGAATTATATGAAGTAGAGTAATCAGTAGTAAACAGTAATATAAAAACTTCTTTATGAAAGCACAGAAGACTTGCATTTGTTGAGACGGATATGAATAATTTCCTGCGCGTATTAAAATTATTTTCATGAATTAATTTGTGTTTGTATACTTAATTTTAGTTTCTTGTATTATTAGTTTTGAGTAAGAAACAATTTCTGTCGAATGTAATTATAAGTTATGAAACATGTGAATGCATTCACATTAATATTTTTTAGAAATTACAGTATAATTAATTTCTTCTGAGTAATTCATTGTGAAACCATTTGTTTCATCTGATCTGATCATTGTCACCAACGCCATATTAGATTGTTGGGCCTGAAATAGATACAGACACTGAAATAAATAAAAATATATGCTCAAAGGAAAACGTAAATTGTATTGAGTTGAAATGAATTGTAAGAAAATGAGAACATAAATTGAACGAAAGAAAACGAACGCTTTGTAACTTGTCTTACTTTGGCGGAGATGTCGATAACCTACCATTACCATGTAGCATTTCTTCTAGTTAAAACTCGGTGAAGTTAACTTCTGCCTGCGTTCAAGTAATTTATGACAGTTTCTCATGGTAACGATAGTTTTGGGTAGTTCATCATGCTATTTTCGTGGTAAATCATAATACACCCATGTGAGATTTATGTTATTCAAACTATCAACTGAATGCTTTTACTGAAATAAAGTACCATAAATAAAGCAAAAATAAAATGTGAAAAATTTTGAATTGATCCGGCCATGTATGCTTGTATGATCAAATAGAGGATGAAAATTATAAAAATGCATATCCTTCTCTCTATAGTCGCCTGGATCAGTGGACTGTGCGACGAAAAACCGCCGTCGAAATAGAAATTGGAACATACTATATTGCTGACTAAACATTCACAAATCATCATATTGATGCTTGTGAGTAGAACTATCCAGTTAATGGATCAGAAAAGTGAACTAAGAAATGAATTCAGAACATTTATTGAAGTTCTTGGTTTGATCTAAATAATAGCAGCGAATTCGTTTTTAACCCTATCCATATTATCGGGTATTAATGTCATAAGCAATTAGTATTGAATTTCACCTCTACTAATTTCTGGCTTTTTAAAAGCACATCAAATAAACACATTACAAAGAAAAAGCATTAATTGTACGAACTACTGATATTTTTAGAATAATGAATACATGAGGTAGATATCAGAGGTATGAATACATATTCAATACCATACATCTGAGCAAAATTTAATGGCCAGCTTCTAACTATTCGTTTACAAACTCTAATGATACTCATTTATAGAATGTTCTAGTCCATTGATCAAACAAACTGTCCAATCCAAGTATCATTTTCATGTGTGAACTCCCTGTTGACGCCGAAATTGCCATAAAATATTTCTCCCGTTTTATGGTATGACATCCTCAGTCATCCCCGTAGAATGTTCCACGTCATACAATGCCCGGTACATTTGGTGACAAATGTTATGGAACTCTGCTGCGGAAAGTTTTATTTATAAATAAATAAATAAATAAATAAATTTATTGTCAAAAATGCCGTACAAACTGCGTATGACCAAGTGGATGACAATCAACTAATTTACTCTCTGGAAGCAAGCAAGGGACCATCCCATCAATTCCGATCAAGGGCCCTAAGGTAGAGACGGAGCAAAAATTCCTAGATAAGATAAAAAGTTACCTATGAGTTATGATACTAATAGAATATCAATGTGTTTTTAATTTAACACAAAAAAATTATTTTACATGAACAAATTATTATCGAACTATAGATAATTCTGAGTACAGTGTTTAGAAATCATAAGAATTGAAATAACACTAAATTCACGATTTATTGTTACAATAAACACGCCCCTAAACAAAGCCTAGAGAACCTGTATAAGAAAACCGCCTCTATGTGAAGGAAAACTCGAGAAAAACCCAGGCCAGGATGGGGCTACAGAATTAATGTACACAACCGTGCGAAAGTTGAGTACCCATAAAACTACATTAATATGAACCATAAGACACAACAATCATGCAAGAAAATAGTTTTTGAAATTGTTATAAGTTATTTTAAAGGTACTACAGCAATGGCATGATAAAGTACAAGACGGATTTAACTTTTATTAAAATCAATAAATTCTTTTACATTGTAGAAGCACTGGTGCAGGAGGTAGTTTTTAACCGTGGATTTGAAGAGGTTCAATTGGATAATATCTTTTATATTTTTGAGCAAGAAATTATATGGAACGATTCCTGAATGATATGGTCCTTTTTGGCAAAGAGTGGTTGCCACTCTAGGGCGATGAATATTATTACTATTGCGAGTATTGTGTTCTTGAACAAGACTGTTTCGTATGAAGCAAGGTTGGCTCTTCAGTAATTCGGTCTTAACAAACATGACCGTTTACTAAATGTAAATGCAGGGAAGTGTTAAGATATTTAATTCATTGAATAAAGTTTTTCAAGAGTTTCGGGGGTGAGATTTACAAATTATCCTATTTATGTGTGTTCCGTTTAAAGAAAGTGAAACCTGGAGTAAAGATTTTGTTATACTATTATGAATGACATGGAAAACTGTTTTGTCAGTGTTTACAATGAGACGATTTGCATGGAACCAATTCGAAAAGTTAGACACAACTTTTTGAGCGTTGGCGTGTGTACATAGTAAATTAGTGTCATCAGCAAAAAGAATCATTTTGCAATCTGATGTGGATATGTCGTTCACATACAATAAAAAGAGTATAGGGCCGAGAATTGATCCTTGGGGTACTCCGCAAGGAAGTGGCTTTGTTTCTGAAAGACAACGCTGAAGTACTTTATTTTTAATATATGATATTTCGACCTGTTGATATCTATCTTTTAAATAAGAAGTAACCCATTGATGTGGAAGTCCGCGAATGCCTAAAGATTGCAATTTGGAAAGGAGAATTTTGTGATGGATGACGTCGAATGCTTTGGATAATTCAAGAAGAACACCCTAAGGATTTTCTCCACGGTCAAGAGATGTGGTACCATCATTTAAGAAAGAAAATATGGCGCTTGTAGTGGAGAAGGATTTCCGAAAACCATGTTGATCGTCAGAAAGAATGTTATTTTTCGCTAAAACATCTAGAAAACGCTTAAAGAAGAATTTTTCTAGGATTTTTGAGAAAGTGGGTAGTAGAGATATTGGTCGATAATTTCCAACGTTAAGTTTGTTTCCTTTCTTGTGTAAAGGTTTCACATTAGCTCTCTTAAATATGTTAGGAAGCACCTCTTCGGTAAAGAACTATTAAAAATATTTGAGTGTGTTTAATATAGCGTGGGACGGAAATTTTACAATCAAATATATCATCTATGTCTGTTGAAAATTTGTTTTTAATGAGCTGATAATTATCATGACTTTATTGGCGTTAGTTTCAGAAGTGAACATAGAATTGGGTACGTGGGTGGATATTAGTGGAGGACATTGATTTAGATATATTGAATTCGTTATTTTACCTACTTCTGAGAAGGAAGAATTGAACAAACTTGCGATGTCCTGAGGATTTGATACGATTTTGCCATCGTTTAATGGAGAAATATTTTCTTCACGATTTTCATAAGTTGACGTGTAATATTTAACAATATTCCACATAGTTTTAGTCCGGTTGTTCGATTTTACTATCTGCCTGTCGTTTTCCAAAAGTTTAGCTGCATAGACTACTTTTCTAAGAATAGTCCTATATTTACGAAAATAATTATGGGATTCGGGTGTTTGGTTATATAGTTTTGAAAGATAATATAAACGGCGTTTGTTTTTTGAAGAAATTCTTATCCCTTGGGTGATCCATCTATTGTATTTCTTTGTGTTAATTAACTTGCGTTTTATGGGAAAGCTAGAGTTGAAAAGTTTTAGGAATATTGAGATAAATACATCGAATTTTCGTCTGTGATTTGGCAATTGTAAACATCTTTCCAAGTTTCCTCAGGCAAATAATTTATAAATATGGATACATTTGTGTTATTAAACTCTCTAGAAATCTTGTAAAGGATATTAAGTGGTTTTAGTTTATTTTTAATAGTCAATACTTGAAGGTGATCGCTGTATCCGGCGACACACACTTCAGAGAAATACGCGATTCCATTGTTGACGATAATTTGATCTAGCAATGTTTGAGATCAACCGGGGAGGCGAGTAAGGTCGTTTAAAATTTTGCGACAGTAATAACTTGCTAAATAATAATTAGAAATAGCAGTATCTTTTATTTTGTTAGTTGAAAGCCAATGTTTCTGAGGTATAGCAAATCGAATGGATTTTCGTGTACCAGAATTTCAATGTCTGTCAATTTGTTTGAAAGGGATTGGACATTATGATGAAATATAATTATATCATTTTCGCAAAGAGTTTGTGATTCACGAGAAATGGAATCGACATTAGATTGTGGAGAGGAATTTGAATTTGGTACAGCTTCTTGTCCCGCATAAAGCCCGCACACTGCGAACGCCCCGAACGCGATTACCACATCGTACTCCTGAGCGCAAGTTGTAACTGTGTGTGGAGGAGGCAGGAGATGTGGATGGAGGAACAGATGAGGACGTGGGAGATGAAGCAGTATATGAAAGAATGGGGACAGGAGAAGAAATGGGTGTGGAGATAGGAGGAGGAGGAGGAGGAGGAGGTGATGAGGTAGGAGCAGAGAAAGGTGCGAGAGGAGGAGATGAGGTAGGAGCAGGAGGAGGTGTAGGAGTGGGTAAAGGGGCAGGTGGATGATGTGAGGTCAGATGTGAAGCTAGGAGAGAACCAAAGTGATGTTTCCCAGACGGTCTCAGGTGTAAACCGTGTTAGGTAAAGTCCTTGGCAGTCAGGTGCGGTTGCAAATCAAAAATTGACTTTGGTGTCTGCCAGGTGATGTTTTAGGGAGACGTTTGCCAATTTAATTTTGTGGTTTATTTGTGGAACGTTGAAGCGTGGAGACAGGCTAGAGAGTACTATGTTTCTGTGCTGAGACGCCATTTTTAGTTTTGTAATGTTCATACGCGTTGAGATGACCACCTAAGTTAATATCGTCCTGGCCACCTATGATAATTACTGTGTCCCGTTCTGTGAGTTTTTTAGTGTAGGTGTCCAGTTCTCGAATAACATCAGTCATCCGAGCGTTTGGCTTAAAGAAACTGGAGACTGAGAACTGATTAGGAAGTAATCCACGCAAAACGGAGGGCATTTGACGACCGTGCGATTCAGCTAATATGAGCACGTTTGATTTCTGCGTGGAACTGTTGGCTTCATCTCTGGGTAGCACTACTTTACGTGGTTTTGGGCAGATGTGCTTACCAGTGTGTGGTTTGTGAACAGGTTTGGGTACTGGGCGAGAGGGGATGAAACAATTAGGTAAGGGAGGAGACTGGGACATGTCTTCTAACACACTAAACCTATTCTGAGTGATGAGTTGGGGTGGTGCATGTGTCGTTGGTCTTACCGGACTTATTTCAAATGAATAAATAGGCAATTTACTTTAAAATTCACAAAAGAGTAATAATTTTACTTAAGTGTTTAGTATGTGGGACGCTTCATTGTTTTTAGCTTAACAGAATGATATTACTTAAATAAATTTTCTGCGTTACATGACATGGAACATTTCGTGACAAAATTTCAATGCACGCCATTCTCGTTTCGTTCTGCGTTTCATACAGTATATTCTGACATGACATTGCGTGTTTCAAGAAGAATCTTGGACTTAATAGGATCATTTCTAGTCTCAGGATGTATGCAACATGGTCTTGCGCGAGTCATGACCCGTGTCATCATTTGACCAAGAAATAATTGGCTGCCGTCTTATTCCCTTTTATGTAACTTATAACCTTAGACTAGCAAGGCCAGGCAAGGAAAGTTGCGCACGAGTCGGGAAGGAAATCCAATGTAATCTGCTACAAGAAAATTAGGTTTTCTGTGTTGTAGAGTAGGAGAGTCCTGCATCACAGTTTGAACATTCCGAGTATTCCTGATATATTTTAATGTGCTGCTAAGTCGTTCAGTGCTAATGTGTCCTTTTTTCATACTAACAATGCGAATGTTTGCAACAAAATTACATATTTAGTCCATTGCAGAGCAAAATGAGGTTGATGTTTATGACGAGATCATTTAAGCTATGCGGTACATGTAATTTCCAAGCAAGGTGTTAAGGTGGTTCTATCGGGTAATGCTACTCAAATTATTTAAAAGGCTAAATATCTTTTTTGTTTGTATTTAAATTACTTCTCAGCTAAGTTTTATGACTTATAGCAAAATTAGTAACAACAATATAATTGGTAACACAAAATGGTTCGTGAAGAAAGTAATATAAAAATAAACAAAGACAGACGGCCTAATGACGGATGAATTTTATATATCTTGTGATATGAAGTTCACAAGGTTTCGACTTTGTTGATGTCATCAGGTGTACCAATTATAACAAGAAACATAACAAAACAATTGAACATTGTATTAAACTTAAATATAAACACAAAATGTTTGCCAAATAACAGAAACAACAAAAGCATGTTATAATATTGTATTGTAAATACCATATAATTTCTCTGTCTGTGCGTAAATTCAAACTCCCGTGTATAAATATCACTTCTGATATGCTACGTTTGTAGTAATTAACTTCTTTTTCCAACGTTGTGAACTTCATATCACAAAATATGTATTATTCTCCATACAAAGATCGTAATTCTTTAATTGTTTATTAATATTGATAGTATAATGGACGTTAATTGTAGTAGAAAGTAATATAAAGTATACTCGCTTGACTGTTTATAAGCAGCATGGTCTGCCATTGGTCTGTATGTCCATAACTGGTTTGTAATGGTGGACAGGACCAAAACATTGAACAAAAAATCTCTTGAGAATGTCCGATGACCTATAAAAAATATTTTGAAAATTATACATTTTTGACTTGTTATAATAATTTATTAAAATTTTTTGGAATGTAATCTATACGTCATTCGGGTATATGTAATCGACGTCATGTCATCTCACTCAGAGCAGGGGCTGGACGACCGAGCACGAGGTACTTTGTTTGTCCGAAGGGACACTTCATTTCCTCGTCATCGGCCCCCCTCCCCTGAGCCCCAAGGGTACTGCGGCACGCGCCTCAACGTCACTCACGCAGAAATCGCCGATGTTGAGCCGACTTTCGACGTATTTCGACGTCGATATCGAGTCATAGGACGATGTCGATCGACGTTAAGGTGACTGTTATGACGTTGAGACGACTCAGTTATAATAATAATAAATAAATATAATTATAATAGCGCATGCTTTTGCATATCCGCTCCCGTTAATTGTGACCCATTTCTCTTTGGATGGTAGGAACCACATTCGCAATTTCGATGTTCCGTCTTTCACTGCCATCTCGTAGTGGAAGTTGGAACTCTACTTTGGAGCATTTTTCGCCAAGAATTAATTTTGTCGAGAACATCCTATTTTACTTGTTTATTATATATGGCATCATTAGTAAGACAGAGCAATACAAGAGGGAAAGAAATAAGCTTTTATCACCATGTTGCAGTAGCTCAGTGCTAGCGTGCTCGCCTTGTAATGGAAGGGACTCTGGTTCTCGCCGTAGTAGGAATTTAAAAGACTGAGTTTGTAAAACGTTCTGCAACACAAAGAAAGTTTTCGAGATTCGACGTAGAAATTATTTTTATTGAATTTTAACAGCTTTTTAAAATTTCTTTCTCATAGTGCAGTGACTTAAAAATCCAGTCTCAAAATTAGGTCCTCGTATTGTATTCCAGGGTAGGACCCTATGGTCCTACCTAGTGATTTTTCCTAAATTCTAAGTAGATTTTTCTTGTTCTAATTTTTAAGCTCTTTTTGTTAGTCACACAAAGATGAAACAAAAAGTTACAAACGGGTGTACTTTAGAATGAGTCCTAGACCACTGTGGAGAGTTTCATTTCGAAATTCCAATCTGATTTTTCTTTATTCAATTTCGAGCGTTTTATTTTTGTCAGCCACGGATCGATGAGCTTCCAAATACACCACACGCTTTTTCTATGGTGAATCAACAGCACTACCCTACGATATTTTTGAAAGTCTGTCGACATTTTTCTTACATTTATGGTGATATGAAAGAAGAATAGTTGAACAAAAATCCATATACTACATGATACATTTTATAGTATTTGCATTGCATAAAACATATTTTATATCTTGCACAAATCTTCATGTTGCACAATCAAACTATGCCATTCAGCGATTTACTTCTTCTGGTGAAGCTTTCCCTTATTTCGGCTTAACATTTTTATGTTCGCTGACTATCAAGGAATCTTTCTTTTTCACTGTAAACTCCAGTTTCCTAAAATAGAAGTCTGGTCAAATTCAACACAGATGATAAAAGAACTCTTCTTATATGTATAGTAACTAAATAAGGAACTTCCTGCAGCCAAGCAGACGTCTTTATTCCAATATTACGATCTACTTCAATCAGCTTGTCTGTTCCCCCACCCCTAATGCGCACCGTAATCCCTACCTATGCGTTAATGCAGCAAATAGCTCCCAATAGATCTAATGCTCTCTGTATAATTACATAGTGAACATAGCATCTCGTTAGTTAATGCCATTCCTTCAGCTAGGTTCAACCGGAAAGAACCAGTTTAAGGAAATAGTTTTATTTCCTTCTGGTAGAGTTAAGGAATTTGATTATAAAGAATTATATTTTATCATAAGACTAAGGAACTTTGTTTCTGGAAGAGGCTTGCAGAATGTAATTGAAAATGTCACAAATCTTTAAATTTAGTACCCTAGTCGACAATTAGTTTAGGTTTCATAGACTAAAAAATATATTTAGTTACGGGAGAGCAAAATCACTTACGTAGACTACGCATAATACTCCGAACACCACAAAACTAGATTTCCAACTCTGCTGATCAGACAATGTTTCATTTCAGCAGTAAAGTGAGAGAAAATTTCGGAATTGCGATTTTGTATTTTTCATCGATCGTGTCAACAATAATAGAGTTGGATTAGAACTTCTTCGCTTTTGACTTGACGCATGTCAGCGTTGGACGATAAAACTACAAATAGTTTAGTTGAAGAAAATGTGTGCTAAGTTCAACTAACAACTTCTTGTGAAAAACTAGTCACAATTAATACCAGATATTATTTTTTAGGTGCCAACATTGTTCAACAAAATTATTTAACGATTGCGCAATTCTAACACCAGTCAACCTTATCCATTGCATTTGTTTGTGATATTGAACTACTTCGTTATCGGAAAGTAAAAACTGCAGGTTTTGAAGGTCTTACGAGTGAACTCGGAAGGATAAACTATTGACGCATTGACTTTTCAGAGCGACTCGCGTGACCTAAAAGCCATGAGCACCACGTAATTCTCCTAGGAATCCACATGTGACTGCTATCGGTAAAACAAAAGGAGTTGACTCATGTTGCTGTCAACCAGAATTACAATCCTTTCAAACGATTCCTTCATTTTCACGTCGAATACACATGATTATAAACTTATTTAATTTTCCCGAATACTTCGAAAACCTTGCCCGCAATATACCTGCAAAATTATGCTCTGATTTTGTTTGACGTGTTCTGAAATAATTATTCAGTTTCACACACAAATCTTTTCGTTGGAAGTTGGCATAAATAATATACAAATTGATCTCACAATTCGCGGAAACCTCACAACAAGGAAACATTGGTTAGCGCATGATTCCGTAGAGCTCAATGCCCCGAGTTCGAATCTTGGCCCCGTCTCCCATTTTCATTCAGCAAAACGTAATTAATAAATAGTTCAGTTAAGTAAAATGAACATTTACGATATACGAATATAAAAAGGCACTTAATACGAAAGTGAGTTTGATTTTCTCACAATGTTACAGACGAAACAAGTGAAGACAAATTCCAATAAATACCAACCTGTACTTCGATAAGCTACACCTCCGCAACTTTTTATGAGTTCTTATAGTCCGTATGCGTTTCTCGCGTCAGTGTGGCTCAGTGGGTAGAGCGTTGAGTTTCTGGCTGCATGGCCTGATGGGAATTTTCATCACACTCTCCAGACACCTGCTCATTCTGCTGTAAAATGAGTCCCGGATGTATCTTGCAATCAATCCGGCCGGAGTGAGATGCCGGTCCCATCTCCTCCTCCTAGAGTCGAGGAACAGAAAATGAGGAGCCCTACATTCCGTGAACCCCTTGGACACCTTCGTGGAACACTTTGAAGCGTATCTTGAAAATTAAAAAACAAAGTTTCAGCACATTGAAAACTTAGTTTTTACAAGTACCTATTGAATAGCCGCTAGCTCTTCAATTACATCTCCTCTTATCTGCAGCGAGGGGTAGTGGTATTGGCATCTCCAGTTCCGCTAACCCTGGTCATTGTTCATCCCTATTCATCCTTATCCTGAATCCATTTCGGCCAGCGTAGAACGTGGTTACATTATTCGTCGCTGAATATTCATCTCTTAGGAGGTGGCCTCCACTCTGACAGTCGTGCTTGTTTGACCGCCTTCCAGCGACGTGGAGCCCTGTCGTTGCGGCGCCCGATCGCCCTGGGCTTCATCCCCACAAAAGCTTGTTGCAGGTGAGTAACTCAATTGTCCCCCAACGAATCACGCGTTCTGTTATCGTGCAGCGATAACACTTAGGGCGAGCTTCGGAATATGCAGCAGGGACGTCGTATAAGCTTATGACTCGAGTGAGGTTCAGGATTCCGTCCTCCTCCTTACCTGCTCACGTCTCTTCTCGTTCCCACACATACATACCATCTTTTGAGTGGAATACCATCAATACAAGTCACCCTTGCACTGCAGTTCGATATTTCTCACACCCCAAGGAGAGTAAGTAATACGTTGAGCTCTTCCTTTATCAGTGGAGCATTACATTTATTTTCTGCTTATTACCACTTGCATTTTCTCATGATTTATCTTATCTACTCAGATAATACCACTACATATTTTACTTTCTGATGAAAAGAAACTTTTTGAAGAAGACGGAAAATTTTCCAATGATGAAAATAACGACACCGTATGTTTATATTGCAATTAAACGGTTCCAAGATCAAAAGAAAACGAAGAGTGGATTACAAGTTGAAGCTGTCAATGATGAGTTCATAAACTGAGTACTGGTTGTGAAGAGGACGACGATGAGTGCAAGTGTGAATTTTGTAAACGACATAAAATAGTTTTCATGAGTTAAAGTGTTATGACTGAATTGGACTGAAATCCTAATCCTGGTTAAGATGTTCATTTCTATTATGTCATTATGTATTATTAATTTTTTTTTATTTGTTTACATTGTATGACGAAAATGTTTTGAAATACTAATTTTAGATGAGTTTTTCATTTGTATTATTATTCCATTAAGAATACTCAATTGTAAAATAATCACTTCAATCCCACATTTGTCTTATACTAAAAACCTATCCGGCAGAGAAAAGTGGCCACTATGTATGCCTCCAGAAAAATGCATGTAGGTTATATATTATTATTTTTTCTTTATTAGAAATATAATGTGATACCTTTTAATATGTAGATACAAAATGTATATTGTGACATTATTTAATTAAAGAGGGGGTCAAAAGCAGTTGCTCATTATCACGTATCTGTTTCCATTAGTCAGCTTCCCCAGAACTGCTTACTTTGCCCCACTAATGACAAAAACAACTAGGACATTCATGGTTTGGCCAACTCTATTGGTCGTCAAATATACCGCGTCCTTAAAAAAGGAAACACAACACAGTGTAAAATTGACTTAATTATTTATTTCTACTAATAATACATTTTCAAAATAAACCCTTCTCATAAAATGTAATGTTAAAATACCTCCTTTCTAAAATCCCCCAAGAGGCACAGATGTGACATTTAATAATACAATATTTATTACTTGTTCTTCTGGATCGCTGCATTTTAACATTAACTCATTGATGTTAAGGTTCATATTTTTATTAATAAAAAGGCCCTTTTATGACTTTACCACAATACCAACCTGACCTGGCTTAAGATCGTGAGCCATAATTACTTCATAAGAATTAATATGCCTCCAAAAGTCTTCGCCTATTTCACTCACTTTACCAGAAGGTCCCTTGATGTTCACACAACTTTGAGCACGCCAAACGCAACGAGTCATGCAAATTACCTTAGTGTTCAAAAGAATGGCTTCCTGCAACAGAAAGTCACGACTTACGTTCTGCTCATGCGGTACTTCGCCATGGCTGCAGGTGGTGACGCTCGCTCGATCCTCGTTGACAGTGCAGAGGCTCCTCCCACTCGGAATGGAGAAAGGACGTCGGTTTGGTCGCCCCACTGAACTTGACGATAATGAGTAACGGCGGAATACCACTAATACGGTTCATTTCCAAAAAAGTTCATCACTCTCGAAAGTCAGTTCTAAAATGAATGTTAGTTCGCGAAAAGTTCAGTAACTGAGCCCAAACGCTGGTGCGAGACCCGAACTCAACAAAATCGTTATTCACCGTGCGACTAAAAACAAACGAGTGAGCATCTGATTATAATCGCTGAATCAGAAGAAACTTTAAAGGAGATCGGCAAGTCGTATTGCTCAACCTCGGAGGTTTTCTGAGTGGATATTATCTGATATCTCATCTCGTAAAAAGTTCATAATAATATCATAATCACGAACTCTAAAAATATCTAACTCAATCATCATAGGTAAATGATTTTAATCCATCTCGAATGAGTGATCTCAAAAATCATCAGTAAATCCTGGTGACTCTTTTTGTAATCGTCTCCCCCGCCAGAACCCCAAAAACTTAGAAAATGACTCAACCCTTCTCTCGCGTAACGATTTTTAGCAGCCAATGGCTATCAAATTTTACTGTACGTGGAGTATCCCTGATAGGCTTGTCATGAAGTGACGTAGGTCGGTTCTCATCCACTGACCGTATTTGTTAATACTTCTGCTTTTCCTACGTATCATCCCATCTGTTTATTCTCCGTCACTTTCCATTAGTTGTAACCTTCTTCATTTCTCACCTCTTTGTTTAACTTTGATAATAAAGTCTCATCCTCGGCGTTCTGACGATGCCACTTTATTTTGACATGTGTGGTAAATTTCATCAAAACCTCTTTCCACTAAGTCTCGAAGATTGGTTTGAGTGGTCGTTCCCTCACCACTACGTCTCCTAATATCGCTTGCTGACTCAAAATTCCTAAGTGTGTACCCGTTCTACATTAATACTGTTTACAAAAGGCCTATTCTTCCCTTCTTCTTAGTTCTGTGAAACAGAGTATCGCTGTGTCGTTCTCGAGGATTCTAACAAGATGTTTCCCCCTTATTCATATTTCGTCTCGCGACATACCAACGTCTCCTCTCAAAGTGGTTAGGGCACGTACACGTCCCCTTCACCCAGAGACAGTTATCGCAATCTTCCCTCCGAAACGAAGTTAAAATTTCTCGTATCCTCTCCCCCTTCAAGAATTGTTTATAACTGGATTTCATTTTTCCACACACTCCAATTTTTGAGGACAGCTAATTTTGCGTCTCTTCCACTGAGGAAATTACTACTCCCGTCCCAAGCACAAACCTACGAAATAACACTTAATGTTTATTTTATTCTTTAACCACGCCTGAAAGTGTGTTCCTAACCAGTATGTCTCCATCGTGTCATCCCTTATGGCTATTACTTTTGACACACCAGACCCCGTTTAAATTCCTGAAACCTGTTTGCCAGCCTGCTCGCTTCTTGTCGCAAGACAGCCTCCATTTCCATATTCTTTAAAATTGTGACAATATACGGCTTTCATAATTCTTTTAAGAGCTCAGAAGGACTAAAACTAATTATTTTTACAATATGCAGTAAGTCTCTAGCAATAACCATGGTTTGGTGAAAATTCAATTTCCCTTAGAGTGGCCACTTTATCCCACCTCCCCCTAATATCATGCCAGAGACATTTCTCTACATTAAATTAACCAACTGATTACCCGATGTTGCCCGGATTTTTGTTTAAACTTATCTTCTTTTACTGAGCATAAAAATTAACTTATATGGTAAAGTCAAAATGATTCTATTTGCTCTATTTTGAAACCATGTGTGTTGCTACCAAATATTACACATTTACAATAATGCAAATGTAATATAAAACTTTACTGTGCAAGACCTATTTAGTTTCACTTCCATGAGCTGAAAAAAGTTCTTAGGTGATTTCACCTTCGAGCAAGCAACATAATGATACCCGTGAGAGAACCGTGGCTATCTCAAATCCATCGAGACCGTTACCAATTAGTACAGCACATCTCATCGCTATTTATTTTAGGGGTCCCAAAATTCGGCTTTCAACACCAATATTGGTCATCATCCATTATTTGTACGTCACATCATTCCCAGTCCCTATCCCAGGGGTGTAGGTGTGTATTCTCTCTCATGGGAACGATTGAAACTCATGCGGCATCGGGGGAGTCATTATTCATTTCAACAGCACCGAAAACTATGTATTCAAGTCTAATATTGGGTTCTTCCATTATTTTACAGGTCAACGCCTCCCAAGTTTGGTTGACATTGATACAGGCTTTCCAGAGTTATAGTGAGGTACAAATACGTACTCGCATATTCACCCATATTCATGTATATATATATAGATGAAATCTACCTTAAATTCAAGAATAAAATCATTTCTGTCAATAAAATATGGAGGCAGATAATGAGGACAAACTGTACATGACACCAAAGGTTCATTTTGGCCTGCATTTGTTTGAGAACCTGTGAAGAGTGTAATTAGTTCCATTGGGTCAGCGTGAAGAGACCAGTGGGTCATTTTTTCTAATTTGTGCCAGTAATCAGCCATATGTATCACAAGAAAATGTTTATTTTCGGTAAAAATATTGAAACTGATTCTATGGAACGTCATTATCGGGTTATTCCACAGGATGAAGTAGCTGGGATTTCCACGCCTCACTAAGTGATCCCACGGATTTAACCATAAAACACCCTTTCTTTGATAAGTACTACAATACACCGTGCTATACTTTTTTTTGTTTTCCTAATTCACCAGCTGGGAAATGAGCTATGTCGATTTTGAAATAGCTCCTCGCAGTTGTAACTTGAACTTTATCTTGAGTAGTAAACAGCCTCATATTTTTATTCCTTTTGTAGACCTTGGACACAAGAACAACGGTTATCAATATGTTGCAATGCGTGCATAAAACAAACATGTGAATATACTCCTTTTATATTCAACATTGAAAGTATAAAACGCAGTGCGCAAGGATATAGACCGTTGTGTTTTCCCGCTTACGACCGTGTGATGCATAGAATGCGTGGATAAGGTCAACAACGTTTTATGGTATCCTAAAAGTGTTCCTTCCATATTGTGTCGATCTTACATACGGATGAAACTCAGGTCCTTTAACGTGGTTAATGAAATATTCTGGTCATAGTCGTCGTTCATAAGTAGGATTTATTTACTTCATTGGATAATGTAATATTTCCATGTAATACAGATTTTGCTTTTATTATCGTACAGTTTTTTTTTTAAATTTCGTTTTCAAAATGAACTTAATATCATACTCTTATTTTGTTGTAAATCCTCTTTCAAGAAGCAATACCATTTATGTGATAGGAAGGAAACACGAATATCTTTACGAATTTTCCTTTAAACTGTTTCTTGCTGTTATTAATAATTTTTTTATGGGATATATGTTTCAAATATAAGCGCAGATTATATTCAAGCAATACACCAATAAGACAAATATAATTTGACGCACTCGACTCAATTTATCCGTTGTCAATATACGAATGAGTTATTGATCAATAGCAGTAGAAACTATTCTACATCGTCTTTTACTGGTTTTCATTTGCTGTTTCCTGTTACTGCAGTATATTTTTCAAAACTCCTTTTTGTGAAATTGCATTGAAGGAATTTGAATACATGTTCTGCAATGAATATCAAGGTAATTGATATAGCTATATGGTCATATTCTACACTCTACAAAATAGAAATAAAAGAAATATGATAGTGCCGAGCCCATGCGTAAACCTGGCTATGATCTTCGATCAGCAATAAAATGAAAATCTTCAATATGGCAAACTTTCACTTATAACATCGTGTGCACAAAACATTTCAAAGTCATGGTTCTGATCCTACTACGGGCAGCGTGATGCAAGGAGTCGCACTTTTTAGTTTTACACACGTATGAAACTTAAGACTTGAAAAGCTCAAATGAAACAGTAAATTGATAAATTATTACCCCTTTTACCAAGTCTATGCAAGAGGAAAAGAGTACCTTTATGTAACATTTCACATTTTCCAATTTTTGCCAACAACTTTTCCCGGGCCTTTTCCCCATCCAATGGAACAATTGGATCTATCTAATGGAAAATGACCATCACTTTGAGAATCATTTTCCACCGCTTCACGTCTAAGGCCAATATATGATTTCCAGGCAGTAAAAAGCTGCCAACCATTGCTTGAGAAGCAGGAGGATTTTTGCCGAGAAAGTAGAGAAAGCACAGAGCGGTCGTTGAATTTAGTCACGAGTGATGTTAGACTTTCGACGAAGTAATATTTTATTCCTGAAGTTCTAAGGTGGATAGCAAATATCCGGGTGCCCAGAGATACTTCAACGAACGCTCTTTTGAATCGATTTTCGTCTTAAATCAGTCGCATGTGCCGAAATCTAGCTGCGGTGAAAAGAGTTCCTGAGAATGATTCCTCTTCATAAACTATTTCGTTGACACTAAAAACGAGCTCCCTAATCATGGTAATTTTTCACGCCTTTTTTATCATAAATAGAAAGATGTAGCTTAGTTTATTTACATTCAAACACAAACTTAAAACAATATATTCAAAACAAGTACATAGGAGTAAGAAGATTCTAATCATTTTCGCTCGACAATGTGAGTTTTTCAGCGGAACAAAAACTAAATCTGAAGAAAGAAAACATTGTTAAAGCTTATATCTAAAAGGTAACTTAAACTAAGTACTCCTTTGCCTCCCGTCGATTACAAACTAGGTAAAATTTCAAAAAGTATTATCTGGACTAAAACAATTGTAATCGTTCATTGTAACCATGTATTATTTTTAATTAATTTGTATAAAGAATTGTAGTCGAATTGTGGTACGATCCTAAGCTGTCTCCCGAGTATCGTTGCAAATCGCTCGATTCAATAAAGTGTGCACAGAATGGAGTTAATTAAGAAATGGCCTCGTAGACTCACAGCTTGATTACTTCAATAAACTTCGTAGTCCACTTTTAGAATTAATTAACTTCGTTTATTTACCTTAAAACCAAGTACTGTGTAAGCGTGGTATATGTATTTATTCATTACTTTTGCATTCATTTCGCGTTGCAGTGGACCCCCTGATCTATTAAAGTATAACTGAAAAATCTTTGCACGGGTCCCCTGTTTTTTATTGGGACTTTAGTGCTCGCCAACGTCTAGGTCATTAGAGCCCTTACGGGCCCACTGGATTTATCTAAGCAAAGATAACGTTTCAAGGATTTTAAGATTTAAACAACTCATCTGAATCCTTGGTCGTAAATTACTTCGAAGTGTTGAAAGAGATGTAGATTGAGGTCAGGTTTCGGGGTCACTAGGAGCAAGGGATATCAATATTGGAAACTGGTTCAGATTGAATACTCCTAAGACATTTGTCACATGTTTACATGATCTAATTAATTCATACATACACCAGATCTACTCGTAGGATATCAGTTTTCTCAATTTTTCTTTGTCAAACATCCGACTCCCAATATTCACCCATAAATCAATTCAAGAATCTCATACCCTTTCAACCTTATAACTACGATAAATGACCACACACACCTCTCCGTTTCATCTCAAACATTGCTCGATCAGATTGTCAACAATGAAATCTCGTATTCCTCTAAAAAGTTTAAAGCGGGGTACAAAGATCACATTACTGAAATATTGACTATTAAAGACGAATTAAAACCACTTAAAATATTCTACAAGCTTTCAAGAGAGTTTAATGGAACAAATTTATCTGTATTTACAAATTCTTAGCATGAGGAAATTTGGAATGATGTTTACAATTGCCGAAACGAACGGTAAATTCGATATACATTTTTTTAAACTCATAAAATATTACAATACTTGCTTTCCCGTAAAACACAAGCTAATTATCACAAAGATAAGCAATACATAGATCACCCAAGGATAAGAATTTCTTCCAAAAGCAAACGCCGTTTACATTATCTTTCAAAATTCTATAACCATCAGAATTTCATGATTATTTCTGTAAACATAATTATTCTATGCAGCTAAGTTATGAAAGATGACAGGCAAATACTAAAAATCGAACAACCGGACCAAAACCTTGTGGAATATTGTTACAAATTACACGTCACCTTCTGAAAAAATCGCAAAGAAAACATTTTCCTGCTAAACGATGGCAAAATTGTATCAAATCCACAGGACATCGCAAATTTGCTTAATTCTTATTTCTCAGAAGTAGGTAAAATAACGAATTCATTATCTCAAAACCAAAGACCTCCTTATATCTCCTCCCACGTGCCCCATTCTATGTTCACTTCCGAAACTAACGTCGGAGCAATTATGAGAATAATTTATTAAAAGACAAACTTTCAACAAACATAGATGACATACCCAAATTTGTTAAATTTCGTCCCACATTATATTAAATCCACTCATAAATATTTTAAATAGTAAAAATCAGAAGAGTGTTTTTAACATATTTAAGAGAACTAAAGTGAAAACTTTGCAAAAGAGAGGAACTCCATGTTGGGAGATCTCTACTCCCTACTTTCTCAAAAATCCTAGAAAAATTGTTCTACAAGCTTCTAATCGATATTTTACCAAAAAATAACGTTCTCTCTTACAATCAACACGGATTTCGTAAGTACTTTTCCTCTACCAGTGACATATTTTCCTTCTTCACCAATGTCTCCACATCTCTTGACCATGGTGAAAATCTCGATTCAAAATACAAAAATCTCGGTAATTTTTCTCCATTTATCCAAAGCATTCTGTCATCGATCACTAATTCTCCTTTGAAAATTGCATTCGTGGACTTGCACATCAATGGCTAACTTCCTATTTAATAGATGTCAACAGGTCAATGTACCCAAAGCTGAAAAAAAAAAACTTCTGCATTGCCTTTGAGAAACAAAAACCACTTACTTACGAAGTTCCCCAAGGTTCAATTCTTGACCCTATACTATTTTTCTTTGTACGTGAACGCATATCATCCACTACGGATTGTAAAATGTTTCTTTTGCTGACGACACATTACTATGTAATCACGTCAATACTCAAAATTTTTGTCTAACCTCTTGTCTAGATTTCAAGCAAATCGTCTTATAGTGTCCGACAAAATAGTGTCTGTCATTTCACAATAGTAACACAAAATCTTTACCCCAGATTTCTCTTTCGTTAAACTGAACACAAACAAAAACAAAATTCTTATGTGTCTATCTTCAAGCCAACGTCAACGGAATTATCACATTGATAATCTAAATTTGTAATGAAGAAAATTGTGTTACGCATTCCGAATCTTAGTTAATGTAGTGGGTTCACATGTTTCCCGTTGCATATATATTGCAAACGTATACTCCCATTTACGGTATGGCATTATCTTTCGGGGCAGTTCCGGTCATATTCAAACTTTCTGGATTCAAAAGGAATTAATTATTTTAACGCTTCCCTGCATTTATATTTATGAAGCGGTTGTGTTAAAGACCGGATTGATGAAGTGCCACCCTTATTTCATACGATACTGTCGTGTTCACGAACACAATACTCGCAATAGGAATAATATTCATCGTCCTAGAGTGCCAACTACTCTTTGCCAAAAAGTGCTATATCATTTGAGAATCGACCTATATAAATCCCTCCCCCAAAATATAGAAGGTATTATTAAATTGAATCTCTGCAAATCCGCAGTTAAAATCTACCTACTGCACCATTACTTCTACATTGTAAAATACTTTGTTTTTAATAAAAGTTATAGTGAGATCTTATTTCCCACCAAATGTTCATTTTTTTAAATTTTTTTAAATTTTAAATATGTCAATTCATCTTGTACTATATCTGCTGTAGTACTTTCTAAACTATTTTCGTGAATGCCATTATTTATTATTATTTTTGGATCTTTAGCACTCGCCAGCAACTAGTACATTAGGTCTCTCTGTATGTTATTATTCTTTCGTATTATTCATTTAAGGAGTCAGCGTGGCTCAGTGGGTAGCGCGCTGAGTTGCGGACTGGATGGGCGGGGTTAGATTCCCGATGAGATGGGGATTTTTCATCACACCTCAACAGGCAGACTGACTCCCAGGCCCACTCAACCTGCTGTAAAGTGAGTACCAGGGTCTATCCTGGGGTCAAACCGATCGGAGCGAGATGCTGACCACATTTCCCTTTTCTAGTACAAAGGTCAATAAATTGCGGAGCTCTACTCTCCGCGACCCCCATGGACCTTCGGGGCGTGTTGTGTGATAGTTTGACCTTTTTGATTATTCACTTAAATTTAGTTTTGCCTGTACTCAACCTTGACACGGTTGTGTTAGTTAATTTTGTTGCCTCATCGTCGCCAGGTTTTTTCCCGGTTTTCCTTCGGGTAGGAACGGATTTTATATAGTGGCTCTCTAGAATCTTGTCTAGGGGTGTGGTCTATTGTAATAATCTCGAATTTTGAGTTATTTTAATAGTTACGATTTATAAATATTTCCTGCATCTATTCTTTTGAACTAATGTGTTTAGATACAAATTTGTTCATATTATGTTGATATTATAACACGTATTTAACTATTTTTATCCTTATCTTGCGAGTGTGCTGAAATTTCCTATCCACCTCTGCCTTATGGCCCTTGATCGGAATTGATGGGATGGTCCCTTGCTTGCTTCCGGAGAGTAAATTATTTTGTTGTCCTCCACGTGATCATACGAAGCTTGTAATTGCTGCTTTGACAATTTATTTTTATAATTATTTAATATACTAAATAAAATATACTTGTAGATTTTTGTTTATTGGAATATCATACCTATTTAATCATATGTTTTCATGGATTACACATGTTTAGATTACAAGATTGAAAAAGTATTTTCTGCAATACGAGGAGTACACTGACTCAATCTAGGGACATAGTATTATACTGGCAAAACATTCATCGACACATTGGTTTTACAGGTTTTCGTCTTAACGAACACTGGGTTGATATGGTTTTCCACGATTAACGTGCGGAATAGTAGACTTCTGCGGCCCGAGTCAATCTATACTCCCCAGAACATACCCACTCCAGATAAATGTCGGTTCGGTACTTCACATTCTCCGGTAACCCAACATATATCCTTCCCAAATCCCTCTCGCTAGTCACGATTAAGTGGAAGAGCAAACCTCATGGCCTGAATCTCATCATAAGGTACTAATTAAATTAACATTGCATCTGAATAGACGGAGTAAACGCGAGACTGAGTGGACGTGAATCGCGTTTGAAATCGGGAGTCGAGACGAAATTCACAGCAGGATGATCGAAACGTCGGAGTTCTGCCTACTGAGACGCGGACCCGGACAAATTATTAATAAGTGATGAACGAGAAAGAAATGCATCTATGGTAGAAGCGTAGATGGAATTGAAACATAATGTATCCAGCGATGCCTCATATGATGCTGCGGTGAGGTGACTAGGTCTTGCAGAACAAAAGAATAAAACACGCTTATTATCTGGTGGTGCAGTAACTCCATATTAGGACGAGAAAGAGAAAGTAACTAATAACGAAAAAGCAGTGAAAGGGAATAAGTAGACTTGGGGTTAAACCGGATCATCACGTTGGTTTCGGTTCTTATTGAAGGGAGAGTTCTGTTCCAACGATCACGAAATAAAAGCTTTAAACGTCAATTTTTATGATAAAAAAATATATTTTTTAAATTCAATTATTCGCAATGCACTGTTATTGGAGAAAAAATTATAAATTGTATTTATATGTCATGTCTTTTTGTTTCCCAATAACTTTGTTTCTGGAGCAGAAAATACTTAAAATTTGTTATGTTTATCATAATTGTAAATGCTTTCTTTTCGAGTTAAGTTGGATTTAATAAATGAAGTTTTTACTATACAGTACTATTTTCTTGCGTGTTATTTTTACGATTTATCTAGGCAAGCGGGAATGAGGGAACTTGAACATAATAATAGTCCACAAATTTTTTTCTCTAATCTTTGCTGGATATTTTACTCAATTCAAATAGCCCTCGTTAAATTCAGATAAACTTTCGAAAACTGAATCCGTGTGTAAAGCACAATAAAGCCTCTTTCTGGCCCTCAGAATTCCGATGAAATCCAAACAGAAGTTAATGACGCATGTAACTTACTGACATACAATTCCACATGTAGACATATGAGGTAAGGGGATCAATGATTATCGTGCGTACTTTATTACAGGAGTTTGAAATCGAGGAATAGTACCCTCAGAGAAATTTTGCGAAAATGGCATAAAGGAAAATTAAAAAAAATTAATTAATACAAAACTAAGTTCCACCAAAAAGCGAGTGAACGAGAAGCGAGTATGAATGATTCAATGGCTGGTGGATTGTTTTGACCGGGCTCATAGAACGAGCAGGAGCATTGTACAACCACTGGATACGTTTGTATGAAATGTTAAATCCTTAATGTCCGAGAAAAAAACACACCTTCACGAATGAAACCCCAATCCCTGTCCCAACGACGATTCCGCCGTGAAACATCGCTGACGAGGGCTATGATGTGCGGAATGCATTTTTTTGTTTTCATTTGCTTCCTGCTCTAATAGTTTGAAACGCATCTTTGTTTCTAGTCAAGCGATTTCAAGACGAAAAATTAATTATTTTTTTGTTTCAAAAATGAAGAGCCATTGCGTTAATCCGGTTGGCTAACTCAGTGTTACAATTAACAAAATGTTTTCAATCATGTTCGACAGATAATTTGCAATATTTAATTGTGTATTGAGAGACTATTACGCGAGGTGGGATACTCCATAATAATGGGAAATGTAACAATTTGCGCGGAAAACAGAGTACAGGGGTGCGAGTGGAATCTGAACGGAAGGTTTGTTTCGTTCCACAAATGGAAAAAATATAGTTATTCTTATTTACTTTCCGCATTGAAACGAAACTCTCAACCCAGTACTGTTTCCCTTCCGCATAGAAACGGAACTCTGAATGCAGGATCATGTCTTTCCACATTGAACCGAAACTATCAATTTAGATCCACGTTGGAACAAAATTCTTCGCATTTCTATTATATCTCTGGATTAATGTGGACTTATAATATTTAAAGTTTGAAGTTTTATGGCCGCACATTCATTTCACAATATTTCGAATAAAATTTGTCCTAAAATTTAAAGAATTCACGTTGTTCAAAATTTTTTTAAACTCACATTATACAACAAAAGTGAAGAGATTTACATCCAGAACCATTGGAACTCATTTTTAATTTTACCAGTGTTGTATTTTCATGTTGTGTGTTTTTCTTCAATCCTTCTTGCGGAGTTTATGGTTCTATTCGTACCGTTTGTTTTTATCTTAATAAACGTTATCGCCAGCGGTGGTCGAATGGTAGTGTCTTACTTTCCACGATACCGCTTAGTGCTACAACGTGGGTTCAATCCCTGCTTGTCCAAAGCGGGTGTTCACCCCACCTACCCAAGATAAAAGGCTGTTCGAAACCATGAATTTCCCGGCATCCCTACATCTGTCCTTCACAATTTCCTCGCCATACTCTTTGTTAGGAGAAAGAGAAGACCTCACGGCAATAGATAAAAGATTATAAGGTGTATAACAAGGTGTATATTAAATACTGAAAATTACGTTCTAAGTGAAAAATGTCATTTTTTAAATTTACGCAATTAAGGATGTGTATCATAATTTTCAATTTTGAGTAACAATTGTTTGAAATATTTCAGTATGAGTTACGTTTTAAAAACAATTTCAAACTATGGATAACCTATTTTAGGTTCCTTAAGTCTCACTTCAAGAATATAGGGGCGTAAGAACTTATCAATATCGACACTTACACATATTATTATTAGAATTATTTATATCTTTAAAATTATTGACATGCAAATACCAAATTATTAACTATCAAACGATGTTAATTATAAGGGTTCAATGGTTTAAAGATCAAAAGTATATTATTTCATTCCGAATTGTTTGTAAACATTTTATATCACTCAAGTAAACATGGACATAGTCATTCCTGTTCTCACGTGCTATGAATCAGATGATTTTATATCAGTCTACAAATTTTATTATGAATTGTTTATAATTTTTCATCCAATATTACTTTGTGAAAATGTCGGATAGCCTCATTATAATGGAATTAATCTGTATACGCATACAAATTTTCCTGCTGCAAATCGAATAAATCTAATAAGAAATTTAATAAACATTTTCCGATAATATATAAAAAGATGAAAGAAAGATTCTTAAAGTTTAAAATATCAAGATTTGCTATGCAACATGGTTATTCATTGATAATAGTTGTATACGGAGAATTAATGATATTTTCGTATCGGCTCATACAGAGCAACAACAAAACACCTACGGCGAAAAAACAAAAACAACAGCATTCTTAAGTTTGGTTTTGGTGCGAATTAGAATAAAAGAGGTCAGTTTCTATTTGGATTGAACTTTGCACAGTTTCTTTTCTTAATCCAGCTGGAACGAAAAGACGCTTGTTTATATGAGGCGTGTCCGAAGAGTAATTACAGTTTCGCTCTACCGCCATCGCAGCGCTAGTGTCGCAGTTCCGCGCATGCGCACTCGTCTCTCTTGTTTCATTGTCTGATCACTGACCTCATTACAACCGGATTGTGTTGTGTTTACATTTGTTAGTGATCATTCAAAATGTTTAAGACAATTTCTGAGCCCACCGACAGTGAAGAGTTCACTGTGCAGTGTGTTCTGGGATATACAAAGCATTCTGGTTGTTGAGTTGCTTCCCAGAGGTGAAACCATCAATGCGGTACGGTATTGTAAAACACTGAGAAAACTTCGGCGCGCAATTCAAAACAAAAAGCGTGGATTGCTAAGTCAAGGCATTGTGTTGCTTCATGACAACGCACGACCCCATTATGCTGGTGTTACTCATAACCTTATTCAACAATTCGGTTGGGACCAGTTC
>NNCF01130432.1:332818-347716 GCA_002313205.1 Laupala kohalensis
AAATTTTTTAAATTTTTTTAACTGTGCTTACTTTCCGGACACGCTTTCTATGAGGAGCAATTGTCCATAGAAATCCCCTCAGGTGGTAGTGTTCTTGCTCATCACCAAGTCATCCCGGGATCAATTCCCGGTGGGGCCAGAAAAATTTGTAGCTTTTCACATGAATGTCCCAGTTCATATAGATGAGACAGCTAAAAAGCGAACCCTCCTTCCTCTATCCACCTTATAGTATTACTGTTACAACTACTACTAAAACCTCCACATGGGCCAAGTTGCCGGTAAACCCAGCGAAGCGGCAGTAACAATAGCCTACCACGCTCCACGTAGATCAGCTTCAATAGCACGCTACATTTCCCATTTACAAATACTACAATAAAAAAACTTGTTCTTTACTTTCCTTGAGGATGGAAATGGAACACACAAGATGCGGATGGAAACTATGCATGATCTGTTTGTTCCGTTCCATCTGCATTGGAACAACATTTGTGTATTCCCTTTCTATCCGCATGGGAATGAATGTTTGTAAGTACACAAGTTTCCATGCGGGTTGAAGCTAACCTGCTTTTTAATTGGTCTTTATGATACTTTCCATTTCCATTTACATCCCTTAGAGAGTACCTTTCGTCAACTTCTAATTTTAGAGAACATTTCAAGGAATGACTTTCATCTCTCTTCCTGGAAGAGAAATACACAAAGCATTAGTAATAAAGAGAGATATAAAAGCAGCAAAAAGAATTGTAAGTACCTATTTGATTCGCAACGGATATCCTTGTAAGATTGAAGGATTATTTTTTCCCGGAATACAAGAGAACCTTTGACTTGAAACAATAATTAACGACGCAGGCGAGAGTGTAGTCTTTCCAGGTGAACGGATGGAAATAAATAAATAAATTTATTGTCAAAAAACAGTACAAACTGCGTATGACCACGTGGAAGGAAAAAATCTAATTTACTCTCCGGAAGCAAGCAAGGGACCATCCCATCAATTCCGATCAAGGGCCCTAAGGCAGAGGCGGATTCAAAAATTTCAGCAAAAGTTCCTAGATAAGATAAAAAGTTAGCTGCGAGTTATAATACTAATAGAATGTCAATATGTTTGTAATTTTAAGCAAAAAATTACATGTACAAGTTATTATCGAACTATAGATTATTTGGAGTATAGTGTTTAAAAATCATAAGAATTGAAATAACACTAAATTCACGATTTATTGTTACAATAAACACGCCCCTAGACAAAGCCTAGAGAACCNCCGGGCCAGGATGGTGTGACAGTCAATGCCTTTGCGATAAGTTACAATCCCTGATTACAGGCTCATCGCCGATATCATCTCGTCGTGATTGTCACAGCCATAAACTTGATCGTCTATTCTCCGATAAATTATACGAGAGAACTGTTTTTGCTTTTGATCACGGACTTCGAGTTCATATACTTTTTTTTAGGCTTCTGATTATTTATTTATATATAATAAGTGAATTCTGGACATAATACCCAACAATCTATGGCAAGAATTATTTTCGAATATGACATTTACTATTCGTGAAAATTATAAATATTATCGATCTTCGTTTCAATTGATTTCAAACTCGTCGGTGGTTGAAGCTCACCAGCAGATGTACGAGCAAAAGAAGAGAAAATTAGTACCTCAAAATATTCAGCTGCACCAAGAAAAGGAAAAATCATTCTTCATATCGTTGAACTTTATTGTACCGCCGCGCATTGTCTCCGCTTTAACCTTAAGGCTCCGAATTTAATTCGTCTGTTCTCCGTAAAAGGAGTGCCAAGGGATAAAAGCATGGATTTAATTTGTTTTAAAACCTGCCTTAAATCCTGAGCGAAGTCTGTCTACCATCATTGGATTATGATAGGTAATCCCCGTTTTAACGGTGATGAGAACGTATGGAATAGGCATTCCACGAATAAATTTCATCTGATGTAGTCAATATTTTGGAATTCCTTTAAATTCATCAGGTTTTTAGTATCGTCACGGTCGAGTCAAAACGCAACCCACGCAAAATGATCCTTGTGTACTATGTTTCCCAATCCTTAGGGCAATGTAGTGTATGGGCTTCCGGAGTTGAGGTGGGTGGTGCAGAGGTAGTATACCTGCGGCCAAAGCAGGAACCCGGGTTCGAGTCCCGGTCCGTGGCAATTTTCACTTCGCCGTAGACAATGCAAACATCCCTCCCCCAGAAACTCTGAAGACGTGAGTTAAAAAACCTCATCCTTAGTTTCAAACAGACGGAGCTCCAAAACCACCTTTTCCGATATTTCAACCCAAAAATATTTATTACCTTAAAAAATAATTTTTTTCAAAATTTTAAAATTTCAAGACACTTTTATTTATTTTAATGTAATCTGTGTGGAATGTTCCCATGCTCCACATAACGCTTGTTTCTCCCGTTAATGTTTCACTTGAACATATTGCACTTGTATTGAATTTGTATCCTTTTGAACATAAAATAAATTTTTACTTTGCTGTTACATTGAATTGTACGAACGGATTTGGTTGGGACGAGGCGTTTAATTTCGGACCGGTATAATTATGACATATGACCTCCGGGCATAGCTGTGAGAGTTAATTTATCAACATGACTCATTACTTCTCCATCCGGTCTGATTTTGAAATTAATACTGTCTCATTTATGAAAGAGATGTATTGGACGTGACTTTCATTCGAAAAATGAATTGCATTAATTTCCTCCATTTGAGACCAATTTCACTTTCCTATTGAAGCGTGTTAAACGATATAGAGCTCAGACATAGCAGATTCTCAGAAGAAGAATAAATATCCTCTGGTAATTTTGAGAGAGAAAATCGGGTTTCTTTTATTCACCATTAAAGGTTGGTTTAACCCTCATACCACACCCCTCTGTCGTATTCATCACTTTCCATTTTATTTTAGCAATTGCACGATCTGCGGTGGGTAGTGGAGGATATGATGGTTCAATTACCCTTCCTATCAATAGTTCAGCACACACCAAAACGGTGTGGCAAGTGTAATTATTCGTTTTATTTCGCACACTAGAGGTGTCGTATTTGTTACGGTTTTAGAAACACGTTCTTATTTTTTCGCATTGTTAAGAGATTTTGCGACTCTTTTACAGCCACCGACGATCTCTTTCTGAAGACGTAAGACTTGAATTCGTCTACTCGATAAGGCTGAAGAAAGTGGAAGTGAAACATCGAACGACGATTGTGTCGCGGATGAAGAATCATTTTATGACAGTGATATGTCCTACTGTTTTCAAGGCGGTGATGAATTTCGTTTTCGGAAGGGATAGAGAAATAATACGAACGGACCAAACCTATGTCGTGCACCGCTCGCAATCCCCCAAACGTAATAGAATTCACAACTATACCCAATTATCACATATATTAAATGAACTACTAAATTACAGAAAATAAAACATAATTTGCATTATTAGTTATTGTTACTATTTATAATTTCTCTAAAAATTCTTCTTGTTTATGATTTATTTAGGTATGTTTCACTGTTATTTCATATTACATTGCCCTTTGCCGGTAAAAGAAACACAAAAGAGCATTCTCAGAATTCCTACGTTGATACGTCCAATGCTTCTATTGCGATGCGATGATCCGGAGTAGCGAACAAACCGATCTACGCGTACCCACTAAACTTGACTTCCTGTCTGTCTTACAAAAACATTAATAGCAACAAATTGTATATATGTATGATATTTTAATTAAATCATATGTTCAATATAAAGATGGTTCTGAAAATTTGTTTCTACTCAATGTATGTTGAAGAAACAAATTTACGTCAATAATAAACCGCTTTTTCATTTCCTATCTAGTCGAGAAACTTGCGATATTTGTTAATCTTCTTATCACGTTGGGACCTCCAGACTCCCCTTCCCCCGCCACAGGCCGTGTGGGCCCGCTATTGCCGCCACCGTTACGAGGACTGAAGGCAAAAGGTCTACTAGAATTTAGGATTCCTTTAGTATTATTTACATACCAGTAATAATCTGTATACGATGGGCATTATGAGAAGATACGCGCACATTGCTATAGGTTTAGAGTTAAGGTATATTTAACCTTTTTAATAGCGAGCAAGAGAAATAATGTGGCTGTTTTTATTCTATTTTGTTGTTTGGGTTCACGTTTCTATACATTGAATGAAATTTCTGAAAAATTATGCATAAGGTTGCTACTAGAAAAAATATTTTACACTCATCAAGAAACTACGTATTTTCTTAACATCAGAAAAGAATGACTTTGTCACACAAAATGACATGTTTTAAGCAACGTGTCTGCGATGTGTGGAATGTTTCCCGGAAACGAAGGTTAAGCTTAGACAAGGTTCCCATCTTGACCCTTACATGGACTCGACATGGTGCCCACGAATTAACAACGAACATCGTTCTCTCAAAATTTGGACTGATGGCCACTGAAGTTTAAAAATATTACAACAAAGAGACTTGCAATCAACTCCTCCGTCAACGTAGTCAGAAAGGGTTGGACATGAAATTACAAACATATCAACTTCTCATACATTAAAAATAATACATTTATACAAAAGATATATTGTTCTTTAAGCGATGCAGTGCACCCACTGGCAAAAGTCAAATTTATTTACAATGCGTTTTCCAAATGACGTTAGTAGAGATAAGAGATTATTTTCCAGAGTCAAGGTGCACACATGTCATTCACAAAAGAATGGAAAATCTAATTTTTTCTGTCATCTTGAAGACTTGATATANAAGGTGCACACATGTCATTCACAAAAGAATGGAAAATCTAATTTTTTCTGTCATCTTGAAGACTTGATATAGTCAGTGGAGTTTTGTAGAATGAAAACCACTCTTTCAAAAATTGACACATTGAAATATTTGACAATTAACTTTATTTTAATTTATCAATATTTTTGTCTAATTGTATTAATATTTTAATATGCTTCAAAGAGACGAGAACTGTGAAGACGGATAAACATTTCTCCAAAACAAGGATGGTTTAATCCCTGATCTTTACTCAAAATTTTGCACATTTGTGAAGAGTATATCCTTTGTAGTAATATTTCTTGTTTAATTGGTACATAGAATTTTTCCGAGTGTTCTTTAATTAAAGTATAATTGTCGAAAACAGGTTAAGCTCTTACTGCCTTTAAAACATATTCCAAGTATAAAATAGATCCACTCACCACAAAGTAAACACTCAGACGCTATGATATTCGTATCTCGTCAATTTTACCAAATAATACATCTTTTTCTATTTGTGTACTCTTCTGGAGATCACCAAAACCATGTAAGATTTTACAAGCATTTGAGTATGTGATGGGAATTATTTATGAATCAATTATTGTTTCTGAGAATTATGAAGACAATATATTTACTTTTTCTTCTTCATGAAACGTGAATAAAGCTTTTGTAAAAACGGAATGTTAAGTCTGTTTCCTTTAGAAAATTACTGACTAGAATGGTATTTCCTTCTTTAAAAGAGCGTCAATTCTATGCAAAACATGCCGCTATAACGTTGTTGATTATTAACCATGACGAGGAACCATTAATCCAGACTTTAATTACCTCAGCTCTAAAACGAGCAATAGGGGAGGTAGTAAGGTCGTATCGACTGGTTGGAATGACCTGTGTCCAAACAAGCGAAAACGGAGAGATCAAAATGTGGGATACAGTGTTCAACGGTTGATTAGAAAGTGGTGTCGATATATTCAAAATGAGAGGTCGAATGAAATATAACCTTCCTATAACCCTTTGGCTGCGTCACTGAACTTACAACATTATCTCCCTTATTCAGGAGAAAATTTCCCTATCTTCATATACAAAATGAAAACTTCGTGTTTGTTCGTGCGTTTAAGAGCTAACATCTTATAAACTAGAAAGCTTAGTGACTTCACTTTTTGCGTATATCTAGTGAACAAATCCATTGAAGAACAACATGGATTTGTCCAATAACAATGTAGTGTTTCAGAAACCGTCAATTTCGAGTGTATAAGAATGTGCAATACGTAGGCAATACGTCTGTGAGAAGGGGACTAAGAAAATAAAGTTTCGACTTCAGATTCTGAGGTAGCACCAATGTTTGTATTAAAGAAAATGTAGAGGGTGGGGGAAAACGTTTAAAGTTTTTTTTCACATTTAAGGACAGTGCTTTGTAAAATTATCATATAAATGTCAGTATGTTGGGGGGAGTATTTAAAAGGATCACATAGTTTTTGTAATTTTATATTTAATTCTGATGTACTATATGAACTACAAATATATTGACCTATTATAAACTTTATAAACTTGTGTAACATGTTGTAATTTATTTTTCTTTCAATAAAATTTTTTAGGATAGCTTATTATAAAGATGTACTTAATTGCGTGAAACATCGTTAGCACACTAATGAAAATTAATTCGTAATTATTTTTTCCCTGGTTGGGAATAAATATAGATGTACACGTGTAATAAAAATATAATGGAATTCTCTGGCTTCCCCCCTCCCTTTAACATCGTGGGATCATGTGACTTTGATACAATTGTACATATAAATCCATGTTTTTGAAGATTTTGATTTAAATTCGGTAATTTTTAGGTTAAATTATAGTAATGAACCAAACATGATCATTGAAATATGGCCTAATACTGTATGAACGAGCTCAACGGTATTATTCAACGAACCCAATTTACACTTGCAATTTCGCAGTATAGGTAAATTGTTTTTGTTTACATTTCTAATTTTTAGTGCATTTTATTGGGTTTTGGGGTATATTGGTATGAATTTTTAGCGCATTTTTAAACAGCGTATTTTGAACTTTTTAGTGCATATTTTTTTATATTTTAGTGTATATCGATCTGAGTCCTAGTGNGGTATATTGGTATGAATTTTTAGCGCATTTTTAAACAGCGTATTTTGAACTTTTTAGTGCATATTTTTTATATTTTAGTGTATATCGATCTGAGTCCTAGTGAGAAGTCATTAACGTTTTTAGCAAGATTAGACTGTAATCGTAATGCGTCAATCTGCATCAAGATCATGAATGTTTTCCACGTTGAAAATATTTTGTCCTTTTGGTTAATGACTCTTCATTTTCCGTGAAACGACCGTAAGGAATGCCAGATTTAGCGAGTATCAATCAGATTTAGTGCTCAAGTTTTTTTAAGAATACAATTCTCTGCGCAATGGAAACTAGTTACTGTGGTTAGTTGAGTCGTTAGGAGCGATTTACAATGCCAAATCCTTGTGAGACACCGCGCATGAGCGTCTCGATACATGCATAAGGAATAGTAAAAACGAGTTAGGGCTATCTGCCAATAACCATTGCGCAAGAATGGTAAAGTATTGCTTTAAGGAATTCGGTAATATTCGTGTCTTTTAAAGAAAATGACGGATTTTGTTTGTAATTACTTTATTCAAATTTTTCTACAAAACAAAATTGTTGTAATAAAATTGATCCAGGTTGATACTGATAAAACGTCTTTTTGTAGTGTGGCTTATGACTACATTGTAGAGTCATTTCCATTTTTTACATGTTTTTAAACATTACTAGTATCAGACACAAAAAAAGTAATATCGACTTCNTCATTTCCATTTTTTACATGTTTTTAAACATTACTAGTATCAGACACAAAAAAAGTAATATCGACTTCTTTCAGTTCAAGAACAAGAATTATAATTAATGGGGAAATTATAGTTCATTAAAATAATGAAAGTTCTATAATATTTATTTTTCTTAATGTGCACCGTCATTTTCTATGACAGTATAGTAACTTTACTTATGAAAATACATTCTTTTGAGCGTTCTGTATTGGGTAAAATAAATCTAGAAGTTCTCCATGCGATACTTTTTTATTTTTAAGGTAATAAATTATTTACATGGTTAAATTAGCTTCGTAAAATAAATTTCCATCTGAGAATGTAACGTCATGCAAACATGTCTTTGAAATAGTGGATTTTTGTCTAACAGTCTCTTTATTTTCGAAACTTTCAAACCTACATTCTACGCACAAAAATGGAATTGAAACAGTCTGAAACGCGGAATTCTTTTCACAGCGTGATTAAGCAATTTCTTGGAAGTTCATGGAGAAACCCGCCATCCACACGTCAAGTTCACACGACTCATTCCGTGAATTGCAATCACTTCTGACGAACTGTCCTTGCTGGCTCAGTGCCCAGAGTAGAAGGGGATTCTTAAAGTGGGGGATCGTGCGATACATGCGGAATTTCCTTGAATCTCAACTCCGATGCGCTTTATCTCTGATAGATCAATGGACAACCAGTGCATGCGTAAATAAGCTCCTTCACTAGAAGCTAAATTGTGAACTAGAAGCTAACTTAACGTGAGACATATTCACTAGCTTATATAATTCAATATACTATAATTTTCAGTCCAACATATCTTCCCTGTGGTGTTTTGTATTTTCAAGAATTTGTATAAGTGAAAACCCTTTTCTCCGTGATTCATTCGAATTTACAAGTGAATATCAGTCGGTATTTTATAGAATATACTGGAAAATTTCTCTAAAAGTTTACAGTTTAGAGGTTGGTAGAAAAGTTTTCCTCGATTTAATAGCGTGCAAATTTTTTTTAAAAAGTACATTAATGCAACAACAATTCTGCGGTGATAAGAAATATTTTAAATACTTATCGTACAAATCTTCATGTTTCTTAAAGCTGAAGGGCTTGCTGCTTCCACTGAATTTCGAGCTTCGTTTACGATATGAAGGAACACCAATTTGTTATGAACTTGAAATTTTGGGAGGATGTCCCTTTTGTATTGTAGGAGCTCATTGCATATTTTATTCTATGTAACGCTTTGTATTTGCTGAATTCCATATTTGCTGAATCTCATATTGACACATAAATTCTTAATGAAAACAACGCATTATCTATAGTAGTAATATGTATTTATATTCATTATCACTTTCAGATAATTATATTATTTGTTTTGTTGTGCCACTGCCATTTACCTCGACCTGAGCAATTGTCAACATTTGTCCCCATGTGTCACGTTTGGGTGATATTTTCTCTTTAATGTGACTCGAGTTGTGAAGTATTTATCTTCGATGCAAATACTTATTAGATCAGATCAAGTTGTAACTTCATCCTAACTGAGCTCCTTATCTCTGTTAGATTTACCCACTTATTTCGCTCACTTTTCTTAAAACAACAAAACAAAATTTCTCACTCCACCGTTTTTCCAAAGACTAAGGAGTCTTTCATCGCCTTTAATAATTTGAACCGCGAATGGAGAAGTTTTATGATTCATTAAAATGAACATCTAGCATGAATAATGCGTGTCTTGATATGGGCAAAAATGTCTATTATGTGGGCAAAAACATAATGCCTTGAGGTCCATCAATGTGAACTTGCGCCGCCCCCCTCCCTCATCCACAAAAAAGTTAAATTCTGTTTCTGTCAAAGATACACCCTCCTGAGAGCTTATCCAAGAAATTTCTTTATAAATTATTAAAATTCCTTTTGAATGACTACTACTGAACATTAAATCGCGAATGTTCTTCAACTAGTAATCGTTCATTGGCGCTATTCAATGAGCGATCCCCACGAAACGAAAAAGACGTCTCGCAATTTACACGACCAGTTTTTATTTCTGTACCAGCACACCACAAGCCCATATGCGATGTGCGTAAGCTTTTGGTGGAGAAGCGGGATTTAACCATAAACCACAACCTTTATGGTAGAGTTCGCTGCCACCAGCTTGGTTTCCCCAAGCAATCAAACACTCGAGTAATAACAATAAAATATTTAATTCAAATTAAATAAAGCTCTGAATATTTACAAATGTAGACAAACTCGCAAATCATAAATACAAGTTTGAACTTGTTATTACTTGATTTTGCTATCTAAAAGCAATAATTACACACAGTTATAACTACTGGTGTTATGAATTAACTCGGAAATCTACCCAGATTATCCGAAGTTCAAAAAGTTCCAAGTTGCTATCTCGAAATAAATAACTGTTCCAAGCTATGTTATTCGCGCCTATAGCAAGTAATAGAATTACCGCAGCAATTCTCAGTGGTCTGACGACCAAACTAACCAAGTTACATATTAAATAACTTGCGTACTTCTATACGCTTTCGCACTTGTCTCAAAGTCTGAAAGCCTCCAGTATAAAAGTCACTTAGTAGCTGAAATCCCTCCAATATATAGTGAGGCGGAGGTCACGTGACTACCTCTTCGCCCGTTCCCAACACCCCACCTCGGCTTGGTCACTCCTCAGCTTCCGAGAAAAACTGCCTTTTCGGATGAACACTATTTCTGTCAACTGCTGAAATATTCCATACACACTCATTTTCCTTCTCCGGGAGTTCATCTCAGTTTTTCAGAAGTAGAAGGGGGATCTGCCTCTTCACAATACGAGAGGTCTTAACACGCACCTTTCCTTGTTTGGGCGGCGACGGGCATGGCTCTTAATCGCCTTTGGTATTTCCGGCGAGCACAGTGCTTGAAAATGTTATTTCAAAATTTATACTGGCCACGATGTTACAATGTCATATGACGTCTTTCTGTAAGATGGCCCTGAAAGTTCTATAAAAACCGCTGCCACGTGCACGATGGCCAAGATCTCCCTCCACATACTCAGTTATGTCATACATAACAAACCTTGGCGAACATAAGTTCGACTGAACTCTCCACTTACGAACAGTAGCTAACCATACGCCGAAACGCAAGGAATGCTTCAAAATATTTTATAAATTCACCTATCTACGAAACAGACTGCATTAGTCAATGTTCACGTCATTTTTGTCGAGATATCACTGCGCTGTCCCCTTTAGTAACTCAGTGAATCCACGTTACGTAAATGAAAAAGAAAGAAAAAGAATAGATTTTCCTAACGTAGAATAATCCAAAAGTATTGTCAATCTGAATTGAGTTATCTCGTACGATTCGAACGAAAAGAATAATTGAGCCCAAAGGCTGTTTTAACTGGCGGTTCACTATGGCCGGGTCCACACTATGCAACCTCTGAGATCAAAGTGCCACCTGCAGTCATCCATCAAAGTCATACAAAGAGACGCCGTTTCGTGTCCAAATTATACAAACTCTTCTCTGGCAAACTGACGCCATTCTCCTTTTCCGAGGCCTTGAGGAAAAACTAAGGGACAGTTTACGATGAGTCACTATTAAGGAGCGGTGTACAAAAAAATCGAAATATTATATTAATTACTTTACCAAACTTTTTCTGTAGTATTTGAATTCTACTAATAAGAACAAGGAAAATGAGTCTAATAAGAGATATTTACAAACCAAGATATTTAAGCTTTGTTTTCAATAATTTCATTAAGCAAGTTTCCATGCACAAAAAGAAATTGTAATCACGAATTAATTGGATTTTAAAATAAAGTAGAAATGATTTAGTCTGTTGCGTTACCTTTTTTACAAGAATCACTTAATGTGCAAGAACATTCCTCATCTGAACACTCTTTGCAATTTTTTTAAGTATAAAAAATTACTTTCCCAGTTTGATTTTAGTCGTCGCATAGATTTTAGACGCTAGCGATATTTCATCATAACATACCTCTTCACCACCTTCCCAGTGAAATTCTCACCTCTTTGTTCTCATTCTTCGAACATTGTCGGGAACAGTACCTGTTGACTTCTGAAAATGTGACTTCTGGAAATGTGACTTCTGGAAATGTGACTTCTGGAAATGTGACTTCTGGAAATGTGACTTCTGGAAATGTGACTTCTGNTTGTTTTGTATAATTTCATTACAGGTAAGTTCACACACAAAAATCCCTTCCAATTGATTAGTGAGTATTATTCAATATAGATGCATTGGTTTATATTCATTAAGTCTAGAGACGAAGCATTGCGCTTGTGTATTCTGCATTATATTACAGTAGTCTATCAATTAATCAAACATCTAATATATATCGTCTACATGTATTTGAAAATACAATTGCGAATATTGGAAAATCATGCTAGGTTTGTTTTATTTGTTTCTAAAAACATTTCGTTAGGGGTGTACTTAAACTCGACAGATCCTCAGAGAGAGGGATAACTTCACCATTAAAGTCGACTCTTAATCAAGGATTAGGTCTATGCCGGTGTACCTGTGACCGTCCCGAGAATCCCCAGTCAATGGGACCGGTGGGTAGCTCTTTCAGTAAACGAGTTGACTTTGCCACACACACAAAAATTCTCCATAAAAATTGTGATGTTATGGAATAATTGAAATCTACGCTTTATATGATGAAAAATGATACCAAACATGACATTTCTGGCATCGAACGCTCATTTGAATATGAGTCCAGTAATAAGGCGACGAAAAGAAGCATGTCAAAAAAAACACATTTTTTCCCTTTCAATATTTTTGTTTTTCTCCTATAACTTTAAAACAACGCATTTTTAGAACAAAATATTCTTGAACAGAAAAAATGTACATTAAATTTCTAACAAATTACATTCTGTACCGTTTTGTCACCAGACGAACGGAAAATGCTAAAGAGCGTGATCAAATTGACAAAAATTCTACAATGGATTTAATTGAATTATAACTTGAGAACTACAAACCTTTAGAGAAAATGTTTTCATACGAAAATGAAATACATTAAACGTTCTACAAAACGCGTTATCCTGGATTTTTCTTTCTGACAATCTATTTATCCTCTTCTGTGCGTGGAAGTTTTGTGCAAATCTATGTCGAAGAGTCGATACAAATTATTTAATTGCATCAAATAGGGTAGTTGTGATTATTTGTTATGTTGATATGATCAAGTTCTGATGATGAACCGAAATTTTCGACATCGACGGAAGTACCAGAAATAAACAAAACAAAACAAAACAAAACAGTAAAATTTCTACATTTCTCAGTTTGCGTTGATTTTAACTTTGAAGCGATTGGTTTCAGAAATAAAATGCTATGTAATTTTTTTCAGTTCTGTGAACTTACACGAGTTAAAGACCAGAACTCGAACCGTATTTGGACCACAGACACCATGCAAGGAAAAAAGTACACGTTGACTCTATTCATAGATGTGTACTTAAGTTCAACGCGCACAAGCGGTTAAACAGATCGTCAGAAAAAAATACTCTGAAAAACACATTTTGTTGGACGTTCAATAAATTTCTTTTTCGTATAAGGACGTTTTCTCTAAAAGTAAATAGTTCTCAAGTTATAAACAAAATAAGGAAAAAATATTTTTTTGATCCATTGTACAATCGCGCTCTTAAGCCTTATCCGTTCGTCTGACGACAAAATGACACAGAACATAATTTGGCGGAAATTTAATATTACATTATTTAGGTACAGTGGTGTTTCGTTCTAAAATGTGTTATCAAGTTATAAGCGGAAAACTCAAGAAAGAGCAATTTAGAGAATCTTAGTTATTTATTTTTGAGTTTGTTGAAACCTGAGCCTGCAGCTTCGTTCTTTCCCCTCCTTTCTTGTTTTCCTGGTAATTTATTTAATTAAAAATTATTAAACTGCTGCTAAAAGGAATACATTTTATTTGAACACGAATGAATTATTTATAATATTAGAGAAGTATCTGATATATTTTATACAAAATAGCTGACAACAATGAAATATAACCCATTCTAGGATATTTTCGCTCTAAGAAACTTAGTGACTGGATTTGGAAATATAAATCTGTTATTCAGAGAATTGAGAATTCTAGAATTCAAAGTTTCCAAACATCAATGGTGTAGAATTTTTTATACAACTTGTTCTTATATATTATTCTTATATTCTTATTTTATATACATTTTGTTCTTATATTTCTTAATTTTGTGTCGACGTCCGAAACATGTGAGCAATAGCTCTCTTGTAGTAAACACCTGCACATTCATTACTAAAAACAGAAATTGAACAATAAATGGACAATTCACGAGAAAACACCCTAATTATGAAGATAAAAGAACTTTCATGGTTGAAATAAATATTTTGACGAAAAATCGAAGTTAAATCTAAGCTTTCTTAGCGGCTACCCCTATTATTTTTGACATTCAGAAGAATAACCAAACCTGCTGTTAAAAAGATATGTCTTATTGTTTCATTCGTATCATAAACTGCATAAAAAGCACATTTCATGATTTAGAGGGAAATAAATATTGTCAGAAATAAAACCGGAGCCAAAATGTCCTCTAAAGCCTAAGAGTTTGGTTCTAAAACCTGAAGTGCCGAACATAGGTGCACTATCTAGAACCAACGCATTTACTCTAGTACGATAAACAAAATAATTGTTTTCCTTTCATTCATATGTTTCATGAAAGCATCAAGAAAATTATAATTGGAATTCTATGCACATTGTTCTCGGAATCAGAGGTTCCCAAACTGATATATTCGTCAAAATTTCACGACGGAATATTTTTCACGATTACAATACTTTTTATATACTATGTTAACAGAAGCTAAAAACTCTGTAATGTCATAAATACGTCGTGTTTGGGTTCATTTTTATTGGAATTATGTGTGGAATTCAAAAAATTTAAGATATTGGGAATAAAAACAAAAATGTTTAATTAATAGCACTTTAAATAACTCTCCAGTAAGTGACTCACGAAATCCATTAGCGGCAGGTCGGTCGGTTGGCAGGAGGATGCGCGTCGGGCGGCAAGCAATTAGAGCAGGTAGAATCTGTCGAGTTTGATGGTACCCAAAATTGTTAATCCCTGGTCCGACTTTATGACCATCAGGAAGTGTCGGGTCTACAGATTCGAAGTTCTTAAACTCATGTTACGAACCAAAACGTTCGTAAAATGCTCATCCATATGATTCTCATCCATCACAAACTCTAAATTATTGGTGTTCTTTGAGAAGCTTATTATTTACTCCATGTGCATGATTACTCTGTGAATATATAAGTATTCATTGAATATAGACATTCTCTTTGTCAACTGCAAGTTCCATGATACTGAATTAGTGAACACGCTCCATGTGTACGTTCCGTGCGCCGGCTATATAAAGAGC
>NNCF01130432.1:347737-405153 GCA_002313205.1 Laupala kohalensis
CTCTCTGCAGTCTTACTTCAGGGGTCACCACGTGATGACACTCTGGGGACACGTCGCCGGGTCGTGTGACACGAAGTCACTCATCTGCTCGTAGCAACTCTTCGAATCATTGAACATACTAATGTATCTGTGATACGAAACATTTTTTGGAACATGACTTTCTCTATGAAGTCATTCAACTGCTGCGCCATCTCAATACATGGCATAGCACTCTCAGCATTGAACATACTTGTTCACGAACATTTTCTAGTTTTAATTATTGCTTCCACGCTACAAGGCTGACACGAGGAAGACTACTCCACAGAAGACCACGGCAATGAGACTATGGCAGCGGAGGAAGGTTACCAATAAGAATCACTTCAACTTACTAAGTATTTATTCTCGTAATAACGAGACCTGCATTTAGACTCAAGAATCACTTGATCTAACGCACCTCAAAATCCTGCACAATTCTATGGTGGTTATAACCGCTATCAATGTCCAAGCAGGTACTATAGTAAATAAACTTTAAGGATGTTACGGGGGGATTGCACTCAAAAACTTGAGTCCAGCGAGGGTTCCCTTTTTTTTATAGTGCAGATCAGATGCGATCGCACCTCAAATTTGCCAATGTATCATATCGTAATTCTGCTTTAACTGGGGAAAGGGTTATTTAAGGGGATTTTTCATAAACATTTGTTTATGCTTTATGATATTAATTTATCCATTGTAACTCCGTAGAAGCCATTATTCTCGGAGTATTGGTTGCACACAACAACCAATTTCAACTTTGCAATTCAGGAGAAAATTTATGTAATTCTGCTTCTGTAGTTTAAGGAAACTAAATGTATACTTTGTTAAAATGTAATAAATGTGTATTTGTGAATCTAAGACGTGTTGTACAAGAATCTCTTCTCATATCTTATCTCTTTAGCTCGTTGAAACATACAAGTCCCCACATATCCTCTCCTATGTGTACGGCGAATGGCTATTCGTTCGTAACAACTCATCGTATATTAGAATTCGCTTCAGATTCCCAAAAGATCTTCCACGACCTCCATAAGAGAACTAATTACTTAGTTACAACCATTTATAAATGTAGTAAAAAAACAAAAAAAACAATGAATTTATATAAAAATACATAAATAAATGACGCAGATCGCGGACACTGTCCATTTAGAGGACCCCAGTGGGGGTGACCTCATAATGTTGTAGGTATTATGTTTGTTTATAGATTAAGTGCTTTATTTTGTCCTAAAAATTTTTGTAATGTTCTTTTGTATATCCTTGTATTGTATTTCTTTATTCTTGCACTTTGTTTCAATATTCTGTTATTTTCTTTTGTATGTTCCTTGTACACACCGGAAAAGTGGAAACTCCCATTGTATTGGTATTAAAGTAAAATTTTAAAAAAGTTTGTTGCGAATCTTCAGCACATCGACGATTCTCCCAAACCGCTACCTGCTACTGGTGTCATGTCTTTAACAAAGGAATCCGCTCCTCAGAAACAGATTATTAGTGTCCAATAACTCAAGTTTGTCGCCGGGTTTGTAGTGTGAACGCGACCTTACGGCCAGCGATTTAGGAGAAAGAAGTCAGTTTGCGGGTGAAGAGTTCGTACAGTTTGGACACGAAGCGGCGATTCTTTGAAGTCTGCAGGTAGCAGTTTGGAGCTCATCGTGTGCGTAGTGTGGACGCGGCATTATAGTACAATTTACATCGAATATTGAGAGGGGGTAGTGTGTTAATATTTGACGCGGCATGTCCAGCGAGAGAAAATATAAAATTGTGTTCGGAATTACCCCTTAATACAGTATGAGCACATTTTATTTTAGAACTAAATATTTATAAACACTTCTAAAAATATATATTTAAAATTTTCCATTTTTAAATGTATATTTGTTGTTGAAATCAAAATATCGCGTTACAAACAAATAAGTACGACCTATTCGTTTAATTCGTCGGGCGAAGTGGTGCAAATATCCTAAATTTGAAGGTAAATAACAGAAAAACACAGTCAGAAAAAATCTAAAATTTTGTATTGATATAAATCATTAGTACTACCAATCAATATGCAACAAAATATCTAATGAATGAATTTAATGCATCGTTTACGGCCAGGTGAAATTGCGTTGGACTGGAACTCGAACCCGGAATGTTCTGCTTTGGCCACCGGTGAGCTACCATTAACAGGAGGTCCCGGGTTCGAATTGCGATCGCAATTTTCACCCGGCTATAGACTATGCAAACTTTCCTTCGCGAGAAGGTACTCATAAGTTGAGTTATAAAATGTATTTAATATTTACATAAAACGTCTCATTAAGATACTCCCGCATAAGGGCAGGAATTCAGCAGTTCAATTTCCAGTGTTCACAACAAAAAACTCAGCGAACATATGTCTCTGAAAAAGTATGGCTCTTCATAAGTGTTTCCAAAACTCGAGACCGAGCCTAATGTCATGTTCTTTCCGAATGACCAACCTTGGAACCTAATCAAAATCTTATATTTTATTCATATTTTTAGTTTCTCCCTTTCCCAATCTAATTTGTATCACTGAGGATATTTGTAGAGCACCTGTTCTTGATGATTTTTTTTAACACAGTGCAACACATGATTCGTAGAACGATACGAGTTTGGGTGATCTAGTGGGCCAATTAAACGATTGTAACATTTTCGTTGCTTTTCGAACCTTCATAATTATGAGTGTTGCACGCATTTGATCAACTGTCAACGTCCACGAACGAGAAGTGACATTAATTAACCCACCAATTTTTTTCTCTCTTCGATCAACATATTCCTGAACAGCCTTTTGTTTAAAGTTCGGCAAAACCAATCAGCATAATTGTGGAATTTTAAGAAATTATAGACAACGTTATTATATAGTTATTATAAAGTGCCACGTAATTCACTGGTGTGGAAAAGGGATTATTGTTATAAAAAAGAATGGTTTTGTCAGTGGCCGGAACAATGCCCATGATTTTTACAACCCTAGACCAAGTACTAGATCGGATGTGAAGGTCTTTGTGTTGCCATGTACCACACGTCAAGTTCCAAGAGGACCCGATCAGATCTTTATTGTCGGCACCTGCGACTAGCACATCCGTGCGTCGACCACCCGCCACCTCCCCTCTGCATCACCGACCAGACCTCCACCCTTCACCGCAGGCAGACGCGGTGCCGCAGGCTCCTCGAGGCTGAGTCAGAGAAACCAGGAAATTCCTTCAAGTGGAATGGAGCCGAGCGTGACGGAGTGCAGCGAAGCGGCAACGCCGCCTCCGTGACTGGAGTCAGCAAATGCGACGCGAGCGCTGTGTTGCAAGGGTCACGAGAAAACGACCATCAGCAAGTAGCTAATTGCGGGCGCCGCTATCCGTCGTCTGACTGTCTGGTTCCGATTGAGTAACCAGTGATCGAATTAAAGAAAATGTTACGGGAGGGGGGATCATTGAAACTCATCTTTTGATATTTTAATACAGCTCTTTATACAATTGTCATTAAATGTCATTTTATTCAGGGGGCACGTAACATTGGCACTTCAGTTAAAATGAATGCTTAATTTTGGCAATTATTATTGACAATCACGAGAGGCGGAACTATTTGCGAATAAACAAAAGATGAAGTTGGGGAAAAAGTAAGAAGGGGGGATTCTCCCTAGCTTCCTCCCACCCCTCCTCTTTTAATTCGAATCCTCCCGGCAACGTTGTTACAGAGATCAATACCGAAGAGTTATTTGTCTTAAATAAAAAACGTTGATAAGTAATATGAATTGTGATGAGACAGCATGTATAGATAGTATACAGAGATAATATATTCACAGATGAGTTGTAATAGGGACGCAGAGTGATACAGCAGTCTAGAAGAAAATGTGTGAAAGCATAGCTGTTCTTTTAAGAATTGTTATGAAACCGAAAATCTGTTTTCTCCAGACAAGAGATTTATATTAAACACCGCGAAAAGCGATTCGTCTCGATATTATTTTTATTTTGTTCCAGTTTTGTAAGCGAAATTGATATTTTGCCTTACAATGTTCCTTTTAGTATAGATTTGGAAACTAGCATTTGCTTGCAATTATTTTTTAAATTTGTATGTCAATCTTTAAACATTTTACCCTTTTTAGGAGAGTTTTGAAAAGAAAAATACAAAACTGATTAATTTTTTCCTAAAAGTGGCATTTTTATCGTCATTTTCTTCATTGAGTCCTGTTTTTCACTAATATCACGCCTCATTTCGTTAACTCAATAAAATTGAAAATGAAACACACATTTGTTTCCACTACTATGAATCTTGCAAAGTGTGTATGCCTCTGAGCATACAAATTTTCTGGCACTTACCCGAAGGAATGATTTTGAAAACAAAACAAGCATTTATCATTAACCATAAATCATATAATATATACTTCTTACATAAGTAACTGTTGTATGTGGTTAATAAAAACAGTTCATGATACAGTTAATGAAAAATAATTAATAAAAATTAACATTGTGTCAAATTTTCCATTCAATGCATTCGAATGTGTTTAAAACTAGGGAACCATAAGTACTAGTTATAGAATGCTAATGTCGTGACAGTATTTTGAATATTGTTCCATTCTTCAATTATCAACGCATCAATATTATTCGCACATAATGAGAAATTTGCGCCGAAGACACTGTGCTGCGGAGGGAAGGGAATAAATTGATAAATATTTGGAGGGTTCACAGTTCTAAAAACGACTAACTGTAAGATCTAATAATTAGCTAGGGCTATATAAGTTACATAGCCTATAATAAATATTTTAATTTGAGCTGAAGAAAAATAAATGATTATAAATAGGATAGCGTATGGAATCGTCAAACTTTGAAAGCTATTTTCAGACGGAGAAAATAGGACAGTGATGGAGAGAAAGGCGGAAGCATGTGAACGACTCACAAAAAGAAGCATCTTGAATGGAAGATGAATCTGACACATGCTGGTCAAGCAATGTGAGGAGTGACTGGACACCGTAGGCAATAGTCGGGAGCAGCAGTCGAGACCAATCATAAGGAGGTCAAACCCTCAGGGTCGTATTGGCTTCATCATGACATCACCGTAGCCATTTATGCTTCAAGCAACTCCCATAAATCTGTAAACGTGATTAAAAGTGGAAATGCGCTGATTATGACTTGGCAAGCATAACACAAAGTATATTTTATGTCTTGTTGCATGAAATTTTCAAAACAAATAACTTTCCTTTATATTTAATAACATATTTCTTTTTTTTTAACATTTTTCCGTTGAGGTAACATGTTTAATTTTTCAACTCAAATAACTTTTTTTTTTCATTTCAGATAACTTTTCTTCATTTTAGACAAGTCAATTGAAAATGAGAGTTTATCTTCATTTTTAATAAATTCCTTTCCTTCCTAAATTAACTCTATACATGCTAAATGACCAGTTAATGTGCCGTCCGCTCAATACAGGAACTTGACAACTCAAAATTCGTAGATGTGATACAAGGTGTTTGAAGTTTTTCCGTAAGTTTGAGGACCCAACATCAACCTACTCTTGAATCTGGAGTGTTCATTTGAATTTGTAATTGTCCTCGTTTTTCCTAGATTTCCAGAGTACCATGTCAGAAGGAAATCATAAGAATATTTTATTCATCCACGTTTAAATTGTTGCGTACTGCTAAACTCTTGAGTTAAAATAATGCAGATAGCTCTAATGAACCTGAAAAAAATCAATTATTTCCGTATGCAATGGAGAAAATAATTACGTTCACTGATTTATTATTAAAGATAAACATAAAAAGAATTATACGTTTTTCATGTTTGTTGTACAACAAGTTTTTAAATAATTCATCAAAACTTACAATTTCACTTATAAATTAAAAACATAAAACTTACAACTTATTATTTGACTAAAATTTAAATAAATATACGTAAACATTGAATCGTGTTGGTTAAAAACTAGAATATCAATTTTCGTTTCCAATGCTGAAGAAAACCAAGTTTCATTAAACTATCGCCGCAAAACTTCCTATTCTGTTTAACAATTCATCGATTTTACAAATCCGACTAAAAATGTAATTGTGCATACAAATTAATTTTGGAAAAATAAAATAGGAATAACTTTTGTCTTCCGTGATATGCCGTAAACAACTCTACTTAAGAGAAAAGCAACGCAGGACTCATCATTAAAATATGTTTTCCAGATTGTTTGCCGTCTTTTTTAAATCCCTTCGAATGTAACCTTTTTATGAAGTTATAAAGACTTCCTTGATTTAAATGCTTCTTGTGGTCTTCTATGTTCGATCATTTTCGACATCATTGGCAATTTAAATCAAATTGCATTTGTATTTTTATCGATAGGTCTGTATTATATTTTACGATCCGTGATCACATTTTGTCGTACCACACACACCCGTTGCCCTCCCTCTGCAAAATACGAAAATACTTAAGTATCTTTTTTACATAGGAATTCAGTAAGTTTATCACACTTAATAACTGGTAAAATAGACTTTGATATTGTAAGAAGGAATAAGAGAATTCAGACAGTCTTTTATGTCACTTAAACACGAACTTACTTCGTATCCTGAAATTTGACAACTATCGACTTGAACTGTTGTTTATGGACAAGTAACCATCAGCAATAATTGATCCTTGCGGGGCCCTCCCCCTGACAAATAAGTTATCGTTTTCGATTTTAGTTATGTATTCATCAATTTTTAATTTGTTTTGATCCTTTTTACTTAATTTATTTTACTCATTAACTGTTAATTTATTTACTGCTATTTAACATGTTTTATAAATGAATTTGTTTTAATACTGTTTACTTTAATTTGACACTAACTTTTAAAGTAACCGCTGACAATTTTAGTTATTTCACATTTTATTTTATGCTATTATTTTACCATGTTTTATAATGACCCAATTTTACCAACTGACCCGAAGGAAGTCCCCTACACCTAAAATTAGTCCTCCTAAACAAAAAATAAGACCAATAAAAACAACCTAAAAGGTGTAGGAATATGGGCATCACGCCTAGGCGTTCTGCTCTACTCTTCCTCAATTCCTTTAGAATTAAAATTTTAAAAAATGTAGTTTTCGATGACCTCACAATATTTTAGTTTAAGAATGACATTGACTCTCACCATTGAGTTGTATTTCTTGTGCCCTGGGACAAACTGCCATCCCTCCCCCCTCCTTCCGTCAGTCTCGTCGGCCATGTCATCACTCAGGAAGACCCTTTCTCAGCAACTCTTGATGACGGCACCAATGAGATTATCATGTACATCATCTTAGATTTGAGTGTCTGTGCTAACGGCTTTTCTAATCTCTGAATGAGAACACAACATAGTTAGCGCTGAGAAAATAGAAGAGCGTGAGAATGTGAGATCCAGGATGTCTTCGTTCCCTGACTGCCCCACTCCGCATCGCGACCCTTGAGATAACGCGCCACAAAACATCTAAAAACGAACACAATGGAAACTACTGGTGAAAAACATGCTGAACATATATGGAATTCATAATTTCCCTTGCGTTATATAATGCTGCTGCTTGGTAAAATTTTCTGCCGTGGTTACGTCGACTCGGGAATGGCATTGACTATTTCAGTTTACTATTATATAACCTTCATAATTTAGAGGTACAATACAACTCGTATATAACTAACTAGGATCAACAGTGATAAAGACAAATCGAAAATCCGAATAACCAATAAACGTGTTACCTGTCCTCGAGTCGTCTTTGCGTTTAAATTCATGCTAATAAACGTTATTTTTAAGCTCTTGGTATACGATGTCGTTAACTCAACAGTATTTTTAGGACCACTAAAAAGAATCGAGCGTGAAATTAACATACAATTCTCCCTGACCTGTGTGTGACCCAGCTGCCATCGGCTTCCAAGTGCTTTGAAAGCTCTAAAAGCTCATCAATGCCGAATTTAAAGAACCCGCGAAAGGGGGGCAGACGCCACATGTTTACATTTAACTTTCTTTCCTTGTTTTCCCCTTTAACCTGCAGAGCGGCAACGCAAGAGGTGTTCGAGATGATTCACAGTGGTCTCACTGTTATATTAATACGGAAATAAACTTTAACTTAGAAAATTGTGAAATGGAAAATGGATTAAGTATTTCATGGCATTAACAAATCCTTCGATTTTTTATTTGGTGTCTTAAATTCAGTGTTACGTATTTTTTTTACTACATATTACGTGTTATTACCTTAACGTTTCAAATTACCAGATATCGATTCTTTCAATGTTTAATTGCTATAGACCTTTTTTAGCTCGTACGTAATTATTGTTCGTATTTTGATCGTAATTAATTCATAGCGAATATGTTAAAATATATCCTTCTTAATTTTTTTGTATTATGCCACCGGGCGCTAAGACTTATTTGTAGAAAATAATTAGGAGAAAGTAATTGTGATTCCACGTATACGTTGTACTACGCTTAAATAGTTAGTTATGGGTCATCCTTGATTGTTTTACTCTTTCAGCTTGTTTCAGTTTTCATGACTCTCGGGAATATCACGTTACTTGTTCAAAATCACCGAAAATCCAATTTTGAGGAACTACGCTGCCTTAAAAATCACTCTTGTTAAAAGAAAGAAATTCAGTGATCGAAAAACGCAAAATTTTGAATGAGAATATGGAATTGATATTCATATTAAGTACATTTACAAACATTTAAAAGAAATTCACACAAAATATTATTCTAGTAATCAATAAAGTTTTTTGCATTCTGTACATTTTTTCGTTGACACGTTTCGTTGTTCAGTTTTCTTAGAAATAGTTAGATAATGGCACATCTTTTTTCCCCTCATTCAACCAGGCCCAGAGTAACGATAATCAGATTCCCTATAAATTTATTCAAAGCTTCATTAATCTGAAAAAACACAATGCAAGGGATAGGACAGACTTAAGTCATCTTAATGAGATTAATGTCGCTAAATAACAAATAAATGAATAAATTAGCGTTTATATGAACGGGTACTCATTATACGGGTTTAAAAGCCAGTTTGAAATGTTTAGTGAATCAAAGAAAAATGTAATCTAATTAGATTTGTATATATACTCGAACTGTTGTCAAATTGACCTGTCAACAAGGTAAATAAGATTCGTAGTTATTATTGACAATACCAAATGTTTGGAAAAATCAGAGTAGCAATAGTCAAAATTTGGATCACAATAATCTAAATTCCTGTCAATGATATTATGAAAAATGAAATAAAAAGTCTAAAAATCAATTTGATGTGCCTCGGTGAATGGTGTATGAATTAAAACTGAAATGCTTATGGCGATTACGGAGATCAAAGCTAACGATATAACGCGCTTACTCTAGCTTTCAATTTATCACGAACGTGGCATTCTTTGTAGTGATGCATGCAGGGCAAAATAAGTGTAGCTCGGTGAAAGTTTTGGTCCACGCAGAATGAATTCCGCCAGCCGTGCGGCGGAGGCTGTGTGTAAACGCCGCGCCCATCCCCGCATCCATCTACGATGAGGACTCTTCATTCTCGCTTTCTCTTCTTCCGTCCTCTCGCCTTGCGTCGGAAAATGGATGCGTCGCAGAACTAGGGCAGAAGTTTGACGATGCTGTAGTACGGGACCCATAATCAGCGCGAGTACTCACAAAATCAACGCGGGAGGGGCATCGATGTGTACTACTGAATTGGGACCTCTGTCGCAGAGAATGAGTCTTCGCCCGAGGATGCTTCTATAGGGGTTAAGCAGATAAAAGTCTGCTAAAGCATTGTAAGCGGTACGACGCTGTGGAGTACTTGCCCACTTAGCCCCTGTACGTAATACTATAAGAAACCCGTAATATGTAGGTGTATGAGCTCGGAAATCACAATACACTGGTTTATAGGCATTGTACGTTCTAGTGGTACAGTTCGATTGGGACGCGTCCGTGATCTGACATTCATGGATCCAGAAAGACCTGTTGTCGGTTCACGCGAACGTCTCCTCTGGAGCCTCAGGTTCATAATTCGGACCCCGGAAACGACATGGATCCTTTCATATGGATGCATTCACTAAAACATTTTGAATCATTGTCTTGTGATGGTTTAGGCAGTAAATTTGAATTTTAAAAAATGCCAGTTAAAAGTAAAGAAAAGATAATTCAGTTTTTTTTCAAATTTATGCAGAGGATCTCGTTTGATGTCAAAACGTTGTTAATTTGATATTTTTATTAAATTGTATGTCCACAAGTTGAAATCACCTTTAATTTAAGCTCGATTATGGACTTAAAAATTCATATTTCAAGCTTGAATGTAAACTGTAGTAAAAATTATAAAATAATTTTGAATTTACCGCGAAAGTATCAAATAATTAATTTACCTTGACGTGTTTCTAAAAAATTTATTTCAAAAATTTTTTTTCTTGTTTTCTATCCTTACGTTTTGTCTTTTTCAAATTTTGATTATATGTCACAAACAGTGATTTTGACCAGATTGAAGAGCTTAATAAAATCTTAACTATCTCAAGTTATTCCTTTCACTTACGATGCAGGAGAGCTTTCTTCAATGACAATTATTTTATGAATATACCTTACTCATTGTCTCAGACTTTGCAGGCTTCTGAAATAACCTAAACGAAATATTGTTGGACAAACGGGAGAAATATTTCAACAATGAGATGCACTTCTCAAGAAGCATTTCTTGAACGTGTCTTCAGCCCACTGGCAGTATATATATTTTACTTGTTTGTCATATTTAAGAGTAGGGTTCTCATACACAACATGCGAAAACAAACGTGAATTACATAGTAACATTCCTTTATCAACGTAGAAGGTATAATCCAATTTGCACCTGAATTCCAGGTTTTCTTCTGGAGACAGTTCATTTAGCGTTCAATTCTCTAAAATGAATGTATCAAAAAGTTGATTGTCGCCCTTCATTGAAATGTTTCATTTAATCAGCGTATTAATAACGTTCCAATACGTTAAACCACTCTTTTTTCCCCATATTTTCAAGAGATTTTGTATACGCAAGGTTTTTGAAAATTGAAAATAATTTTCAACACCACGTTTTATAGGACACTCTAAAATTGTATGTCTAAACTTAACTTTTCGTGGACATCTAATAAATTCGATTCCCGACACGCTACCATTTTACGTGGCTGTGCACAGCATCCTTCCCATCGATTGGGGTAAAATAAATTGATAAAACTAAATTGACTTGGATGCATTTTGAATTGAGCGTGGAAATTGTAACATTTTCCGTGACTTATTCCTCTTATCTTTAACTAGCGGCATTGTGGCCACGAGATAAGTGTAAGTAGACGTTCGTGATTTTGGTAAGAGATGCTTTAACTTATCAGAGGCAGCTTATCAGATTAAATTCATTCCATTCATAAAATATTGATGAAAGATTACCATTTCTTTCGTAATACGTGTGGCAAACTAGTGATACGCGCTAAATAAAAAACATACACGTCATGGGAAAATATTGTGTTGCAATGATACATTTAATCGTTGCGGAACCTTCTGTCTGCGGTACTTCTGCCGGGCGCTCACCAATAGATCACGACTTTAAACTGCTCTAGGCAGAGCAACGCGCAGCTTGTTCACCCATACACTATTCCCTCCTCGTCTGCAGTGGGAAAACTTTTTGCTGATAATTATTTGTATTTTTAATAATAGAAAGTTTGTCTTTTGCTTTGAAAGATCTTTATGGTAAACATTATGGTAATTATCAACTAAAGTATAAAGTAAAATGCAGTACGAAAGATTTTCAACTCTGTGCACAGACAGTTACAAAGAAACTTTCTGGTAGCTCTATAGATAAAACTTTCATTTTTCTTCGAAAACATTTACACATTTAAACATTTATACGAAATTTTTTGACGCTTTTCTTGATCCATACAATAATTTACACACAATTTCATGATCATCGCCGGTGATTATTTTCCCATATGTATATATTTCATTCATTTTTCAAACAAATACTAAAACATTAAACCTTTTAATTTTATGGCCGTAACATCTAAGCTAATTTAAAACAAAACTGACACATTTCACAGTAACTCAGACGCCGCTCTGTGACATCTGGATTGAGTCATCTGAGGGCGAACGTTCGCAGGTTATGGGCCAACTGAGGATGATATTTGCTTGTTCGAAGTATGTATGCTGTTCATGTGCAGAGTGCACAAATGTTTTCAAGGTTAGATATCGCAAGGCGCATTCTCGTGGGACGGTCCCTATACAGTACACCCCATGGCAGCAGGTGAGGAGAATTGAAGAGATGTTGGAAGATCCCGTCACTTGCGACCCTCCCCCTCGTACATATGCCCGGTTTGGGTATCCTTGTCAGAAATTACTCTGCCATTGGCGTAGCTCCAAGCCTTATCTACGTTTGTATCAATTTATAAAAATACCTTCTTAATAAGAAAAGGCTAAAGAAATTACATTATGACAGTTATTACAATATGGCAGTGAACTTATTTAGTGTCCTTTGGCGAGGTTCAGGCCACGAACCCTGCTCTTTCCCCTAACCGTTCGACTTGAGAGAGGGAATTGCGAAGGAGATGTGTTGGGCTGCCTCGGAACTTACAGTACCGAACTGACATTTGCCTGGAGTAAGTGAGGGAAACCGCAGCGAAGAACTTGAGTATTCGATTTTTTAATATCCATTTTTAATGCAAAGCATTAATTACATGCGTCAAAACACTCAGCTTATACACTATAACACCTCTGTAAAGTAAGAGAAAAGTATTTCCATTTGATATATCTGTAAGGAATTTTCTACATTTCCAGGAGCAATGTGAGTGCTCCTCATTCCATTCTAATGCTCCTTCGTAAGGTGGTGCGCTCCAACACTTTGCAGTTCCTTTTTTGCTCTATCCGTAGTGCAGAGCTTCGCTCCGAGAGCGTTGTCTGCAATCAGCTGTTATTTACAAAGGTTGCCACAACAACCGTGACGTCAATGTTTGGTGTGCAATAGCCTTTCCAGGAGGGAGAGGAGAGCCATCTCAGAACACATTGCGTTTCGCCTCGAGGAGTTGAATGAAGGGTATTGTAATCATGGTTGATGTTCTTTGTATAACACGAATAGAAATGCGAAACCAGCTATTTATGCAGCGTGGGTGTGTGTGAAATTCCATTTTCACTTGACATAGAAATCATATATTTTGTATAGTGTACGAGGTATAAATCAAAAACCAAAGTAATAGCATTAAGCCAGTAAAAAAACAGAAGATACAACAAAGTTAAATTTAGAAGGAATTTACTTTAATTTAAGAACGATTCCAATGTTTCATGGAATCCAATATCTTTCCAAATATTACGTTCATTATATTAAATGTTTCGGTTGTTCTTACAAAGACTGAAGACTCGTTGAACGGTATTTTATAAATCTTCAAATTCTAGAATGAAAATATCGTAATTCAAAGTTAAGAAAATATGAATAAAAGTTAATAATTTTAATTGTTAATTGATCAAAGATAGTATTTTTACACTTTTTTCTTTAATTGATGAAACAAATATCGTAGTGCTATTTGTATATAATGTGTCAGAACTAAAGAACATATTCAGAAATCTCTCCCCAATTTTCGTAAATGACGTTATATCTTCGAAACTGATTATTGGATTAGTCGTGTGGGAATGAGATTAGTAATTTCGTAAAATTGGATTCAACTGACGAGTTTAATAAAATATACGTCCGGATACCAAAACTATGGTGCAATCATCCAAATACTCGGTGATGTAATGTTCTCAGACATCCAAAAACTGGAAAACCCTTCTGGATTTCAAAAAAATAGAAATAGGTACATTCATTGGAAGTTCCACCAATAATACCATCTTAATTTACTCCTACGTTACCAAGTACTTTTGTCACTTTTTCATCTCAATACAGCTGAAAAAACTGCTTACATTTTTCCCTACTATTCTCTAAAATGAAAAGCTCATATCAGGCACGATAACAAATACTTGATTATGTGATGTTGCAAGAAGTTTTCCTCTTGGGAACTACTTCACATCTTTTTTCTTAAGATATCGACAAAGTAGTACCATGTACACCTATGTAACTAGATCCTTCCTTCCACCCTACATTTTTCGACGGCCATGCGTTGCATTGATCATCGCCATAGGCAGAGTGCTGAAGCGAGTCCGTTATGTTCTTTTACTGCTCCGCATATAATCGAGCAGCGAGGAGTCTCGGGTTCCGGTTCATCTAACGGCGACATCTCACCTAACGGCGGAAGTACATGGAGCATAGAATCAGATCAGAATTAATTCGTGGCCAGGAGAGGATAATTGGTATGGCCGTGGAATACGCTCGCCAAACAATTTGAATGGAGAAATTGATCAAGTTAAATGAACCCTTTTAAAATACTTTTTTTTTCTGATCAACTGCAGAAAACTTGATAAACTCGATAAAATCATATTCGTGGTTGCACCCGATATATCGTGGAAATTGTTATCCATGTTAAAGAAATAAAATAAAATTATCTTCCACAATTTTAATTGATATGTTTGATTGCAAAGCAGATATGTTTCGGGGAGCTTTTCCCATCATCAGTGTTCTACAACAATAAACAAAATAAATAGTCGAGAAATCTACAAATAACAAGGTATAATTTAAAAAGAATGAATAAACCTAAACATAGAAAGATAAAAATCCTATAAAATACAAGGTAATAAACTCAATTAAATATAAATTGAGTTGTCTCGATTCCATCAGAGTATTCCGAAAAACAGTGAGGGAGTGAGTGGACAACGGTCATGTGAAAATGGATCAGGTGACGAGAACAAGACGGAGTAGGTTAACGACAAAATCAATTTAAAATATTGTAACAAATTAAAATATTGTTGATAAGAATGATAAATTAAACGTCGTTTGTATGTTGCTCATAGTTTTAACCTTAAAACGTTTTTTCGGCTGCATAGCAACCATCGTCAGTACCATACACTGATTATTGAGGAAAGAATTTTTGGCAAGTACCTCAATAATCCTCAATAATCTGTGTTCTTTCCTCAATAATCAGTGTATGTTACTGACGATGGCTGCTAAGCAGCCGAAAAAGCTTTTTAACATTACAACTATGAGCAACATATAAACGACGTTTAATTTATCATTCTCTGATAATGTTGCTAACGCTCCACAATTACCAAGTAAAATATTGTTGTAGAACACTTGTGATCGGGAAAGTTCCCCGAAAGATATCTGCTTTGTAATGAAACATATAAATTAAAATTGAGGAAGATAATTTCACTTTATTTCCTTGACATGGATAAAATAATGAATTTCAATGCACAGAGATGTACATTTAATAACAATTTATTGTTCGAATGTGTTTATGTATCAATATTTGACAGTCCCCTCAGAATTTGTAACCAATGAGAGAAAGTTCGAAATTGCACGTTAGTCATTTCCTTTTATTTCCATCTTATGATCTTAGCATATTTTTGATAAATTATTCCTTGCTCCCAGACAGGGAAATTTGACGTATTCTTTATCCTAACATACTCTGTATTTATGTTGAATTTATAATACGTGCCAATTGTATATGTTCATGGTAGCATACGCTATTTAATTGTTTCATTATTAAGCAGTTGCCAATTTGAAATCTAACAGAAGAACGTATTGTAATTCCATTTTTTTAAAAGTCTTATCACGAAGAACAAAATCGTGAATTATGTGTCGAGCGTTCAGTGTTTTCATTTTCAAAAAATTGTTTTGTTCCTTAAAGGTAAGTTTCCATAAAGTTTATTACAATGATACACCAGAGAAAGGTAACTTAAGGTCAAACAATACATCTAATTCAATGTTTTGTCCAGATTACTACGTCATTTTTTAATATCAAAAGATCACACCATCAGGCCCTGAGGTTGGGTACATTTTGCCATGATCCAATTCCGTCCCGTGCTCTTTGCATGGGGAACCCTAGAATTGGAAGTCGTTAAGGATCCTGTGGTGTTGGACTTTCCTGGTCTTGAACCCGGTCATCCCGCAATTCCACGCTAATGCCAATGAGTTAAATGGACTCTAGTCACAGGTAAAGGGTATTTCTATAACCTCCACAAATACTTTTCTTATCGTCATGCAATCCTCACCGTCGCATCGTGCGTGTTCTCACCTCAGAAACTCACTACTTCTAATTCCACCCAAAACTTTCCCCTTCATTTTGATCTGTGCTAACTAGTTTGTTTACGTATATTTTGATTCATACAGATATTTAATATGTGCAAGTAAATGTGTTTTGTGTCCACCACTTGGTCGTATTCAATTTTAACTACTCATTTACAATAAATTCAATATTCAATAAATTCATTGGTTCTTCTGTGGCGGGTACTTGTATGTCGCACGTCAACCACTAAACATTGCCTACTTCCTGATACATATAGAATAGAGAAATGGTTGTCTCTCCACAACCGAAAGTTTAAGAGCATATTTCAAAGAACCTTCGCTGCGCAGCATAGAGTAGCGGTAATTACTCGAATCGGTCGGAATTGGTCGAAAATTACTCTCCATTTATTTTGACATAATAATATTAAAAGTAAGGGAACTTTAGCAAACATACTTTTCAAATGAGAAATCTCCATTTTAACAAAAAACGCATCAATTTAAGACAATCTTATTTTTAATTTTAGACTTTCAATTAACAATTTTTGGAATAATATTGTATAAAATCGGATTTATAGGTATTTTTCTGGCAGTTTTCACTTTCATTCTCGGACACACAATAATCTAGCTACAGGTGACCTTGATTCAAAAAACGCAATATGCTAATTTCCACATTTTTCTCATTCTTGCCACCGCCAAAATAGGTGATACTAGGCGACATTACATCCCTCACTAGACTGTGCTAGTGCCACCTGGTTTACAGCAGTCACTATAACACGGTCTGGACACTTATGGGGTCACCGTTTTGAGTCTCTCAGTCGGTGTTTTCTCAACTAGTTACAACATGTTCAAAGATATTTTTCGAGGTTTTGATGAAAGTTTGACTGGTATAACCTCCAGAACACTTAATAATAATAATAATAATAATAATAATAATAATTCTTTAATTTTTAACGATTGTTGAGTATAATGCATTTAATAATTTTATTATTATTAAATGCATTATACTCAACAATCGTTAAAAACTAAAGACGTAGAGTCAAGTTTACTTTATTTAAATTGAAACTAGGTGAAAACTTGACAACCGCGGTCTTTCCTGTTTGAAATAAAATTGGGCCACTTAAGTCACATCATTGTACTCGGATACTACACATCAAAGCTTCTGAGGTAACCTGTGGTCATTGAACCTTAGAAGTACGGAAAATGGATGGACGCGATGCCGTTACGGCGTGGGTGACTAGAGGGAAAAGCAAGGCGCTGTTGCAAGTTACCTCCCCTTAACCTGGTTTACTCGAGTCGAGTTGTGGGGATAGAAGACTTCACTGCACTCTCCTAACCACTGGACTGAATAAAGAGCTTGAGTTGAGCTATTTACACTCAGTGATGAGGCATCGATTGACGCGCTCTCAGCAGCTATGTGAAGCATCATACATCATACAACTAACATATCCGCGCAAATTGTTTGTGATACAAAAATTGAGAAATTCATTTAGGAAGAGGTGAATTACGCTTATTTGTTGTGTTGCCGCTGTTTGAGTAATTGAAGGAATATATTTTTACATGTTTCTGTCACTTCAATTTGCTTTCATTCCAGAGTCAGTCATATTCGGAGTACAACGTCACATATCTTAATGTTTCCTCTTACGTCAATTTCGTATTAAACAGAATAGACACGACACATCCCGATTAACGAATACTATGCTTCGAAATCTGCTCTTCTAACGAGCAGACAGTGAACATGTTTATGCTCGGAGTCCATAAGCGAGAGAGAATTTTGACGGGAGTGCTTTCCAGCATGTCACTAATAACTACTCTACCCGCTACGATCCGCTCTACTGTCCTGAGTGTTTACAGGAGTTTAATAACTGTACTCTACCAAGTACTCGCTTTCTTACTCGACCCATGTAAACCAGGATTTAAAGACGAAGCACACCTTTTACAAAAGACATTAATGCTTTGGCATCTTGACGAGAGCCCGTCCCCGCACCATCTTTCGATATGGGTAAAGGATCTCAAAGTAAAAAGAAATTGTGCATTTCTCCTCTTTAAACGTCTGCGCCTCTGAATACAGGAGGAGTCGCCAGCAGCTAAGTTTTCAAAACAACACCGTATTTCGAACATTTGTAGGATCCTCCTACAACTTCGCGTTATCATGGAAAGGCATACTCAATTGAAAATAGAATAATTAGTCTGGTAATTAAATAAATCTATTATAACATTTTTTAAAGTTATAATAGGTAATCAATATTCAACACAACTACCTTTTCATGTACATACTTATTTTAATTACCTTAGTTTTAGCTTCTTGACCTTAAAAAAGTAATTTTTTCAGTGGATGAATTAGGCGTTCACATCTTTTTACAAGTTTTTATTTAACTTGTTTCGTTATTATGCTTCCGTTTCAGAATTAGTAATAGCTATCTCGGACACTTTCAAGTTTCCGATCGAGCTGAAATTTTACTGTTGTGTGTGGTATGTATGACAATAGATTATTTTGGTTCCATTGTACGAATATATATCCCTAAATATATAAAGGGGGTATGTATGAGTGTATATCTCTCAACTTTAGAATGCCTGGAATAACTTCAACCAAACTTGGTACTCAGATGACTATCTGACAACAGGCACAGTGGGGATAAGACAACCGTGACACCCTTAGGGATGATGTGGGAAGGGGGTTACGTGTAGAATAATGGCAAATGGTAGGACAGTCGAGTTTGTGCTCATTTGACAAATAAATTAACTAATTCTAATGCTAAAAATATAAAAGAAACTTAAGAAACCTTTTTTAAAAGAAGCTTTTATATGAAATGAACTGCACTAAAAAGTAATATATAATGTCAGTACAGTAGAAAATTAAAGAAATTGATCTGATGTAAGTTGATTTACATATCAAAGAAATATCAGAAAATTTTAAAATCTTGAGTTCTATTCACAAGTTTTCAAGTAGTATTAGTAATTATGACGTTTGACGCCTCAAGCTTTTAAAATTTTCTGATTTTATTTTTTTGATCAACTTTTTTTGATTTTCAATTTTACTGAACATTATTTATTACTTTTTAGTACATTATTTTTGTATAAAAGCTTGTTTAAAAAAGGGTTTTTACATTTATTGATGTACATTTCCTTATGTTATTAGTAAAATATTATTTAATACGATATTTTATATGAATTTCCAAATTATTCCTTTACAATATACGAATTGTGTGCTCTCTTAAAATAAATAGACCTATTACCAAATACACCTAAAATCACCAGACGTCGGTTTTGGTGCAACTATTCTCTTGAAAATTAATTATGTTAAAAATATATTTTTGTATATTCTCTGAAATTCGAATGTTAATTTGGGAAACAGAGAGAAGTAAGTCAATACGAGTCTCTAGATATTACATGCTCAATCAATGTGATCTTACCACTAAATTTTAACAAATGTGTAATGAAAGATTTTAAAATGTACCAATTTATGTGTATAGATCATTTTAATGGTTTGCAAATTTGAATGTGAATAGCTTTCCAAACTGCCGAAAAAAGAAAGGGAAAGGCATTAAGCTACCCAACATTTTAATTGAGAACATGCGGTCTCGTTCCTATAAGAAATGAGCGGACGCTCTTCTGAAAACTAAAGCAATTATGGCTAACTTCTCCGGCATCCATGACGTACAAGAATAGCTTTCGCTTCAAACTGCATCCTTAGCCCTCTGGACTACTTGGATTGGTAAAAGATCGAATAAGACCTTCACTCGATTTGAAAAAATTAAACGGTTTCTCATAAACTTTTTAAACATTTTAAATGTATTGCATTAAAGCCATAACGACGTTTTTGAAGAATATAAATTTATAATATTCAATATCTTTTTTTATATTACGAATATATTTCATGTAATATAATTGAGGTTTCAACATGTTATAGTATCACAAAAAATATTTTATTGGAGAATAAATGTTGTGAAGAATAATATTTTGTGAGCATCATTCCCGGGATTTAGTGCCAAGAACACTAATTCAATGAAATAATCAACTACTATTAATGGACTCGAAGCAATGTAAAGTTCAGAGATGAACAATATCAATAACAATGTACTAGGAAAACTGTGTGCCAGTAGTCAAAAATTGAGCATTGCCTCTCAAGGAGGACTACATAACATTTTTGCTCTATTTTAATAATATAAACAAGGACTGTCTCAAGAATAAATCGTCTGATTATTTTCTGCCGGCACGGGCGGCTGGAATGGGGCGATTTGTGGTGGGAAAGGTGGTGTGGGTTCTTCGGAAAGCAACTCGACCTTTGCCTATTGTCTGGACCCCTGTTCGAGGGCCGCGTCATGAACTCTCGACATCACGTTCCATGAAGCAGCGATAAGCGATTTTGTTAAGCTTGGAAAATCGGGTTCAGAGACCATGACCATGATTAAGGATGCTCAGGGGGATGAAAGATGAACATGAATCTCAAGGAATGGTTTACCGCTAGCTCAAGATGTTCTGGGAGGTTAGAAAGGAGACTGGACGAGCAACGCCCTGGACGTCCATGTCTCATGAAGACTACTCTCATCGTCTTTTTCGGCTCAATAAGTGTAATCCACAAGTAGTTTATGCCTCAGGGACATGTTGCGGCGAACTTCCACGCGAAACGTGCTGTTCTTTGCCATGTTGCGGAAAAGAGTGCATTGCGTCAGGAAAGGGACTTTTGCAAATTGATGTTGCACCTCGACAACGCGCCATCCCACACTACGTTCCTCGTGACCTGGCCAAGTACAAGTTGGCAACGGTGCCCCAGCCACCCTACGGCACCGACATGTTACCGCCAGACTTTTCTTGTTCCCAATCATAAAAAGGAACTTGAAGTGACTCAATTTTGGAACGCTGGATGACATCAAAGAGGCCATGACGAGGTGCCTTAACGGGGTTCCCATTGTCACCTTCCAGGAAGCGTACGGAGACTGGTAGAGGCGCTGACATCGTGTGTCGATGCACAAGGTTGCTATTTTGAAGAATTTTAGTAATTTGTTCTTTGATCTGCAATATTTTTATTCCTCGAATTCAGGTTACTTATTTTGGGACATACCGTATAAATTCATACTTAGTAGAAATAATAAAAAAGAGACAGTAAACTTATTTCTCACCCGAGTGGAATTTCTTTTCGAGCCTTCTCTACTTATAAGAGGGCAAAACTGTTATTGGTTACATTGATAGCAATATTGTAAGTTTTAACACATCTTATTGAGATAACGGCGAAATAGCTGGCTGATTATATGTGGATCCTCTATAGTTTGCCTTTGTCTTACCCATAGAAGGATAAATACCATTAAATCTGTCAAAAAAATCTTAACACTTTAGTACATTTTGCATAGTGATAGTAGCGATAGTACGATTTTATGCAGAAATTTGCTAGTAAATGTTTTTCTGTGTCTGTACCATAAAAGCAAGGAAAAAACCAATAATGCTTTCATAGTATTAAGTCCTTTAATTACTGCTAATAAAATGAATAATTGTCTTAGTGTTATAAAATCTGGGGTCTAATTTTCAAAATCTGTCACAGTTTACAGTAACGACCACTCCAGAATCAAATTAATCGTTGATCGTAGATAACATTCGTAAAATAGACGAATTACGTATAGGCAAGGTCATTGGAAGAATCTGAAAAAACTAGATTAATGACGCAGCTTGATTTTTGCTCAAAACGTCGCACGGGAATGACTCGATACATAAAGGAAGTTTAATCACTCGAAATGGCGAATCAAAATGTGTAGATTTTCTCTTATACGATCTTTAAATGTCAAAGTGTTTACAGATAATCTGCAAATGCACGACTAATGGATTACTGCGTCAGTTGAATCAATCGAACTCACCTCACCGCGCACCACACTTGGCACTGCACTGCTATTCCCTAGCTTAGCTTGTTAGTTTAGTTCTCCCCAGAGGATGTGTCGTCTCCGCGAACTTAAGTCAAGAAGAGAAAGGAAATTAATGTACAAAAGAGAATCGTAACTAATAACACCCTGTCTTTTTCCTCAGTGATTTACAATTTCAGTCTCTAATAAAAAAGATAATGTGCCATAATGGCATGTGAGTGTTTAAAGAATTGAATATTGACCAAAATTCTCGTGAACAATCCTATTTGTTGACAATATTAATCAATATTTCGCAGAAAACAAATTATACCATGGGAAACTGAAATTAGGAGTTAAGACAGGTGTGAGTAATTATCGCTTGAGTTTTGTGAGTTTTTATCCTTTTATCATAACATGTGAACCAGGAAAATGGATACATTATATGACTACTAGAGCACTCTGTATTTGTAAATAAAGAATGTCTTATCATTTAAAGGAGTTAATGTCTTATAAACTGCACAACCGAACCGTATGTAAAGTTATGGAAACTGTTATTTGCATAGACAAATTACGTTTTTTTGAGTGATCCTATCAGAACCCTATATTAGCATCATTTTAAAAAAATTGTTCGCGAATCATCAAATGAAATTATTTAAAACAAAAATGTCAGAAATTCATTTAATTTGACATTTTAGGTTATACTGGAGCTCATCAAATAACATGCTTAGAATACTCAACAGTTTGCTGCGACGAAATAACCTACGTTGTGATTTATTATTCCTTTATTTATATAGGGTTTACACCAATTTTTGCGTTATAGGTTCACAATTATTTTCCAAAAGTTAAAAAAATGGTGAAAATAGTAGTAATACTCGTAAATTAAGATAGAAATACAAACATTATACATTAATTCAGGGCAAATAAAAAAATAAGAATGTCATGTTTGGAAGAAACCGAGGCAAACACTGTTTTAACTTGTTGTTGGTAGAACAGCTGCGGCAGCAAATAGGTCCCTGGGAACAATTAAGAGACGGTATTCTGATGTTAATCAACTTGAACAGGTCTGAGTGTATTACATTTGTTTATTCGCTTTACTGATCATATTAACATAAACGGGCTGATTGCTATTTCTGCGACGAAACATTTTCATAAACATATTCATTTTCCCGAACTGCCACTAAGTGCGCATTGAAACCGTCAAGGAAATACTCACAGTAAAATGCAACATGTATAACCAACAGCAGGAAAAACATCATAGCTGCGTAAACCACCGACTACAAATGGACTTTGGAAGCAGTGACGTACAGGCAAAATTTTAATATGCAGTTCCTTACTTCACTTCCACACATACTCTTATTTAGTTTAACAAAATAGCATTCTTCGGTTGAATTTGATGTGGATGTTAAAACTAATAAAGTAAATAATTCAGAAATAATAAGCGGTCCATGGCTCAATTTGTGTCCGCTTGTAATTAACTGTCCGTCACGTCTCCGTCATTCGCCACCAATCTATCAGCTACGTTCTCAAATTTTACGACGCGAAGTTTAGAGTTCAATATTGGAATTCACAATCGAGCTCCCTACTAGCTGTCTGATATCTAGTTTGTTTATTCTCAGTCGATCTCCACAATATCTTGTCACACTCTGGGGGCGAGGAATTTTGTCTCACAGGAACTTTGCGCCAGATGTATTTTTTCTCAAGGTATAATTGTCACTATTAAAATAAGTAAAGATCGATAATATTCCTCCATTTACTGAGTAAATAGCATAGTGAAACTCGTGTATTCTTAAAAAAAGTGACAATAATTTAGATGGTGACTACACATGCTAGAAATGTTGAGTATTCAAATGCAGTGTAAAAAATGGAACGCCCACTTTTTCTTCAGTTGACTAATGCGTATGTAAATGTGAGTACTCTCAATTATTTGTAGATGACACGTAATTCAATGTTTTATATTTTAGAATTTTACCCTGTAAACGAGAATTTTAAATATGAGTTGTTTTACAATTTTCCATTAGTTTATTTTTCCTACAAGCGATATCTATGCCCCACCGGTGGCGCATGTGGTAGTGTTGTCGCTCATCATAAAGTCATCCCGGGTTCGATTCCCGACGGTCCAGAAATTTTTTAGCTTTTTACATTAATGCCTTATTATAGCATTTGTCATGCAACATTATAGCTGTGACTACTGAAAAGCAAACCCACCTTCCTCTATCCAGCTCCTCCTAGTATTAATAACTCTTACTATTACTGACAACACCTAACCCCTCCACTTGGGCTAAGTTGTTGGTAAACCCAGCTAACCGGCCTACCTACTAACAATGACCTACCACCCAACTCCTAACTCCTATCGCTCGTTGTAGATAAGCTTCAATAGCACGCTACATTTCCCATTGACAAATACAACAATAATTTTGTTTTAACTTTTTTGTGGGGCTTTACGGCTCGTCGACATTTTGGTTATTAAAGCCCTAAATTTTTTTACAGGTAGTGGAAATGCAGTTACGCACTAAGGAGAGCCAACATGACTCTCCCCGCGTGTGGGATTCGCCGAATGACTCAACCATACCCACTAAAAGTTCTCCTGAATTACAACTCAAAACTCAAATTTCAACATATCTCAAAATTTTACACATCATTACAAAAATAAAAATAAAATAAAAAAGTAGAGGAAAATGAAAGATACCCTAACGTCGGGATCGAAAAGAACAAGAGGTGATCAAGGAAGGTCCGGAAAGGGAAAGGAAGGAGCGTTGTACAAGTAAGTGGAAGTAATGCCAGACTCAGTTCGGGACCCCGTGTTTGCCAAACACGTACTTACTAGATGTAAGTCCCCTGGGGGGAAATACAACAATAAAACAGCAATATCTTGTTTAATGTTGAAAAAAGTAGAAGTAATTATAAACTTGAAAAACCGAAAATTAGCACGTTTGTCTGAAACTCTGTATTTCTGAGAGTGAAAATAGAAACAAAAACATCACGGTGATGCATAATGAAACTTAACACGATGAACGAGCTTTTTTTATAAAAAAGAATCAATTATCTCAGGGTGTACATGGTGCGCATATCGCACCCGAAATTGTACCCCTCAAAATTGTACTCCCTCCAGCAACGGAGAGTTAATTATTTGTTTAGATAAAATTGTCATGTGCATACATTTTCACAGCCAAAAATGCAACTTAGTTAAAAACGAGCGAATTTTTAAAAATAGTTTTAATTTAAGGTGAACGGTTAATTCATAAGACAAAAGGATTAATTATTGTTACAGGAGTATTTCGTCGTAGCACTGGACGGGTTTTATAGCCAAGTACAGACATAAACCAAACGGTCATAACATTCTCTTATATGTTAAGGAGAGAAGTCAGAGGAAGGATGTTTCTTTTTTATTATATTTTCATCCGACTTTACAACCAAGGAAAACTGTAATATAGGTAAAAAATATTATGGGCACTTTGTGATTTTTGAAGTAAATATTTTTTTTAACGAAAATACAATTTGCATGGTACTATGTATTTTTAATTGCAAAGTACCAAACATAATGCGGCACCATAATACAATTCTTCTAAAACTATATCTGATTTCAAGTAATTAGTGAAGATGCTTAATTTTAAATAGGAATAGATGGGATAGTTGAAACCGAGTTTTGAATGTTAATCTTTCACGCCTCAATTTCAATGTCTTTCCGATAAAAGTATACTTTTAAGCACACTAATATCACGGGCCACTCTCTTCGTAAATTTCTTGTAACGAAGATTCCTAGTATGTTTACAATTACCCTGACGGGGTAAATATAAACATGGAACTCTGGTACCTACAAAATTCCTATAAGATATTACCAAAAATTTTCTGTTACCTTAATGCATTACTAATATCTGGTATTTGTCAATGGGCAGGGCAATGGCAGAATTTCACGTGATGTGAAACTGAAAACGAGAAAGTACTACTTTTTGAGTTTCTCCAGCAATTGCCACTTGGAGATTTGGTAGCATTTCTAGCTGACAGATGCTGACCAGGTAAACCTACACATACGCCTGCAAACAGAAGAGTTATGTTGCTCTTTTTAGCTATTATTTTTTTAGGGTAAAATGTAATTTTGATCATGTCATAATATATTTCAGTAATTTACCCTCTGTAAAGTAATAAATGGGGCGCATTAACTTAGAGTTTCAATCTTTTGGATAGTTCAATTTTCATAAGATTGTATTACAATAACAACTGGTTTAAAAAGGGCGGAATTTTAATATTTCATTCACAGAGTCTCCAACTTTTTGTGGTGGCCATTCTTGAGTTTCTCTTACTCCCAGTGGCGCTCAGATCAGTTAACATTTACCCCTTGTCTTAAAGTGCCCCACCTGACCTTATAAAGCTTCCTGTTTTAAAATCGAGGGCGTTTCACTTACATTGAGTTGATAATAATGTAAATTATACTGCTGAAATATTGAGAAGTCAATAAATTAAGTTTCTGTGGAAAGGATAAGTTCGCAGAAAAAACGATAAATATCAATATTAGTTACTACCAGTGTCATTTCTAACAGTTAAAATGTTTATGGTAAAGACGAGTTCAAGCGATTTCAAGACAAATGATGAAATAAAAACATATGAAAATATTCGGTAACTTTCTTAAAATGTCGATACAAATAAACGTAGAAAGGAGTGATATCCGAACATTTCCCTGGAATGTTTTGAACTAAAAGCAGAAGGCAAACTCTGACCTGATACAGACGCCACAATATTAAAATACTTAGAATACTGTAACATTTGTATTTGAAACTGTTTAACCGAATTTTCATGGGTGAATTGTGATCATATTATGCATTCCATTCAATTGCGTGAAATTTTTGGTTCAATAATGCAAGTTCTGTGGTACTCAAAACGTATGGAGTCGACATAAAATGGTTTCAAAATGTTCATTTAGTTACGAGTAACAATAATGGCATCCGCTCGGGCATGGTGGTAATGTCCATTAAAATCCTTTCCGAGACAGCAATCCATGCGGAACACCTACACAGGCTCTGTAGTACATTCCCAGCAATGAAAAGCACGAAGAGCAAACATTGATTGCTCTGCAAATAAAACTTACATTGCCCAAACGCTTTGAATTTTTTAAAATCATCAGTAGTCTAATAAGTATAATTTATACAAACTCTCTTCATATAGATAAATGAAAGGTAGAAATTAGGTGTTTTAGAAAAGAATAGTGTTCGCCACATGGTGTCCTTCCATCAATTCTTGCATTCTTAAGTGTATAGAAAAAGTTTTGAAATTGCGAAAAAATTCGATGGCGAGATTTTGACGGAAACGTCCGTTTTGGGTGTCCCAGATACCGAAAAGAAGGTTTTGAGCTCATCGTCCGAATGGATATTTTAGAAATTTGATGACAAGCAAATTTATAAGCAATTTTAATAAAGTTTGATTTGAAAAAAAAAATTCTCTAATTCTGAAGCGATTGCATCAATTGTCTTTCATGTACTAAATAATTATTCAAAATCACTTTTGTTGATGCTTTATTGAAACTGATAAAATGTTAGTAAAATCGTGTAAATATAATTTTTCTTAATGAAGTTAGTATCGCATAGTCTTTGAATAGTCTATAAGAAATAAGGTGTAATGATTATGCACCATTAGTTTCCACTGTACTCGTTGTGTACATAAAGTATTCGTGACCCATGAGTTGATTTTTGTGATCAAGGAATCATCCGATTTCTTTCAACTAGACGATTTTTGTAAATATTTTACTTCTGTGTGTTCGGTCATTTCACAATACTTTGATCCCACATGAAAAATTATCATATAGAACTATTTTCCATTTGTGTAGTTTAAAAAATCTATTGGGTGATTCAGCTTGTAACAAATTGACCAAATCGCAATTATCTAAAAACTTTTCTTTCAGTGAATTTCCATTAAAAACTTTTATTGAAGTCATTTGTTACAAACTTTTTCCATTACTTCACATTAAAAACACAGTCCGTTTTATGCGAAAGTTAAGTAAAAGCGTGCACTGAATGTGAAATAATGAAAAAAATATGTATTGAAATGAAACATTTCACTTCTATATCCGTAAGATCTTCAATTTTTGTGGTTCATTCTATCGTGAAAAGATATAAAATTCCTTACTATTTATCACCAAATGACATTTCAAGATCAAAGCATAAAAAATATATTTTTTTTTCAAAAATCAATTCCCAAAGTGAATCATCCTCAATGTTTTAAATTTTTGCCTACAGCACTCGTAAAACCGGAGAATAACACTGAAAATGTTAGAAAGAGTTATTCTTAATTGACAAAGTAATTTTTTTTAATGATTACTTTTTCTAATTTTTAAGTATGTAAATAACCTTGTTTATACTACCCGCATAAATAAAATTAAACATTCTTTATTAATTTGATATGGGTTATTTAATAAGAATAAGAATATTATAATGTATTAAATACTAACTACCCCGGCTTCGCTCGTATGTTTTAGTTATGTTGCACTGTAACTCTTCTTTATACTTTAGAATAGTCGAACATGGCAAATCCAAAATGTTTACTTTACTTGAAGCACCTCACGCCTGATCCTCCCGAGGCAACATACGACGGCGGCTGCTTGTAAAACTGAAATGGTTGAAAAAACCGGGGTCCCACTTTTCAACGCACGCACTATTCAACTTATCTACCTGCGCGGCGGAGGGTCAAGCTGTGGTGATGTGGGTGGTAGTCCCCAGGGTTGGGCAAGGAAAACGGCAACGTTTTCCTTGTCCTTAAAGGTTAGGTCTTCGCGGGTCTACCTGTGCCCGTCGCGTGAATCTCCAGTCAATGGGGACGGTGGGTAGGTATTTCTCGGAGTTGGCTTTACCACAAAAAAAAAATTCGCGAAAATTTTGTTATGGTTTTAGAATATTTGGAATCTGCGCCAAAAACATTGAAAACATGATACCAAACACAATCTTACTGGCATCAAATGCACATTTTACCTCTAGTCCAGTAATTAGGTGACGAAAAGAAGCAAGCTAGTGAAAAAAGTTTTTTCTATATCAATTTTTTAAAACAACTTTCACCTATATCTTGAAAACTATGCATTTCTATAACGCAACATTCTTGTACCAAAATAATGTAAAATACATTTAATTTCCAACATCTCTCATTTTGTCGCCAGACGAAAAGACATGACTCAAGAGCGCTATGAAATTAATAATTGTAGAATGGATACAACAATTATTTCTGTTAATTGTTGAAATTGGATCCTGCAGTATTGTTATTCCCCTCACTTCTTGTTTTCCTGGTATTTAAAAAAAATACAAATTGTAGAACTGCTGCTAAAATAATTAAATTTTGTAACTTATTTTTTGCATCAGTTGACGACGGTGTCGAAAATGAATGAGCCAGTGCTCATGATATTTGGACCTCAAAATGGTGACGTTTTTTATTTCAATATGAATGGACCTCAAAATGGTAACAGTTCTGTTTATTTCAATATGAATGAATTTATAACAAAATTAAAGAAACGTCTTTCATAAGTTTTACAAAATAGTTAGCAATAAAATATGAAACATTTTACGATATTTTTACTTTTAAAAACCTACAATGACTCATAGTCATAAACTCACGGACTTGTACGATTACTTCGTAGACCAATGGTTGGACGACCTCATGCCAAGAAGGATGTGGAATTGCAGTGGCAGGTGGCATCGCACGAATAATGTATCGGAGGGTTGAAATCAACGCATAAATTCTTTTATTCCCAGAGCACACCCAAATATTTACTCATTGATAAATATTCTAAGAGGACACTGAGTATTACGGAAATATGCTGGATAAAATAAGCCTGAATATTCAAGGGAAAAAAAGAAAAAATCGTCAGTAAAGATTGATGATGCTTTGGCAAAGTCATTACAGAAACTAAAAAAGGATGGGAATATAAAATTTTTCCTTCAAAAAGTGACCTACGTTCAAAAATTGGAATGATCAGTCTGAGATTTTACATTATTCATATTTTGATAAATTAGATTTTTTGTGTATTTTTCTCTGTTCCATTTCACTAACACGTTAGATTTAATAGAAATATGTTCGATTTAATAGAAAGTACGATTCCTCCTACAAAATTTTGAATCAATCTTCCAAATTACGATCTCGATAAAAAATACTGTGTAAAATTAGGAGAAAACATGGGGAACGAAGGGAGACTACCTCCACGTGGTGTTCCCTGGAAACGACAAAAGTCGGTTAAGTCTCATAAAAATCTTCAAATACATGATTGTACTACCTAAATAGATGTAAAAGTTTGTATCTATCTTTTACATGATATCCTTATGAACTGTCCTCATGAATTAACTCCCCTATTTAGTGAATGCATAATTAAATGTCATCACCTTCTCATTTATGAATAAAAACGGGAAGTAATCAAGGAAGATACTGTTGCTTCGCAGGAGTTATTTTTCTTATTATTAACAACAGGCGAAATAATGATCATTACGTTAAATGTTTTAATTTTGTTATTTATTTTTATTAGTGTCGTAGAATTTTCGTAGATTAACTGATACTACGGTGAAGGACATATATGTGTTATTTCACTAGATATATATGGTGTTGAACGTCTAGTGAAATAACTCTTATATTTATTTAGAAGTGTCACACGTTGACGGCGACGGTAGTCTGTAAACTTCTTCTTCTCCAACCCTGCGGACTACCGCCCACATCATCACAGCTTGACCCTCCGCCGCGCAAGTAGATAAGTTGAATTGTGCACGAGTTGAATAGTGCGTGAGTTGAAAAGTGCGCAACTCATAAAGACAAAGCTATCCGTCCAAATTTCAGTTGCCATCTTTCAGTTTTCATCTTTCTTAAATGCACAAAACCCAGATAACATTTAATTTGATGAAGAATAATTTTTACCTACTTGAATTACTCTTTTATTGAAGTATTTTAACGCTTATATTTGAAAAAAAAAATTCAATTATTTACGTTCTTTTGTACATAGACATGTGCTAACGCGGCTGTTTTGTATAACTGAGAGGGACAATATTGTCACCTATCTCTAACCGTTAAAGCGGAGTACGCAAAAAACTCTCTCCGAAGATTTTTCACCCGACTTGATTGTCTATTATCGTTCTTGTCTATTACTTGTGATGCTGTATGTACTGATGCCTTGCCAGAAAACTTACCTATGAATTAAGAAAAGAATCACGAAAATCGAATGAGTGGATTTCGAGTTTTAACAGAACAAACAGGTTTACAGACACAGGCATGTGACTTTGTTTTATAATACGTATAGATGACTAATTATTAAATATTACACATTTAGATTAATATAAAATTGTCCCGGGCTACCCGTGCAGGACTTCAAAAAACCTGAAAAACAATTTTGCTGTAATTTGATATTACTAACTCTAACAACTTGCGAGAAGTAACTTTACGAAAATATGTGGGAGAGAGGATTCCTTCAAAATTTTAAATTGAAACCGTAACTTTTATAGAAAATTTTGATTAAGTATTGAAAGAAGTAACTTTTCAATAAAACCTTTTATTATTTGCGAGCGAATAAACTAAGTTCAATAAAACAAATTCGTCACTTTCAGGTCAATGGTTAAATTTAAAACAAAACGTTTCGACCCTAAATGCAGTCCTCTTCAGTTGAATAAAAATATTTTACGTTCCCAATAAGACAAACATTTCACTCATCACAAATATTTACAACACCACACATCACTTTAAAAAAACCTTACTGTCAACGTTATAAAATCAATCATAGGCATCATCGTACAAACAGATGCTTCCTCATGAGAGGATAAGTCGTAACTGAAATTTCAATTTTTTTGAAAACAGGAGATGTCAACGGATGTTGGTGCAGTGACTCATATATTCCATATCTTTTTTTAATATTTCAGAGAACTTATCTGTATCAGATTGTAAATTAATACTATCAGTGTTCAATTTTAGATATGCCATTTCTGGCATTGCTCTCTTTTTGTATTGTGTTTCTTTGTCTTTAATTCTAACACTTTCCCAGTTAAAATCATTTTTATTGTTTATTCTATGTTCCGTAAGAATAAAAGAAAGATGTGTTGTTATCTACTAGTAAAATATTTACTCATATAATACTTTCGCCAGCTTAGCTGGCATCAAAGGGCAAAAATCAGGCTGAAGATGCTAGCTAAGCTGGCGAAAGTACTATCTGAATAAATATTTTATTAGTAGATAACATCACATCTTTAATTTTATTCTTAAAAATGAATACTAGTATCACCTCACCGATATCCAACTATGTTCCGCAATTCCACTTTCACTTCTTGATGGTGATTTGCTCAGAGAGCAATGATATGACATAAGTGATTTGACACGAGATGGGAATTATACATTTATTGCTAGTTGTAAACGTTTCGCCACCATGTATTCCCTGTCGTTTACGTCGCGAGACCTGACATTTTCTTACCTGTGCCACATTTCCTTCTGTACTTACTATTCAACCCATGTGTACTGTTCTCTATAAGGCAGATTACATCAGAGAGTATCTGTAAGAAGAGATCTAGGCGTCCATCGAGGCTAGTGGGACGCAGGAATCACTAGAGGCTGCGAGCGCAGTAGCCATCGTCTGGTCCAGGAGAGAGCTCACGAGTATTTCAGCCTTGATTGGGGTCACTGTTCGTGAGAAAAGATGCCACCTGGCGATGGAGAACGAGCTATTGCTCGCCAACTTATGATCTATTTGTTAATACAAAAGTGTAATTTTTAAGCACTTAGACATCATCCAAACGGTCCTTGTCCATCGTGACAGGCCGACTCGTCACCGCAGATCTTCGCCGACGCAGTAATGTAAATTCTTCTTGGTTGGAGCTTCCCACTTGGAATATTGTGACACCCTGGTCTAATAGAAACTGTCATCTAGTGGTCAATCCTAGAAATAGAAAGGGTCAATTTCTCTCCTCCTCCACCAGGGCCCAAATCGTATCCCAGCATTTCTTTGTTCATGATCTGGCTGCTCCGTATCTCTTCAGAAGAGCAGTGCCCAACGCATCTATTTTCGGATCATAACCATGCTTATATCATTAGTATAAGTAATCTCCAACGGGCTTATCACCGTTCTAGTACTGTTGTTTTCGTTATCATAACCTCTATCGTCAGATGCACAATATTCAAGTTATCGTGCGCTGCCCTTCACTAAATAAATACTCATTCAATCTTCCACATACAAAATATAAAATCCAGTGAGTCAACGAAAACTTCCGATAACACTTTGCGAGATAGGCGCTCGGAGACCGTTCAACAGAAATATTTTATTTGAATCGGCATACATGCAATACACACGTATACATCAGTATACTAATCTATTGAAAAATGTTAGCAAGGAACTTATTAAAACTGGGAAAAAGATATGATAATTCGAAAGCAGATAATTTTTGTGAAAACATTTTGTTGACATCTTCGATTGACTCCATAAGCGTCTTAGCGAAAGAAACAATGGTTCACTTTCGGATAAGATTTTTAACAACATGGGCTACATTTGAGAAGAATTTCGCTTAGTGTTAATTCGCCTAAGATTTCTTCCGAATCTTGCAAGTAAATCCTTGTACGAAAAAAAGGGTTTAATTTTGTGAGATTTTCATTGAAACAACGCTAAATTTTACAGTCATATTCTATGTTATTTTCTTACAATTCACAAAGTACGTTTTACACTTTTTTGTATTACATTACTCAATAAACAAAAAGCGCCAGTGCAACACAATTTAACACGGTTTTCATTTAGCGATATATAGAAGTGAACAATTCAAAAAGATAAGCAGTTTCTTCAAATGCCACATTGTTGTCATGTACATCCCCGTTATTTTTCTTTTGGAAGCTGCGAATTAGATAGATCTGTATCATTAACAGATGTGAACTTACCATTCGCAAGTGATTGGTTACTACGTATCCTGAAATTTTTGCTTCTTATTTATCCGAAATTAGATATAAAGAAACGTAGTCCCCGTTTGACCGATTCAAATTTAAAGTGATATTTTAATGTGTAATTTTTTTATTAATATTTAGACAATATTGCAAATAGTGAGATACAGTGCAAATAGTGAAAATTCAATAATGCACATTTTACTCTATTTCACCGCCTTATAATTAGAATTTCGAAAAACACTTTCTTAGGGGGTGGTTTTGTTACAAATGGCACCTAGGTACAGTCCAAATTTCAATTTTCTGTCTTGCATAGTTTAGGCCCTGCGTTGATGAATGAGTCAATCAGGATATCGTCGGTAATTCATAGAGATGTTCTTTTTGTATTAACAATGAACGATTTGTAGCAGCAGTGAGTGCCACTTGCTTAACCCTTAATCCAGGTAAATGTTACCATTGGAGTCATCATCAGTAAAAATTTACAATTATCAGTTGTCATATCAATGCGCATATGTTCCTTGTGAGTAGTGTTTAAATAATTTTACATAAAATCACATATTTAGGTCACACTATAAAATCAAATGATTATACATCCTGCAAAATGTTTATTCTAGTTCTTATAATAAAAATTCATATTAATTGAACATTTTTCATAATGATGCATTATCAACATCAGATATGCTTTATCAACTTCTTTATATCGTTATAGTTCCAACAACGTACTTAGTTCGTCTAACAGCAGCAATCCATTTATTTCTTTGCTCTCTTTTGTATTCACTGGTTGAAAAAACAAAAAAAATTGTATCAGCAGAATTTATAAAATTATTGTTACATCTTACTATGCAACTACTCTTTTAATACACTGTAATATAACATTCTTCAGTGCTTCACTAAAAGTTATTAATTAAAACTCAAATTTCCGACATAACATGATTACATGTCTTCCTTATAATTCCATAAAGGCTATCATACTTCAAATATATATGTATAAGCGAAATACCACTCACTGACTCAACACGCAATCTCAGAAACTACAAAATCTACAAACTTGAAATATGGCAGGTAGGTTCCTATTAGGGAATAGACATCTTCTAAGAAACGATTCTACGAAAATTCGTCCTTAAGTGGGTGAAATGGGGGTTGGAATATTTTCTGTATTCATCACACCATAATTCTAGAGTGTCTGGAGCAATTTCAACCAAACTTGACACACAGATGACTGACTAAATGACAACAAGCACTATGTGTGTAAGACATCTCTTGCACCCCTAGGGAGGGGATGACATGTGAAAATAATGGAAAAATGTGATATTAGATACGAAATCACACTTTTTGGTGTCGTTGAGATGGATAAGGACACCTCCGAAGCTTTGAAAGTTCACAATCAATCCACATTGCAGATAATAGACCGCTAGCATCCTTGGGTTAGAGGTGGGAATGAGAGACAGGTAAAAATAATCAAAAAGCGTCCGATATAAGATGAATAAATAATTTTGGGGACCGCTGATGTGAAGTGACACCCTCATTACCACATAAGTACATGATCACCCCCTATTAGAAATTAACATCCTTTGTGTTGGGGCGAGAAAGAGTGAAATGTAAAAATAATCGAAAGTGACCGATATTGTGTTGAGATCGTAGTTTTTGGGGCCTCTGAAATTAGTAGCGACATTCTGAAAGACGTCGAAGTCCACAATCATCCCGTGTAAACTCCAGCACCCCTAGGGAAGAGTATGCCTTGAAAAAAATTCTAACGCGAAATACCAGTTACGAGTTATTTTCGGCGTCGCTGAGGTGGTAGTGAAATCCCGTAATCGTGTAAGTCTGAACTTAGTCCTCATGAAACAAACACACCTCTAGCACCCGTTGATTGAGGGGGTGGAAATACGTTAACGGATAACAATAATTGAAAACTAATATTGAAATATAAAAAAATTCGTCGGATACATAGTTTCAGGGTTGACGAGATGTTTCAACTACCAATGCTGTTATGTTCAAGATGAGATCGCAAGGGAACACTATTCTAAGAGCTAAGGACAGAAAGGGCGAGACGTAAAAATAAGGCAAATGGACCGATATTAGGGTCGAGTGCATGGTTATTGTGTATTGTGAGATGAATAATCGTACTTTCAAAGACATTATGTACCCTTCAGACCACATGAAGTGCACAACGCCCCTAGAGATGGGGGTTGGGAAGAGCGTGACACAAAAAATTATCAAAAATGTCCGCTAAGAAAGGATTCTACAATAATTCACTTCTAAGGGTGAAATTAGTGTTATCTAAAAAATTTCTTTTGAATTACATATGTGAAAATAAGGGATTGAGGGTACACACCAATACTATCATACCTCCGACATTAATGGATAACATTCTCAGTGGATACCAATGAGAATACGAGGAAAAGTAAAATTGGAGACATATTACAGAATTCACGCGAGCGAAGCTGTGGGTACTCAGCTAGTTATTATATAAAATTAAAATTAAAAACACATAATTTCATTTGTGTAATGCGGAAACTCTGAAGGAACTTATCGGATCAGTTTTCCCCAGAATCACCGCTGTAAGCGCTGGGGTCGCTTTTCGAGACGCCGCGCTGCAGGTTTCATGTACGGTCCCTATAGGCGACCATGTCCATGGGAGCTCTCTGACTGTAGGGTATACCACATGTTATCACGCTTATGACTTAGCTGACGTGCATGTGAGCGACATCGACTGGTTTCCCGGTATATGAACCGCTATAGGTGGGAACAGTAGCCTACTTCGGCGGGGGTGGTCCGCCTCGGACCTCCATCTGTGAGTGGCCTCTGAATGGATCAGTAAAAATCATAAAAAAAGTAAATTTGAACACACATACACACTAAACTTTTTTAATACATTAAAGAATAATTGAGTTCATTGTACATATCAACAAAATTGTAAAATATTTTTTGCAAAAAATGGATTATTATAATATAAATTATTGTAAAAAATTGATTATTGTAAAATAAATCTCATTGGTTTAATACACCGGTGCGATCAATATACACTTGTCTCCAAGAAAATACGTTTGTGTGTCACTTGAGGATGGGGAATCTCCTAAAAGACTTCCACCCCGGACCTCATTAGAAGTAGGTACGCCACTGTGTGGGAGTGGGACGTAGTAATATCAGAACCCCTTTCATGTAACGAACGATCACTTCTTCCGTTTGCTTGTTTGTTTGTCTATGTTGTAATTACATTGCAAGATTCTAAGTAAAATAAATTAAGAATTTCGTGAAATGTGGAATAAATAAGAAAGCACGTACAATCTCAATAAATAATTTTTTGAACTGGTATTAAGTTTTGAGTTATATCAGTATTTTTCATTGATAGTGCTTAATTTAATTTATATGTATTTTTGAAGAGATTTATCTCGTGTATCAGTTGTATGAATTATTGGATCAACATCGTCATCAAATCTCAACGATCTATCCCTAATCAAATGAGAAAATATACGAAAAACGTCTCAAATGACAAAACTAGAAATATTGTCTGAAAGATAATCCATAACATATGTTATAGAAGCATTGCTGGAAAATAAGTGTATATAATAACTCATTGATTATATATTTCACAACTAGAAAATTCGTTAACAGTGAATACTAGGGTACAGCCCACTGCAGTCCAGGGTTTTCACAATTGGCATTTGGGACCCTTGTGGGGTCAATCCACAATAATACCGGTTGTGAGATGACGCAAAGAAACGCCAATATACTCCTGAATTATTAAGTTTAAAACACATCGCGAATTCAAGATACTTGTTATGATCGCGAACCTTAAAGACTAAAGTAAAGTAAATGAAAAATAAAGGTTTAGAATGCTCATGACACTCGGAACAATTGTCAAATTTAATAGTACTTTACACGTTGAAAAGAAGATGCTAATATCTTGAGAACAGATGTCAAAAGTATTTCCAAATTTCTGTTACTTAGCATAACTTTCCAGTTTATTTAAGGCAAATTAATTTTGTTTTATGGAATGACTACGTACTATACGTGAAGATAAAAATTAGATGTATACATTAATGTTGATTAATATGTCCATCATATGAATTTTCTCTGTCCAAAATAACTTCCTTCCATTTAAGTCTTCTAACAATTGTGTAACGTTCTTCTTTCAAGTCGCAGTCTAGAATCCATTCCTCTAAAATGCGTAATTCGCTGTGGTCAACAGTCTTCCGAACTGCTTATTGCTCCAATGTTGAAGCAATATATTTTGCTGAGTCTCTGCTGATTGGCCGTATAAACAGCCCGTGAACTTGAATTTTCACTTGGAACTAAAAACATGTTGTGTGTGTCGCTACGAATTGAAACGTAGTGCAATGAAATCCTCAGTGTCTTAAAAATCCTTAAATTCTCCGAGCAAGCATGAAACTTGCTCAAAAGAAAAACTCTTTCATTGTGATTCGATAATGCAAAATTTCGTCAGGCACACTGAATACTGACATGGAATACTGAATAAAATTATTCCTCCCGGTCTTCCTATTGCACCATAAGGTATGTAAGTTGTCAAGTTTATAATATGGCGTATTAGTATGGAAATCGACAATGCGTATAATATGAAAAGAAGATTTGATATCTGTAATATTATGTGAAGTTGAAGTCACTGTTCGATGGGACAGTCCAAACCTATGTTTTCATACACGCGAGAAGTGCAAGATCTCTATTTGTTAACCTTGGACTATGCTTGCCCTTGCTATCAGCTAATCCGTAAATGTTGGCAGCTTTACCATAATAGAGAAATTCTTCCCTACACATTCATAAGAAATTTTGCCTGGTGTCATAGTTCTGCGCAGCGCCACTAGCTTCAATCGAATATTAGACGACGGGGTGCAATGAACTATGAAATGTTTCGAACTTCCCCTCCAAGAAACATTCCAACCAACTTTCCATCGGTGGAACAATCTTGCCAGCGGGGATTGGGGTGAGCATCTTTGGGGAGGGGGGGCACAGGAACCAAATCTGCCAGAGATAATAGAGAAAATTTGCAATGGAATGACATACTCAGTGAAATTCACCTTTTGTATCTTCCGAAGATCGGAAAGGCAGGATGAAATTACAATCGGATCAATATTTACAATTACTTGGGCATAGTGCACGCGAACCGCTAATTATCAAAAACTCCAGTGTGCTTCGTTTTTAGTATATAAGAGTTTCTATATCATATTATACAATTTGTTGCGGATTTCAGTCCTACGCATTGTGAGAGTATTATTTCAGCTTAGAATTTTAGGCCGAATGGAGATAGTGTAAATCGTGACTAGTATACATTAAAAATTATTTTCTTATAGTTTGGTCACGTAGTATAGGCGTTAAGGTGATCAAAACGGAGGTGTTGAACTGCGAACGGTCCTAATAATCTGTCCTTTGGATACAGGCGAATTCCGCGAACAGTCTATGATAAAAATTTTACGGTTACTATAGATCCTTATAATGCTCTTATCCCCAGCCAATGACAAATAGTCCGACAGCCCCATCATTGTGTCAATTAGTAAGCATGTTCTTTCTGGTATGTTCAATAATACATTTCACGAAATAACACATTTATATTCCAATAAGAATATTCTACATGAGTAAAATAGAATACTGCAAAATCATGCATTCAAACTTATTCTGCACAGTAAAATATGCCTTACTTTTTATTTTAATGTGATTGTTCATGAATTGTCTTCATTCGATCTAATTCTTCGTAATATTGATTTCCATTCATCTGGGTGGTTCGTGCCCCCTTCCACTGTGAATAAATTAATTGAGAATCCTAATTGAGATAGCCAGCTAGAAAAGGTGAGCTTATTTCATCTCACTATGATGTATCATATGACGTAGGTCAATGAGGAAGAAATTAACACATTGAAAACCAAAATTTTAATTTTTCATTTCTCAAAAGATGGTGTTTTGAAAATGTTCAAATGAACAGGAGGAATAGCTGATACCTTTGTAAATCATCCGGGAAAATTTAAATGTGGGATGAAAAAAATAGACCCAGTGTGAAGACAATAAAATAAAGAAGGTTGCTTGCCATGTACTGCGCGTGACACCATAACTTTTTTTAAATTCTTGCCAAACATTATTATTATAATAAATATTGCTTTAGTTTGATAATTCAATGAATGTATTATCAAAAATGTGTCCCTTTCTGTATATGTTCAAAGTATATATTCTCAGAAGAGTGTATCTTTCTGATACAATTATGAAAAAGAAAAGTTCAAAATGAGGTAATACTATTGGTGTGATATTACGTGATACAAACGGTGAGTAATTTTGTTGAATATATCATACGTAGTATATTTATCCGCATTGGATAGATATTCGAGTAAACTAACGGTAAAACGCATCGCAGATATATGGTTTCCAAAAATTAAAGAAGCGGTAGAATTTGGGAAGGAGTCTGGGTAAAAAACAGTACACAAACAATTATTTTCCAGGAATATATGGGAAAAGCATAAATAGTTGGAACAAGTTTAATAGTCTGGCTGGTAACAAATTCAACCAGGCGTAGTTTGAATGACAGCGTGGAAAAGAGAATAATTCCCTAAAATAATAAGAAGCTAAAAAATGTGTGACTCTTCTGGAGAAAAAATCACTTTATTACTAACATTAATACCAGATAATGTGATAAGGAAAAGCAAAATATTCTTAAGACTTAGTCGTCCTGAGGTAGAGATTCAGATTTAATCGCAACATCAGACAGTTCAATTTCATACACCTCTTCAAGAAAGAAGCCTATCTCCCATTGCCATAAAAGAACACAATCTTAGCAGTATAACACATACAATGTTTAAAAAAAATTTATTTCTTTATTTTAATGCACATAATTATGAGATATTCGTTACGTAAGACGTACGGCGTAAGTATTCGTGGAAGTTAATTTCTGCACTTACTAGTGTGTATTATATTCCATCATCTTCAAAATATGGGAATTAATTTTGATACTCCGTCTTAATTCTTCTCTTCTCATCGCTTTGTAGTCTCACTGAGCAGTTGAGTTCATGGATTAGTGACAAACTTTAAAGGGAAAAAACGTTCTTTAAAACATAACCTTTAGTGACTTTCAAGGACTTTTAAGGCTCGCTCGATATTTTGATTTATCTGGAGAATGTGACGAATCGGTGCAATAGTGGCAAAACATGCTGAGTTTGTAAGGAAAATGAAAGAAAGTGTTCTTCAGTGATGGCGAACAGCCCGGACTGGAACCATCCCGGGAACCTTGTTTTCTTTGGTCCAGTATTTCAAAGTGTTCGAACAAAGTTACCCGAACGGAAACCACGTAAATCGGGGTCTGAAGTCCAGAGCTCTATAAAAATAGGTGAGGGCAAGCATTATGTTTTGTCCCGTTTTCAGTAAAAGGTTTTCTGCGGTGACTTCATGTAAAAGGTTACTGCTCCTTCACGACAAGAGGAGCAGAATATTTTTTTTTTAATAATTGAATAAAAAGAAAATAATTATTTCATGCTAGTGACTTCATACCAATTTAATATCGTACCCATGGTCAACATTCATTATTTTTTTTTGGAAAAAATAATTCTAAATAAGTATTAAATGTTATATTTATATAAGCATGATAAATTGAAAGGCGTTTCTATGTTGCTCATTGTTTTATTGGTATAAAGCTTTTTCGGCTGCATAGCAGCCATCGTCAGTAACATACACTGAGTATTGAGGAATATTTTTGGCGAATTCGCCAAAAAACAATGAGCAACATAGAAATGCCTTTCAATTTATCATGCTTTGATAATGTTGCTAAAGCTCCACAATTACCAAGTATATATTTATATAACTTCAATAAAACTATATCAATCATTATTCAGTTATTATAAAAAACTTTGTAATTAGAACTATTAACAATAATTATTTCAAAATGTGTACTAATTTATATCCTTGATTAATTAAATTTTATTTTTAGTTATTCTACAGCACACATTTCTGAGCAAACAAGAAAATATGAGTACTATTAGTGTTCGTTACCGTTGATTATTGATTCTTTTTCACTTTTTAATTAATATGTTAATACCTCAAAAATATGGATAGGAAATCCACAAGAATAAGCCAATTTGGTTAAATTTGCCATTTTTTCATCAAAACAGCATCTTCAGCTGTCAAAGCTACCATTCTAACACGATTAGATTAAAAGTTAATTGCCCATTGTGCTCACTTTTTCTTAATCGTTCTGTCCTTCATAGAGTCTTACTTACAAAGATATCTCAACGAGCATAAAAGAACAATCGATTAATATCTTCCTTTCAAGAACCTACATGCGGAAAAGTGATGACTAAGATGATCTAAGAGTGTTGTGATGAAATTTTTGCCTTGCGGTATTACATAACGCTAAATTTCAAAGGGTCTGTTTTGCAGGACGCTTTTTAACCTAAAAGTTTGTCACTAATCCAGAAGCTCAACTACTCAGCGAGACAAGAGAGCAATGAGGGAAGAACAATTAAGTCAGAGTATCAAAATTTGTTCCTGTATTTTGCAAAAAAGTAACAAACAATAAATTTGTTTGTCCGGGACAAACCTCGTCTCAGTAGATAGAACAACCAACGTTTCGGCCATCTTGCTACGTTCTTCTTCCGGGCCATATCAGAGTCGTACAGACCCAAGTTGCTATTGTACTCTCGACATAAATAGAGTAATATCTCGCTTGATGTTGACACCCGACATTTTCATCACTATGCAATGCAAAATATAAATATATCTCAAAATATACCGGTTTAAAAATGTTCAAATTAAGAGGAGGAATAGCAGATACCTTTGTGAATCATCCGGGAAAATTTAAATGTGGGATGAAAATAGACCCAGTGTGAAGACAATAAAATAAAGAAGGTTGCTTGCCATGTACTCCGCGTGACACCATAACTTTTTTTAAATTCTTGCCAAACATTATATTAAATATTGCTTTAGTTCAATAATTCAATGAATGTATTATCAATACTTATACTCAATAATATTTAGCCTCCGGTAGCCTGTTCTAAGTGACGAGGAGACCGACTTAGCACTCCACGTGACTTCTCATTGTTTCGAGCGGTGCGCCCCTGCCCCTCCTAATCCCACAACACTCCTCACCCATCACAGTGCGGCTCTGCTTTACTCACAGGTGGCCCTCTGCGCCGCTCTCCCCGTACCCCTTCATTCCGCTCTGCTATAGACGCCAGAGGTCAGGGTGGGGGAGCATCCGGGAGGAGAGGGTGCTGACTGCTCGCTCGAAACAGCCGGGCGGCTCGGCAGTCGCGGACGCTGAAGCGGCGTGGAGGCGCTGCATCGGGATCGGAAGTGGAGGGGGCTGGAGAGCGGGGGCGAGAGGGCTTTTCGTCGCACGGGCGCAGCGGCGTCGCAGCAACGCAGCCAGACACTGAGTCAGTAGTTCGTGTAGCGCGAAAGTGCTCGGAAGTGAAACGTGGTGGCCCGAGCGAGTTACATCGGTGGAAGCAGCGCACCCGCGGCTGCATCGACCCGACCCGACTCGATCGGTCGTCTCCCTTTGCCCACACCCTGTCGCGGGTGCTTCGTCGGCGCAGACGCGCCACAAGCCGCGGACCGTGCCGTGCCTTGCCGTGCCGTGCTCCACCGACCGTCGACACGTCTCTACGCACTGCCGATCCTGAACTCTCACAGGTACTGCAGCTCGTCCTTCGTTTTTGCACCTTCTCAGTGTTTATCGTGCAGATGTGTTTGGAATTTGATACAGAGCTGTCTGATAGTCATTGTGGGGGGAATTAAAGCGACTTATATCTCGGCGAATGGTTTACTCAGCGCATGCGCACTCTCATCAGAAGAACGGCGGTATTTTGTAACGGATATGAATAGTTCATTGTGTACAAGACGGTGAAATGAGTTTTTTCGTGAATATAAGAATCATTAAAAAGAAAAGAAATGAGGCAAATGCTATGTGATACATCCGTCATTGAAAAGTTATTCCTGAATAACATTCTGTAGTTATGGGAGTCAATAGATTCTCGGATCTTCAGGTCTTGTTGCCTCACAGAAATGTTTAGGGAGCAGTGGTTGTAACTCGACTATGGAGATCAGTGACTGGTAATTACGGCTATGAGTATTCGGTAAGATTGGGTAGGCGAAGAAAGGACGATAAGTATTGACTTTTGGTGTCATTTGATGCATCACGGACGCAATTGCGCTTACATCGATGTACTGTCAAGAATGCGTGACGTTGACTACTACAAATAATCAAAATTTCCTGACAAGAAAATAGTTAAATATTGCTTTGCATGTATTTTGGATAAATTAATAAATTTTGGTGTAATTACGGTTCCTGTCATTTTCTGAAGAGTTCGCTGAAATGAAATGTTCACCCGGTTGTGATATAACCAGTGCTGCTAAAATTGTGTTAGAAGTATTAAAAATTTCATAAACGCGTTGTATCATGTGATGAAAAACCCTCTGTGTCAAGCGAAACAGACAATTGTTCGCCCGCTGACAGTACGGCGTCGCCACGCCAGTGTGACGCGCGTTCGCAGTGCTTGTGTCACAAGCACGTGCTGCGTCGTCGGTACAACGCCTGGCATCAGCCTGGCATTGATTCTTTGATTCGCTTCCAGCTAACGTGCGTTTGTTGGCGGCGGGGAGGGGACGGGGATGAACGTGTGCTTGTGCCAGCGTCGATGTGCAACTTAACCTTGTTCCTCACTTTCGGAGACCTTTGTACATGTGCTTGCGACCTTGGATGTCTTTTGGATTTTCCACGACCCGCTACCAGCGCAATTTAGAAAATGAATTAATCTGATTAATTCTAATCTTTCTACAAATGATATTCTACAAATGTGATAATCACTTTTGTTTCATAAAAATACATTTTACATCATACTATAATTTAGGAACAAATTCCGCATGCAATATTTTCTTTCAATATATTGTGAATTTTAAGAAAATCATCTCCGTAGTGTTATTATATCTCCCGGCACTGTCTTATCTAATTTCACGATCTCAATTTACGTAGCAGCTTTCTGCAAGTTTATATATAATATCATAAGTGGACATTACGAATTGTAAAGTACAGTTTGGTAGGAATCCGAATCGATATTGGAGAGGTATGAAAGAACAGCGGAAAACATTACTTTGAAAAAAACTATAATTCCTTTAATGAAAGATCAACCTTGGAGATTATTCTCATGAAAGAGTACCGTATTCTCTTTAATCCTAACAATCATCAATTTTATTATTACTGTAAAGAATACCACCATTATTTACATACCTTTTTAAGTACTCTATTTATCAGACTTATTAAATGCAACTTGCATACGGCACTCACAGTACTGGCATTTAACATACAGTAGCCGTACATTCGTAAGTATTTTATTTATTCGGACACAGTAGGACGTGGATTATTATTAAACCTAATAACCAATCATATTAACTGGGAGATATTTAAAGCCAAAACTGCGAAATTGTACTAATTTGAACGTACATTTTACACAAGAGAAATAGGATTACACTTTAATCTTCTTTTTCAAAGTTTTTGATTTACTATTATACACTTCAGAAGTAATTTGGTGACTTATAGGGGTAGCATGCAATTCTCACGCTTGTATTTCGTTGTGTAATGAGGTTAAAGAAAATGTGACAAAAAAATGAAAGCCTTTGCCAGGGTTAGGCGCACAACATGGAAGTTATCGTTAAGGAAAAACGTGTCAACATTAGTCAGCCAATGCAAACTTGCTCCTCACACTTGTGAAAGGTGTAGAACGTGTTCCTCGTTCAGAACGCCAACAGGGAACTTCTTATTTACCTAGCAAGTGCGAGGCAGCCTCAGGTTTATGATAGACTCCGTGACGTATTTGCGTACAGTAGATAATGAAAGGATAACGCTTTTTTAAGGAGTGTTTTACTGCTTGTAAGCTAACTGTACGAGAGAAATTCCTTCGAACCGTTATGTTTTTCGATTATATTATCGCCGTAATTTTGTGAGCTGCGAAGTGTCGAGTGTGGGACGATGTTAGTGATTTAGATTTTTTTTTGTGGGGCTTTATGGCTCATGTCGACATCAAAGGTCATCGGAGCCCGAAAAACTTGTACAGGTAGGGAAAATGCAGTTACGCACTAGGGAGAGCCAACATGACTCCCCCCGCGTGTGGGACTCGTCGAATGATTCAACCCTACCCACTAAAAACCCTCCTGATCTACAACACACCAAAACATATCTCACAACATACATCAAATGGTGGGGGGNNAGAACAAAAAATGAGAGGAATGAGGAAAATGAAAGATACCCTAGCCCTAATGGCGTCGGGATCGAAAAGAACAAGAGGCGACCAAGGGAGGTCAGGAAAGAGAAAGGAAGGAGCATGGCACAAGTAAGTGGAAGTAATGCCAGACTCGGCTCGGGGCCCCGTGTTTGCCAAACACGTACTTACTAGATGTAAGTCCCCTGGGGGGTTTAGAAATTAAAGACTGCGGTAGTTCTCGGAGGTTTCTTTTCATACGATCCGATTTTATTCGTACGGAATGAATCGTAGTCCAGTTTAGAGAGATATTCAACCTCAGAAAAATCCCCATAAAGCTGGAAATGCGTTTGCTCCTCTCGAACATCATTTCAAAATAAATATCTCAAGTTCCTATTTATTCCTATCTATTATGAAGTTTCTCCACTCTGTGGGAATGTTGACGGAGGTATGTCTGTTTCCGTACGGATAAAACCGGACGTGAGAAAGAGGCCGGAAGCGATTGTGAGGGGGACACGTGGTGCATCCGTTCTAGAATTTAAAAAAACATGTACGCATATTTCACGCTTAATATATTTTTCATATGCAACTATGGATAAATTAGAGGTTCTTAAAATCCTATAAAAATAATGCAATAAGCTTAGGTGCTGGACCGTCAAATCAACATAGCTCATTGAACAAATACACGAGTTGGTCGGTTTCTCGCTTTTATTCAAAGATTTCTGAGTGAAATTTCGCTAGTCTATTTTACCAAACAGTGCGTATTCAGTCTAATGCAATTTTACCTCTGCGTGAAATCACTATTGTGAGCGTTTTCACAATTGCCTGTTAAGACATCCCTCACATTAATCACTGAACTGAAAATATTTAAGATAAATACAGCTAGATAATAGAACTGGAGCTACGTTGCGAAACAGAAAGTAATTGCGCGGTGAAGGAGAAAACATCCTTGTAAAAGAATTTAAATGGATTTAGACAATGCATACTGAACATGGGAGTTTTATTTCTTGCTTGTTGTTCATAATAATGAATCCGTAATGCACAGATGTCCGTAATATATTCTAATCTGGTTTCAATGTTAATCCCATTAAACAATTTAAATAACCATGGAAGAATACGATGTATGTCTTCATTTTTTTCGAAGGCGAAAATATGATTTTATATAAGATTGGGAAAAATATTTTAAATTTTAGAATGACATCTCTTGTTTTGTCATTGTAGTGTTTGTAAATGGGGAATGTAGCGTGCTATTGAAGCTTATCTACATGGAGCGATAGGAGGTGGGAGTTGGGTGGTAAGCTACTGTTAGTAGGTGTCCAGTTAGCTGGGTTTACCAACAACTTGACCCATGTGGAGGGGTTAGTAGGAGTTGTTCGTAATAGTAGGAGTTATTAATACTAGGAGGAGGTGGATAAAGGAAAAAGGGTTTGCTTTTCAGTAGTCACATCTATATAAACTGGGACATTAATGTCAAAAGCTACAAATTTTTTTCTGGCCCCACCGGGATTTGAACCCGGAATGACTTGATGATAAGCGAGCACGCTAACACCGTTGCTCTCATATCTTGTAATTTATATGTAACATTGTTCGTTTCTGTTGTACCCTTAAGTCACTTATAATGAATGGAATTAATTTTATAGGTTTAATTTCGACGAATACGTGAAAAAATTGTGTAAAGTGACTTCGCTTTTCTGTGAATTAAAGTATAGGTAAAAATATTCTATATGACTACATGTACCCACACGGAATCAGTCACCAGTTTCTTATTCGTCTCAGAAACTTTTGGACTGCGAAAATAATCATTTAGTTAGTTTCATTACTGAGAAAGATCTCGGTGAATTTTATTGTACTAGGTTAAGAATTTGTAAACACAGAAAGATAAGGATTGTGTGATGGAGCGAAAATGCACTCATGTTACAAACAAGTATTAATTGGTGGCATTGTTCCATGCCAATGAATACATCAAAGACTTGATAACAGAAGAACACTGCGTCAATGACCCTGAATGCATGTGTGGGTTGGTTCATTCATTTTGAAATACTAAGATGTGCCTGATTATCGACACTTGTCTTTACCATAATGTATTAAAAAATAAATTCTCATTTTGCTTCGGGTAGAGGCGGATTTTTTATACATTGTCTCTAGGCTCTCGTCAAGGGGAGGCGTCTATTGAAACAATGAATCTTGAATTTAGTTTTATTTTAATACTTATGATTTATAAACACTATTTTCCGAATAATCTAGTAAGATAATACGTACTTGTGAAATATGTTTTGTGTTAAATTACAAATTTGTTGATATTACACGTAGCTAACTATTTATCTTATCTAGGAGTTTGCTTGAATTTTTCAATTCGCCTCTGCCTCACGGCCCTTGATCAGAATTGATGGGATGGTCCCTAGCTTGCTTCCGGAGAGTAAATTAGTTTGTCCTTCATGTGGTCATACACAGTTTGTACCTCGTTTTTGACAATAAATTATTTATTTATTCATTAGTTTCTCTCCTGTTTCGACTATAGATATGCTGTCCAACTTTTTTAAACCAATTCTTACAGCAGAAAATGATGAACAATGCTGTAAAGTTTTCGAAAGAATGTAAATATTTCATTTATCGTTTACTTTTAAGTAATAAATCGTTGAAAGTAAATTTCGGGAATGTAGTACGCTGTTTTTTTCACAATTAAATCTTACACCTGTTTTAACTTGTAGATTTTCTGATAGCACATCTGTCCTCACACTATGAAAGCTTGGAGGAATTTTTTTGATGTCTGTTCTAGTTTAAATCACAAATTTTGCGATCTTCGAAAATTTTAGTTAAGACACTAATGAGTCTTTCTAGTGAGTTTATTGGAGAGGAGCACATTTTTTTTTGTTTAAAGTTATGATCTAATATTTTAATAGTTTATACGTAATAGTACTAATATTGGGATAAATTCAATCCACTTCAGAACAGCTCAGATTATGAAAATTGAAAAGTAAATGACAAAAATGCCCTTTTCAAATATTCCTCTAGCTTTGTACATTGCCACTGCATTCGCAATGTTACTCACGCTATTAGTTTTTAATTTAAAAAATTGAAAATAATGATAATAAAAATAATAATGAAATAAAAAATCAAGTTTGCCCAAATCACTTGACGTAAAAATGTTGTTGCAAAATAACGCGAAAATGTCTGATTTCGTCCTAGTTTTTATCAAATTGTTTAAGTTACGTGTATCCAGTATGTTGAATGCCATGTATTCCTCTATATATCCACGTCCCACATTCAAACAGCGGACATTTTCATAGAATTATGGTGTCGCTGCTTACAAATGCATTTATCTGGATCAACTGTCTTCATTGTATTCAGGTATATGTTGGATCGAACTTATCCTTATATTCTGGAAGTAACCTGCCTTGCTTCAAATTTTTACATTTTTTTATGATGACTGCAGGTATAGTTATCTCGTCCGGCCTTATTGCGTGTTGCAATTTCACGACAATTCCTTTCCAAGAACGCGAAAAAGAATATAAAAGAATTTAAAAGTGCACTGTCCTCATTTTTTTTAAATAGTCGCGAGCCTTTGACTTGCGATCCAAATCCATCACTTTTCAGCCAACACAGCAGAGTGCTTTTACTGGGAAATCTTTTGAAACTTGACTTTTTTGGTCTAGTCCTTTCAAAGACTTGTTTGCAAAGAAATGACCTCAATCTGAGATCTGCTATAAAGAAGGCGCTAACTTGCCGAACATAGCAGTTTTTATGTCGCAGTATCCTTAGTTCAGTATTGATGCAATACTTGTTGAAAAATAAGTTTAGTCAATTTGTTGAAATTGAATAAATAGGAGAAGGGGATAAAGCAGTGGACACGCATTCGAACGTCAAGGGATTAGGAACCCGCTTTGAAAGGAAAAGAGGTAATGCACGAACTCTCGGACAAATAATGAGTCATACGACAGACGTCATGTCCAATTATTAAATAAACTTTTAACAAACTAAACTGTTTAAATCGGAGAACACTGATAGTGTAGTATTGGTATGATAGTAATGGTATATTTTTGAATTTGATGATTTTTTTTTGCTCTTACAATGCATTCTATAACACCCGCCTTCCTATCTTAAATGGTTCGTGCGTGGCAGCTTTAATTTGAAAAAGTTGAGCAACTGATGACGGTTCTATAAAACTATTTTAAAAAGAAACTACTCGTTGGGTGTCCTAGGGGACAGTTAGATCACAAAACGCTAGAGTTGTCTCGTGGAAAAAATATAGGTAACACAGATGTGTAATAAATGTTTCTAATCTATACTAATATGTGAGTAACGCGAAAATGTCTGCCTGTTTGCTACTTAATCACGTCCAAATCACTGAGTTGATCGTGTTAAAATTTGGCAAGGATATAGTTAAGATGTTCAGAATGAACATGACTATTTTAAAAATTAGTAAAAAGAAAGATAGAAAATTATTTTGATGATAAATGTCGATAAAATCGAAAAAACGATATTCGCTTCCGCTGCCTAAACGGTTAGAGATAGGTGACAAGTATGAATGGCAATATTGTTCGCCTCAAAGAGCTGTACAAAAACGTCCAGGGCAGCATATGTCTATCTACAAAGGTTTCCCTACATTATCGAAAAACGATATTAAAAATAGGAGTGTAAAAATACTTCAAATTAAGAGAATAATTTAAGATGGAAAAAATCAGTCATCATAAAATTTAATAGATTTTTTGTTCTGTGCATTTAACAAAGATTAAAGACATCTTTAAACTGTAAAATTTGGGCGAATGGTTTAGATTCTAAAATTGTTGTAATGAAATGGTGCAGGTGCGTGGCCGCCGTTGTCTTGCCTGTGAAGCGAAAATTCGACGCGCATGACCCCCACCCCCACCCCCGGCGAGTGGGTTCGTTGGCCTGACCAGTAAAAAGAATCGCAGGCAACGCCGGATAATCAGCTAGTGATAAATATACCAGTTTCTTAAGTTTATACTGGAGAATGAGTTATTTTGAATTGTCAGTATTATCCTCACGTGTGTAGATTGTGGTATACATCCCTCAATGTTTATCATGGAAATCTTACAGTTCCATCGAAGATGATAAAATCAAGAGTTGTTCACAACTTGTATAAAATGACAGGTATTTTGGGAGGAAGGGGTTAGGAGGCTCCCATGAGTTGTGCTATGAGGAGTAATTCATTTTGTGTGAGGTGTGTTACTTCGTTGGTGATAAGTGTGTTATTTTCATTGAAAATCTAGTCGGCTATCAGGGAAGAATATTATCAGTGTAGTGATAAAGGTGAGGTTCGTAGGAAATATAGATCAGTTGCTTCAAGAACGGTGGGTTCTAGTCGAGATTAGCCAATCTTTTTCACTCATGCTCCCAGGACCGTCGAGGGGATTTAGGGGACCTGAGGCAAATTTGAGGCACAATTAGGGGCCTCTTTTTTCTCCCAACTCATTCACACGTGCACCCCTCCTCAATCAGAATGTCTAAATAGTAAATAAGCGTACGAAACTATTTCAAAGTTTTTATAACATGTGAATTTAGTGGACCTTTCGTAGCTCATAAAATACGCCTACGTTATGAATAAATGAACTAGAGACTATTTCAGTTATGTACAGTTTTACATATTTCACAGACAAATCTACTTTCTTTAGTTACTGTAAGATGGGTGGCCCGTGGCGTAGTGCCTAGCGTACTTGCCTTTTACCCTGTCTTATCCAAGTAGAATTCGAGGTGGTGGAAGAAGAGGTGTTCGCGGCAGGTTTTCTCGGGGTACTCCCGTTTCCCCTGCCATTCATTCCATCTCAACATTCGTTCATCATTCGCCTCATTCGCATGTCATCCTTGTCTTTCTCGTCATTAGGAGGTAGTCTGAGAACAGGCGGCGTTCGTGTGCAACGACCAGGACACAGAGGAGCCTCAACGCGGTGTCCCCAAAGCAGCAAATGCTGTTTGAAGTCCTCTACACCAGAAGCAATTCTGATATGATATCAGAATTTTATTATTTTAGTAATATTAGTAATTTAACAGCTGCCGACAATACGTTGTATTCAATTATTTATCGACAATTAACTGCATCGATAATAATTTATCCCTGTGGCTTCCTTCCTCTAACCCAAAAATGGCAAATTCGTCATAATTTTTGATAAAATCTTTTACATTTTTAGTGACATTAAAAAATGTTCATCTATCCTTGGAAGTCCCCCTAAGGACCCTGTTTCTTGTGACCCGAAGAAAACTGCCCCCCTCCCCCAGCCACAAATCAGTGGCATTGCATGTTCGTGAAGAAATGTGGTTGGTGTGAATACATTTCTCATGCTCCAGACATTCGTCATTCGGCGAATCCCGAGGACCGCTCGCCGAATAGCGAATAGAGTGGATTGGTTGCTTGCTTTTTGCCGTGCCGGTGCTCGCCCTACCCAAAGCATGTTGGTCTTTTGACCACATCAAAAGAAGCCGAGCAATGGCGAGCATTGGCGAGTGATTCGGGATACGCCGAATGACGAATGTCTGGAGCCGCCTTACCATGTGAATGCTTTCTCGTTTCTGACTCCTCGGTCACCTTATAAAAAACACATTCAAAGTAAACAATTAACGACAAACTCCGTGTTTGTCGTTAATTGTTTAGTACTGAATTGAGTGGGACACTCACTACAGTACACGAACCAAATGATTCATGTATTTAGTTCAATTTTGAACCTATAAAAAGTACTCTTAATCTCTCCCCGCCGAATTCGTTTTGTCGAACACTCGTGTACCACGAATGTGTTACGTAATCCTTCACTAATCAATGAACTATCGCTAGTCAAAATCTATATGGTAACATGGAATATATTTTCCATTATTTGATTTAGAATTTTTGTACATCCGCGTATAAAATACAAAAGGAGACCCATTTAATTTACGTGCATGCATGTTGAGCGATCGTATCCGTCTGGCATCGATTCCATAAAATTTTCATTCATTTGAAACGCGATAAATCCATAATGGACTCATTCGTGTATTATTAAAGGAAATCGAAACTGTCCAACCGTCGCAGGGAAATTTTAATTTAAAATGAGAAATTATAACGAACATAGGCTAATGCAAATATCGTGCTAGTCTGACGTATTATAATTATAATATTTTTGCTAACTTTGCAAACAACTGTAAAAATTTGCTGGATTTGTTTGAAATGTTAACTGCCTTTCACTTTGATCACATCAGTTGACTACTTTTTGTTTCTCGGATACCTTCATCAAGTTATTTTACTACTTTTACAATGTCTATGACGTCTAGGTAAACATGAAAATTGGTGGAGTAGGAATAAACGTTTAATGTGTTTCAAGTTGAGAGTTGCGAGGCAGATTTCTGCAAAGGAGGTCATTTTGGAAGCGGCAACATAAGTACTTTTTGTGTTCCATAACGATTCTTACACGTTTCTCTGAGTCGGGGACGAGCCGATCGATTGAAGTTCGTGCAGCATGCGCCGATTGAAAACACGGTTGGACGGACGCGAATTCTCTGGTGTGTTTGGGGCTGTGAGCGTCCTACAGGGGTAGATTATCGAAACAGATTCGAGACCCCAGCGAGTTGCACTTCGTCAAAAACAAAAATTATATCACTTCCATTTTGCGTTTGACGGCGGCTATTTGTTTATAGCATTGCCACTCATGATCCACTTTCGTAGTCCGTCAGTTGCGCGCGTTATTTAGCGAGCAGTGTTTTTATACGGAACGAAATGTATAAATTTCATTGAATTATTTAATTCTTTACAGCATCAGCAGCAACCATGATGTTAAATGTGTCTTTAAATGAATGTTCTCGACAATTTATGAATTTGCTCTGTCAATGTTTCTTTGATATGAAGGCGAGCGCGGTAGCGGAGCACTCTATTAATTTCGAGCGTTTACTGCGTGCAATCCACGGAAAAGATAGTCACTCTCACATCGTAAACGGGAGGACCTTATTATCGGCTCTCCCTTCGGAGACACCTTTCTGAACCTTCCTGTCTGGCTGACCGAGGGTCAGTACTTCCGTAAAAATCGCCTCACGTATTTTGTACACCATAACCAAAGAACGCTATTTTGTGTTTGAGTTTCGGTTTTATTTTCCTCTGTCTCGTCTCTTGATCCAGAGACTGGGCTGGCAATAGAGATGGCCGCAGTGACAATTGAAAAGAAGCCGAGGCAGCTGTCCGGATTGGGTCATAGGCTCAGCCGACGAGCTAACGTTTGGAGTGGGATATGTTTTTAGTAATGCCCGACTGAGATGTTGCAGAAAGATCGTGGTGTCAGTCTTATTAGCTCCACTGACTCAAAACCCGCTGTAGTTTTGCGAAAAGAACCTGAACGTCTCTGGAACAGCACTTCATGCATGTTTTGAGCGGAAACTGCATTTACTGAACGGAAACTGCATGAGCCGCCGATGTTTTCCCTCTCGCCTTGGTCTGCGGCGTAGAGAGGCGCGGCGCAGTGCGTGGTGGCATACCACCGTAGGACGCTGTGGTTTCCGGTTGCGTGCGCGTCACGACCGCTGGCCGCTCCTCGTCTCTCCTTTGTGTCCCGCAGCTTGTGGTGCGTGCGATCACCACTGCTATCTCGCTTTGCGCCGAGACGTCGAGCTTTGCATCTCTGTACGAGAACGCGAGTGAGTAAGGGCTCGTTTTTTACGCACGGAAAGAGGCCTAGTCCAGTCAACATACATTCCACCTCTGGAAAATTCCCATAGTTGAGAAAATTTAACACTCATCGCATCGATGTGAACTTCTGATATTTCGTTTGAATATTATGATCGAAAGCATTTTTAGATATGGATCTTTTTCGACCTTGACTGGACGAAGACTCGTCCCGTACGGATAAAATCGGATGTAATGAAATGAGTGTTTAATATGTATATGAACATAACAACCGAATAAAATTCTGCCGTGAGATAGGAGTAAAATATTTGAGAATATTTTATCAAACTTAATAAATTCCAAATAATCTCGAAATATTAATGTGGTGACGAAATTTTTGATTGAAAAATATGTTGGAACCATGAGAAGTAAAAAAATAAATAGCTTGGAGGATTACGTGCAAACTAAGGATACCAAAGTTTTTCTTTTGTAGCCTTATTTCAGGTTACAAGCAGTCTTCCTTAAGAAACGCATAAATATTAGAACACTTTCGATATTTAGGAAACAATTGTGGAAGTTGTTAAAATTTTATGGATCATTTCAAGTGTCGTTTCTTAGTAAGTGAAATAATTTTTATATCATGACGCCTGTTTAATAAACAATGTTGTCGTTCTTACGACTTCCGTACCTAATTTAAACTGCTCTTTCAGATAACCGCCAATAAAAAACGTCCTGTTAAGGTGTAAAACAGTATTTTCCTTTTCCCGCGTACGTATGTTTCTTGTAGTTTTTTATTGATACAAAATGTTTATTGTAATTGAACCCTGGGTCAGGATGTTTTATGACATCAAATTTATTTAGCACGCGGTGTTAGTTTATGTATGTTCTCCATGCGTGAAGAGTATTCAGTGAAATTGAACCAATACTACGTGTAGAATACTGTCAGTTGCATGTGTGTAAAGTAAGTTGTCAACATCCGTTTTTAAACTGTGATATTCAATTTCATGTAGAAAAATTAATTATTTCTTAGCATTATTTACATAATTTTTATATTATTTACTGAGTTACTGAGGCATAAAAACCAAATAATTGATAAAAAATATAGAGCAAATCTTTATGCAGTTTATTTTTTGAGAAACTCCGAAATGTTTAAATCACAGATGCGTTGAATGTTTCCAAGAACTTTTTATCTCAAAACTATCTTTTTGGACTCAACACACTTGACACAAAGAGTGCAGATGTATTTAGGTTGAATGGATTAGATTTTTCTACTCGCCATACATAAAGAAAAATAGAATTCTTCTAAATGAGAGCGTGGGTTTCCGCGGCCGGAGTCGCGTGAATCTTGGCTGTCTGGGAAACTCCGCGTCGTTGTGTGGAATATCGACGTTTCTGCCATCTTGCTGTGGCCTTTTTCAAAGTACTTCATTAGCGAGATGGCCGAAACGCCAATGTTCCACACCTTGAAGCGGCGTTTCCTGGACACCCAAGATTTAGAATACTACTAAAACTTTTCATTGTAGTATAAAATTCAAATTTTGAGTTTTACCCAAACTGTTTGCGCCTTTTTTGAAGAGAATATTTAGTAATTCCATTTAGACGTTACATGGGACGAGCGGCTTTACTTTGATTACGTCCCAGTTTATTCAGAGAACAATTTTCCATAGTTCGAGAAAAATTGAAATTATTGAGTGAAAAAACACATATGTACTCTGTGAAGTATGTATTGTCATTTGGTGCAAGATATCGTTGGTATATTTCATGTTCCCTTTTCGTTGGAATACTCGTTGATGTAATGTTTTGTCCACCGGCTTAACTTCTGTTTCATAAGACTGCTGTTAGCTGATACGCTTCTATTCGATCTAGACCCTTTGTAAACGACCTTACAGTACAAGTAGTATATTAAAGAAATATTCGGATTTAGTGTTGGAACACTGAAAGACCCAACTGGAACAGAAATGCTTTAAAGGGTGTGTTGGGGAGGGGGGAGTCTGTGTGTAATGAAATTGCTATTTAGAATTCAGTCTGCAATCATAAAACTATTTTGGTGGAATTATATGGATTCTTTTTTATAAATTTTAATTATATTGGCATTAAAAAATATATTGCGTTATTTTAGGCGTGCATTTGAAAATGAAATATATTTCAGAAAATTTCTCTCAATTCTGTCCCAAGATTTGCTTAAATGTTTTATACTTTTGAAGGTACGAATACGTAGATAATACTGACATTATTGAAGATGATTTTTTAATGTGAGCATATTTCCCTTGTATTTCGGTAGTGTGTGGGCGAAAGTTTTCAATTCGTTCATGCACTTACGTATGTCCCCAAAACTGTATAATAAAATAAATTATTCTGCATTAAACACACTTTCTGATGGCGACTGAGAGTTTTACGTTCCAAGAATCCTACGCTCACCTCTTACCGGCTGCTTTCTCCGATCATCCCGTTTTCTGACTGTGGTCAATTTCGTAAATCAGTTGTATAACAACAAAACGTCGAATTAAAAGCAAATACATTGCTAAATTAAGCGTCTAGTTGGTGAGTGACGGCTATAAATCTTTGAGCGGTCGAGAAGCCTATTGAGGGCTGGAGGTGAACGTTATAGGATCGCCTGAAATTGTCATTGGTTTGTCAGTCTTCTTTGAAATTCATATAGTGAGTCAATTTTGAGTAGTGTAATATTACGTAGTTTTTCTTTAGGACAAAATTTTACGCATAATTCGAAATATTTACTTGAATGTGATGATTATCACTCTGCCATATGTTAATACAATCTGTCTCATGGCATCTTCAGTTTTTTTTTCAATTCCGTAACGACGTTCTTTGTTTATTAATGAACAATTACACTAAATCTCGTTTTCTCTTAAATTAAATAAACTTTTTATGTAAAAAAAAGCAGTTTCAAACTGCATGTCCTCGTGTGTGTGTGTGGGGGTGGGTGGGGGGGAAATAAACT